>VSMD01111394.1:0-488121 GCA_008750895.1 Mirza zaza
TTTAACCAAATAAAATATGTGTAGGTAGTACATTATTAAAACAGATCAAAAGCTGCACACAAAGCATTTACTAAGCTAGATAAGAAAAGGAAATTGATGAAAATGAAATGTACAGCTTTCGCTTACTATATATTTTCCGGTGATGAAGTCTCAATAGTTTAGCACTTGAACATTACACATGATTCATGAGAATTTGGTTTTTTTTTTTCTCTTCTCATCTACAATATGTGACTCTATATTTCTCTCGTCCTGAGATTCATGCCTAGAAAGTCAATCTGTTGTTTTATATTCCTTTCATCTGCCAAGAAAGAAAAAAAAAAAGATTCACTTTCACCTTATGTTAAAAATCTGTGAAATTCCCACAGAATAGATTTTTTTTTTTAAATCTCACCAGTTTAATGCAATTTCTAAGGGAATGTTTTGTGCATTCACGGGAATGAGGAAGGAAGCAGAAATATTGTAATTCATGATTCTTAATTTTGCATTCCGCGTTTCTCAATTTAAAAATAAATGAAAATGTTTAGAGATTACATACGACTATTACGGTACAAACACCTTGCTAATACTTAGTTTTAAAACCAGTGTAAATTGGCTGTGAAAGCACTTACATCTTTTAATTCACAAAGCACTTGCAAACTAATGGGAGAATCAAGGCCCACATGTATGAAAATAAATGTTAATCACGCCGGAAAGACAACAAACATTATCAGGCTCAGGGGAGGAGGAGTAGTTAGGAGCTATAGATAATGTGAATAAAAGGACATGGAATTTAATAAAACCAGTAATAGTTGGCGACATCCACTTATATACAAACATTAAAAAAGCAACACATGAAATCCTGGACACATTCAAAACTATTTGGCAATGCAAATCGTGGTCAGCTTTTGGGTGGACAATTTGGAAGATTTCAACATTCAGAACATTAACCGAAACCAGTGCAACCTGACAGTTCTCTTACACCTTGGGTTGCACAATATCGTCGACTGTTAACCATCAAAACAGGTTATGAGACGACCATAAATTCTGCTTCTAAAACTGTATTATTCTCAAATAAGAATTTCTCCCATCTGGGCTTGTAAAAGCCTTCCAGCGTAAAGCGTGCACTCATGAGTTCTTCTTGAGTTAGTTACTCAAGGCAGATCTTTGTAAAAATAATTAATTCAGATTTTATTGTAGGTTGTTTTGATTTAAACTTCAAGATTCTTTTCTGGGTAAAGAAAATACATCACAGAGGTATACTATGAACATATGCTTCTCACTTACTATTCTTCCTTTTTTTAGAAAAAAAAAAAAAAGTTTGTTTTCCTTGGAGTGTTTAATTTATTTCTAAATGAGCCAGAACAATTTTGGAGGACTTGCGAGGTTTTCTAACGAGGTGTTTCTCGTGGCGGTTCAGGACTGGGCCATGATCAGGGTGTGGGAATGAGGGGATATATTATTTTATTTAATTAATTAATTTTTTTTGAGACAGAGTCTCACTCTGTTGCCCGGGTTAGAGTGCCGTGGCGTCAGCTTAGCTCACAGCAACCTCAACCTCCTGGGCTTAAGCGATCTTCCTGCCTCAGCCTCCCGAGTAGCTGGGACTACAGGCATGTGCCACCCTGCCTGGCTAATTTTTTCTATATATTTTTAGTTGGCCAATTAATTTCTTTCTATTTTTAGTAGAGATGAGATCTCCATCTTGCTCAGGCTGGTTTGGAACTCCTGACCTTGAGCAATCCACCTGCCTTGGCCTCCCAGAGTGCTAGGATTACAGGTGTGAGTCACCGGGCCCGGCCGGGGATATATTATTTATCGAGCATTTGCCTCCAGTGCAACATTGAACTCTGCCATTGCGATAAATAATATTTTAATGGAATATTTAAGCAAATAATTAATGTAAAACATCCATGAAGAGTGCAATATTGAACATTTAAATAAAGATGGGTTCAGTGGCCACTCTTCTTTGAGCCACATTGGAGCTTAGGGCCAAAGAAAATTCAATTTTGATGTTGCTTTCATTTCTCATTTTGATATTCTGCTTTTCATGGAGGTTTTGCACTAATTACAATCGAAAAAAAAAATATTGCCTTAAACTATTGTCTCCACAACTAAGGTTTTTTTTGTGTGTACCCTCTTAAATTTTATGCCCAAAGCAAGCACCCCATTTGCTTACCTTCTTCCCAGCCCTGGCTCAGTAAAGGGCTGGGATTTCCTCTTGGGATTTCCTCCTGGGATTGTCCCTTTTGGATGCCACTCCTGCATGGACCATGACACGCAGAATGCTGAGTGCTATTCCTGTGCCGTACCTGGGTGACTCGTTTTGGTGAGGAACTATTTCTCATAGTCTGTATGTCTACAAGCAGATTTGGGATTGCACTTTTGCCCTGTTCGATTTGCCCTTGCAGTATATGTGATGATTAACAGGGGACAGAAGAGGACAAAAAGATAACCGTGCCTGCTTGGCTGTGGAATGAAAGGTGACAGAGGGCCTTAGAGAACACCTCGTGCATGCACACACCTGTACGCATACCTGTGCATTTACCTGGTTCTATGTCTCATGGACATAATGGCAAAGATTAGAAAGGCGAGAAAAGATATAGACCTACTCCCTGCCCTCTGGAAGCTTATAGACAAGTTGGGAGAGAATGATTTGGCGGTTCTCTCAGACTGCACGTGCAAATGTGCTGTGGCAGCTAACTCCAGGCCTGGGGGAAGAGGGGCAGCAGCTTTATAGATGTTTGTTTTGATCCTAGAAGAAATCAGAAGTTACTGGATGCTCTTAAATGGAAAAGGGGCATGATCGTATCAATGTCTCCACAACAGGACAAGATAAGTGTGGATTTGGGGAGACGGGTCAAAGGCCAAAGAACTTGGTGATTGGTGCCGGGCCATAAAGCTGTGGGGTAGAGGGCAATGTGGACTCAGGTCCTCTGAGACCCCAGACACCATCCCTTACTGCACTTGGCAAAGTCTTGTAGTGAAGGAAACTGGGTTTGTGCTGAGCCACTGAAGATGAGAGCAACGACAGAGTCTATTGTGACTTGAACTTGGGAGCTCTGTTTTTGAGCTTCCCTCCCACCCATCTTTATTGAGGTGTAATTGACAAATAAAATGTTTATATTTAAGGTGTACGACATGATGATTCGGCGTATGTCTATATTGTAAAGCAATTACCACAATCAACCTGAACTGGGGTTCTTAAGGATGTATTTCTAGACCACAGTTCTGGTTCTCAATGCCTTCTTTTGCTCCCTTTGCAAGATAATTGGCTCTTTTTGTACCTGCAAACAAGCCCACTTGCTCACCCACCCACATGAGCAGAGCACCTACAACTGGCGCTGTACTGGAGAGATCTAAAAAGAAATCCAAGCCATAGACTATGCCCGCCAGCAACTCTTAATCTCCCAGAGCCAGAACACATGCCCACTCACACCCTTTAAATGTGAGTAACCGCCATGGGCTCAACTGTGTGGTCCTGGCAGTAACAGAGCTGATGTACATAAATAAAACCGAGATAGTGTACATAGTCACAACTCTGAAATCCACACATTTACACACAAAGAATAAACTGTCTGAAAGCACAGACTTATTTTTTTAAATATAGAATTGTGATAAATAGGAAAAGGATTACCTGCCATGTCTGAAAGATCTTTTCTCGCTATGACCGGGTGGGTGGATCAGTGCGGATGACAGGAATAGTGACTCTGAGTGGACTTTGGTTCATTTTCACACGTATTTCTGGAATATGGCCTGTGTTTCTAGTGCTGGGATCCAGGTTTCTGCTTGTTCAAGGATGTAGAGAAAAACTATGAAACATTGAATTTTTTGAAAAGAATATTAATCTCTGCTGGCTGACAATACAACCCCAGATATAAGTCATGGGGTGCATGTAGGTTGATTTACCACATTTTCATGATTGTTGCTAGCTGGTGACAAACACCTTAACAGCAGGCCAGAGCTTAACTAGCAAAACCACATATTGACGTAGGTGTTCTGCTTTAATAATTCATGGAGGGAGGAAATGCAGACAGATTGTCCTGTCCCGGGTCCCATTCTGCCTCTCACCAGCCTAGAAAGTTCTTTAACATCTCTGTAGGTTCAGTTTATTCATCCATGAAGTTGGTGAAAATAATAACACCTACACTAGGGAATTGTTTGAAGAATTCCATCATTGACAAATATAAAACGCATAGTGCATTAAAATACTCCCTAAATGTTAGAATTAGTATTGACTTCTACGTAAACCTAGAAATGGCTAAGAAATTAATTTCTTATAATGTAAACACAGTTTTCTAATCTAATGCCCAAATAGAAGCATTCATATGTTTACTCAAAGTTAAAGCTTCCAATTGATCGGAGATGACATTTTGAGTGACTCACCCTTGAGATATTTTTCACCAATTTCTTAAATAATGAGACATGCCTAGGAACCCACAAAGGTCCCACAACCTGTCCCACCACTGGCTGTGGGCCTGCAATGCACCCAGGTACCCACCAAAGTCTCTCCACCTACCCAGGCCCTAGCCAAGTTCCTGCATCCCAACCAAGGACCTGCCAAGTTCCTGCCACCTGTAGAGGTTCTTGCCAAGGTCCCATGACCTGCCCAGATGCTGGCAAAGTTCCTTAACATTCCCAGGTACCCGTCAAGGTCCTGTAACCCACCCTGCAGCCAGGTGCAGTCTCATGACCTGCCCTGGCACCAGTCAAGGTCATGCCACCTGCTTCTGAGGAGTGGAATTGCTCAGCCCCCTTTGCAAGCTATCAACAGTGGAGTGGGGACCAACACACCAACCTGAATGAATGTCCTCCAGCACTGGCTTGGACTGTGACAACCACAGGGGAATGGGATGATGCAAGAGAACAACTGTGTTGCAGGCTCTCAGTTCAGCTGCAACTCTCCTACCAGGGCAATCCTCAGAGTAGGACACAAAAGCACTCTCCATAATATCTTCTCCTTCTCATTAAGTAGGAGAGGTCCCAGTGAAGGAGAACAGGTGTACCACAAACCTATTAGTTCTGAACTGAGAGAAGAGAAGAGAAGGGAAGAGATGAGAAGAAAAGAAGAGAAGAGAAGAGAAGAGAAGAGAAGAGAAGAGAAGAGAAGAGAAGAGAAGAGAAGAGAAGAGAAGAAGCCAGCAAAAGAATTCTGGCAACATGAAAAACAGCTAGCTTGACACTACCAAAGGATCACAGTAGATCCATAGTAATGGACCCCAACCAAAAGGAAATTGTCAAAATGTCAGAAATGGGATTCAGAATATGGATGGTAAACAAGATGAATGGAATTGAACAGAAGGTTGAAAACCAAAACAAAGAAAACAAAAAAAAATTCAGAACATGAATGAAAAGTATGAAAAACTCACTAAAGAGATAGACAATGTAAGAAAGGATGTAACAGAACTTAAAGAAATGAAAGAATCATTTAGGGAATTTCAGAATGTATCAGAAACCTTCAAAAACAGACTAGTCCAAGCAGAAGAAAGAATTTCAGAGCTTGAAGACAAGGCTTTTGAACTAACCCAGTCAATAAAAGATGCAGGGAAAAGAATAAAGAAGATTGAGCAATCACTCAGAGAAATATAGGACCATGTGAAAAAAAAAAAGCCAAAACATGAATTACAGGTATCCCTGAGGGAAAAGAAGAAGAAAAAAGCAAAAAGCATGGAAAATTTATTCAAAAGAATTACTGAGGAGAACATCCCTGGTATCACTAGAGATTCAAATATCCAGATATGAGATAGTAATCAAACAGTCAAAAAGTTCATAGCAAATAGGACATCTCCAGACACATAATCATCAACCTGGCCAAAGTCAAAATGAAGAAGAAAAGTCTACATGCTGTAAGTTGAAAGCAGCAACTAACTTACAAAGGAAAAACCATCAAGCTAACAGTAGATTTCTCAGCAGAGACCTTACAAGTCAGAAAGTATTGGGGCCCCATGTTTAGTCTTCTTAAATGGAACAACTTCCAAACAAGAGTTTTGTATCCTGAAAAACTAAGTTTCATAAATAATGGAGAAATAAAGACTTTTCCAGACAACCAAACAGTAAGGTAATTTGTCACTACTAGACCTGCCCTACAAGAAATGTTTGGAAGTACATTATACACAGAACAGCACAATAGACACCATCCAGTCTAAAAATACCCAAAAGTTATATCTCAGAGCTCTTATAAAACAATAGCATAGAAAGGAAAATAAACAATAAGATATCATCCAAATGCTGAACAGAATAGCATCCCACATATCAATACTAACACTGAATGTGAACAGCCTTAATGTACCACTTAAAAGACAGACTGGCTGGCTGGCTGGAAAACAACCCAAGTATTTGTTGTCTCCAAGTAACACATCTAAACCACAAGGACTCATACAGACTCAAAGTAATGGGATGGAAAAAATAGAGGAAATGGATAAATTCCTTGACCCATGCAACCTACCAAGATTGAATCATGGTGAAATAGAAAATCTGAACAGACCATAATAAGTAACAAGATTGAATCAGTAAGAAAAAGTCTCCTATCAAAGAAAAGCCCAGGACCTGATGGCTTCACTGCTGACT
Source organism: Mirza zaza (assembly GCA_008750895.1). Classification (NCBI taxonomy): domain Eukaryota; kingdom Metazoa; phylum Chordata; class Mammalia; order Primates; family Cheirogaleidae; genus Mirza; species Mirza zaza. Next base: position 6,544 of record VSMD01111394.1, read on the forward strand.
TCTACCAAACATATGAAGAACTAATACCAATTTTACTCAAACTATTCAAGAAAATTGAAGAGGAGGAAATGCTTCCAAATTCATTTTCTCTGCCAGAATTACCCTGACACCAAAATCAGACAAGGGCATAACAGAAAAGAAAATTACAGGCCAACATCCCTGATGAAAATAACTGCAAAAATACTCAACAAATTAGTAGCAAATCTAATTCAAAAGCACATTAAAAATATCATTCACCATGACCAAATGGGATTCATTGCAGGGATGTAAGGATGATTTAACATATGCAAATAAATAAACATGAATTATCACATTAACAGAGGGAAGGATAAAATCAGATGCAGAAAAAAATGCTTGACACAATCCAGCATCAATTCTTGATAAAAACTCTCAACAAATTAGGCATAGAATGTACACATCTCAACACAATGAAAGCCATGTATGACAAATCCACAGCTAACATCATACCAAAGAGGAAGATGTTAAAAGCTTTTCCTCTAAGGTTTGGAACAAGACAAGGATGCTTACTCTCACCACTCTTATTCAACATAGTACTGGAAGTCCCAGCCAGAGAAATCAGGCAAGAAAAAGAAATAAAAGGCATCTAAATTGCAAAGGAGAAAGTCAAATTTCCCCTGTTTCCAAATGCCCTGATCTTATATATAGAAAACTCTAAAGACTCCACCAAAACCCTCTTAGAAATTCAGTAAAATTTGTTGTTGATATTTATGTACAGTGAGAGGGGTCTAGTTTCATTCTTCTGCATGTAGACATGCATGCAGAGATTAATATTTTTAAAAATCATAAACGTTCCTATATGTTGGTAGTAAACTATTTTAAAACATCAAGAAAATAATTCCAGTGAAAATAGCTACAAATAAAATAAGATACCTAGAAATAGATTTAACCACGGAGGTGAAAGATCTCTACACTGACTACAATACACTAATGACAGGTCAAGAGTGATAATCAGAAAGAGAGTGGAATAGCAATTACCAGAGAATAAGAATCATAGGAAGATGGGGAGAGGTTGCCAACAGGTACAAAGTTACGGTAAAATAGGAGGAATATCTGGGATTCCATTGCACAGTAAGGTGACTATAGTTAACAATAATATATTGTATATTTTAATATACAATATATTGTATATTTCAGGACTATTGGTATTTTGTCAACATCAGCTCTTGGATTTTCTGTCGAAGTCCTAGGTTTGCACACTAGGTCGCTTCCCCATGAGATAGAGGAGGTGGGCCTTTAGAGATAATGTCTCCAGTACAGATGAGAAAATTCTGAAAGGGCTTCCAGTGCAAACATAAGCAACTCTAGTTTCACATACATCCTACTCGATTTGGTATGTAACCCATAAATCCCTGCCATAAAAGGCTATTCCAAGTGTACAAGCTGGAGATCATCTGGTCTTTCCCAATCATATTCATTATCTTAGTAACTTCCAGGCAATTCAACCAAGGAAAAATGGAACGAAATCCTTCAAAGTGCGAAAACTCTGGAATTCAGCAAAAATTACAAAAGTTCTGTAGCTGGCTCTAATCATCACATCTTTCCACCCAAAGCACAGTCCATTCCTTAGATAAAGGCAAACCATGGTGGTTAAGAGAAAACCACACTGAGCTTTGACCAGAAGAGCTAGCAAACTGTCCACATCTCATGTGACATCCCATCCAGACACATTATGAAGTTCATAATCAATGATCGCCAGACGCCCTGGGAGAGCTGGCTCTGAGCATACCCCACAAGACAGTAATAATCAGGAAAGCCATCGCCCTCTTGCAAAAACGCCTTGCTTGTTTCTTATTAGCAATGCGTGATATTGATCCTTTCTGCAGCCCACTGCCAATACGTCAGATAAAATGGACGTGTCCCATGGCGTAGGTGATGGTGAGGGACAACTAGAAGCTACTCTCTAGAAAGTGATTTCAAATGACAGACACTTGGCTTCCAAACAGCTTGCAAATGGTCTCATAATGCGGGCAAGAAAATTAATTACTCTCCGACGGACTCCCCAGGGTGTCTGTCATATATTGTGTGGAATAATTCTTTGAGCAGAGCTGTGAGTAAAGCCTTCAAAGAGGAAAAACAAAGATTTGCCATTCAACTCTGCCCAGGCCCCCTTGCCCTCCAAATGCAGCACAAACCCAAAGCACCATATTGTTTTCCAGCGGTGGTTGTGTTCGTGCCAACTCGAATGTGTTCCTCTCATAAGATCTTCCATTCCAGCCGGGACCTCGGAGGAGAAAATTTACCCATCCAAGTGCAAAGACATCTAGCGTTGGCATGAATGTTTATTTAACATTTAAATGCATTAGTGATTTAATGCATCATATGGCATAATATTCCTACAAACGACTGTGCGTGCATCAAAGATGTATGTAGTTTGATTCCCTAATGAGAAATCTGGCACTGTCGGTGGCGAAAAAAATTATTATCTAATCTTCCACCGTCAATGTGTCTTCTGACTTTTTTAGCGAGTCCAATCTTTCCTTAAAAAAAAAAAAACAAAAAACCAAGCTATCATAAAAATGAAATTAGACATTTGTTGAATATGGGAGAGAATTGTCACAGAAGGAAATTGTGTGAATGAGATGCAGGCAGATGGCAGGCTCTGTGGCTGCCTGCCCGCCCTGCCAGCGGGAAGGGGTCGTGCCAAGGTGAGTGGGGCAGTGAGAATTCCGAATGTCCTCCCGTCCTTCCACCAGGAGAAGCCAACTGACTCATCTGACTCCATCTTAGTCAGTTTAAAGGACAGGTCCTGAGGAAATAAATATGGTTTGTTTTTTTTTTCGTAATGATTTTGAAGCAAGAAAGAAAAAAAAAATCTATTTATTTTTTCTCTATTTTCAGGTATTGCAGAATGACATGAGAAGGAAGTAATTTTCCTTTGACTTTACAACTAGAAAATAGATTATTCAGTGGGGGACAGCAATTTTATGCCCCAAGGGACATTTGGCTTTGCTTGAAGACACTTTTGGTTGTCGTTGCAACTTGGGGAGGCAAGGGGGGAGGCTCGCTCCTGGCCTGTCCTGGGTAGAGGCCGGGGACACAGGACAGCCCGTCTCCAACCACAGCAAAGAGTTATCCGGCGCAAAGGCGTTCTCGTCTGGAGAAGAAAGAGGTTTCACCTCAGAACACTTGAGGGCCACACAGGCAGGTACCTGCAGGTTTTAGCAGGTGATGCCAATGAATGCAAAGGCAAGAGAAAGGAATGGACCCCGCAGCCAATGGCTGAGAAATCCTCCTCCAGAGCAAATGTTTTATTTCCCATAGAACCACAGCACCCTAGAAAGCATGAGTAAGATTTCAGGGTTTCTTATGTTCTAGTCCACAGCAAATACTTCTTTGAGTACTAGTAAATGCATGCTTTCTGGTGTATATGAAACGAGAAATTAGCCTTTGACTAATAGTAAATGTGTGCTTTATATGTATTTGAAATGAGAAATTAGCCTTCTTTGACTACTGGTAAATGCATGCTTTTTATATACATGAAAACAAAATCCATAATTTTGAACAAAAGCACTTTTATATAACCTAAATGAATGGTTTTCTTTTAAAAATTAATGTCTACATTTTTCCTACATTAGGGAAATTCTTTTCACTTCCTCCTTCTCTCTCTTCTCCTCCTCCACTTTTTATTTCTCTCTCTCTCTCTCTCTCTCTCTCTCTCTCTCTCTCTCTCTCTCTCTCTCTCTCTCTCTCTCTCTCTCTCTCTCTCTCTCTCTCTCTCTGTCTTTGTAATAAGAAAGCTTTGATCACCCCCATTGGGTTTATTTATGTCGGTAACATAAACATCTTAATACCCTCTCTGCCTGGTAAAGTCCTTTAAATTTCAGAGAATAACTTAATTGCCTGAGTAGCAATTAAGCTGTTGGGTATCAATCTACCAGTTCTCTCTCAAGGGCGAACTCCAAAAGCCAAATTCACAAACTTCCCTGGGATATGCAATTTATCCAGAAAAGATACAAACAAGAGTCAGTGAGTCACAATCCTCCCAGCCAACCAAAAGTTCCCAAACTGGGAAAAAAATACACACATCGTTCATCTTTAAATCTTCAACCTTTAAGCTAATGGCCAAGAGTGGTGAATTGTTACTTCGTAATCGTCATACATATGCGCTATGCTGGGTTACTTAAAATCTCTGAAGCCTGGTCTTTTCATCTCATGCCTCTTCTCACTGGGAATCTGACTTTGCAAAGTAACAAGCAAAACACTTTTAAATAAAAAGAAAACATTTCAAGCTTCTCTCGTGGCTGAGCCACAAACATGATGTTGGCTACCAGGCAGATGCTTCCTCATGGGGCGTTGTTTGTAGGAGACCTAGGAGTAGACAGTGACTACACCCAGAATTCTCACTCCCCTGGTGTGGGTGGCCACGAAGGGACACATTCTTGGAGTTGGAGGTGGCAGGAGTTCTCTGTTGCCTACAGAGGCAGCGTGGTTTTGAGGTGGGCTTTTGGCAGCCGGTTTACTGGTGAAACGATGAGCACTGGTGAAACTCCTTTACGAGGCCGCTTCTGCACTGTGGTTCTAGCGGTTACTCCAGGAAGCGTATCTTTGAGTCTGCTTTAGAATTCCTTCCGATGACTGTGAGTTATCTGTACTGCCCCCCAAGAACCTTCCCTGCTAAACCTCTCTCAAAGCACATTGTGTCGTCTGCAAGCATCTTGACCAACTGAAGTGACAACAACACGAACAGTGACAACAACAACGAAACCAAGGTCCGTTGAATGCTTTATGAAGAAAGTGATAACCAAGTTATCATATATAACCAAGTTTATCATATATGTTAAAGTTTGCTATTGGGGTACAGGAAATGTCCAATATAGAAATCAAAAAATTCTTGATATGAAATACGTTACGCTTTTGCTGGTCCAAGTTTGACACCAGCAGCATAAACTTTCCAGAGTGCCACAGGTTTCTCCGCTCCCTGTCGCCTTACACCTAGCCCTTTGCAGACTCATTTCTATCACCTGAACGAATGCTGTAGGCACCTGAAGATGTGACTCTTAAATATTCTGGTACAGGACTTTGTTTGTTTGTTTGTTTTCAGGTGAAGAACAGAAGCCAAGACAGGGCAAGCGTGTTGTTGTCTAAAGTCTCACAGTTTGCTCATGGTATGGATTAATGTACTTTCTGTTCTACCTCCCGTCTCTATGTTATCTGCATGCAGACTGTGTAGTCTGAAGATAGCTTTGTACATGTGCGTGTACGAGAGAGAGAGAGTGTGTGTGTGTGTGTGTGTGTGTGTATGTGTGTGAGGGAGAGCTTTTCTTTAGCTTGGAGAGGTATTCGTAATGAATCCGCTCACTAAAGCAGATGGGTGTTTTATTATCCTTTATCACTGACAAATTAATATCCACATTTCTAAGAAGATAGTTTCCAAAACATGCACATTTGAAGGAACATTTATTATTGATCGTCTACGTGGTGTTTTATTATTCTCACTTCCATTATTTGCCTCTCGCCAACAAAATATGAATTTAAGTAAGACATCCTTTGCTGGTCTAAATTCCACTTGCTGATCTTTTATGCAATTGCCGACCAAATCCCCAGCTCTGTCTTCCTAAGATGTAGAGTGGAATTTTTCCTTTGTGTTGAAGCACAGGAAATGAGATTTTCAGCAAAGAAGGCAAGAGGCCAGTAATGAGCAAACTTGTGAGGATGTGTGAGTCAGATTTGCAGCAGGAACACAAGAACCTTTGGCTTTGAATTGCTCCACACAAACTCTCCATTCGGAATGGTTTATGATCATTGGCTAGGAATTGAATATGGCTTCGATAAACAGTGTTCCTACTTGATAAATTCCTTAGAGCTTCAACACTCTCTTTAATTTTGTGTTTGCAGGATAATCCCAGATGTTCTTTTTATGATCTGCCACCGGGCTTCGCTTCCCTAGCAGGTAGCACCATGTCGTTTGCCACAAGTTCTAGCGGAATCAACCTCCTAAGTGAAGTACTTTTATTGGCAATGTCTCTACAAACACAGATGCAAGCCTAATTTAGGCAACGTTAAAAATTTCAGAATAATGACTTGAGGGGGAGATTCATAATTCACAGGGAATCTGCACCAGTATGAGTTGAGGTTAGAGTACCGCTTTGAATCGTCAATTTGCTTTTCAAATATACATCGTGATATATTTTTTAAAATGGGATTCGTATCCAATTCTTTATTAATTTTCTTTTGAATGGGGCAGCTACTTATTGCAGAAGCCGGACCATACACGGGACATGCCAAGATGCGTAGAATCCCTTCCATGCATGAAAATAACTCTGTCAGGCAGGAGAGAATGGAAGTAGAAGATGTTTCTGACTGTGCGGTCAGAGTTACAATTCAAGGTGTGCACCAAGTGCTGCCCAGCACAGAGGGGAGTGTGGTTTTAACAAGGACGCAGTCTGAATGTTCAGTAAGTGACCCAGAGGCAGACAATGAGGCCAGGTCTTGAAGGTTGAGGCAGGATCTCTGTTGAAGAGAATTATTTTGCAATCTGCAGCATAGCGTGTATGACTAAGGTTGCCAGTAGACTCGACCATTGGAAAAATAAGAACACTACTGGAGAAAAAAAAAATTAGTATATGGCAAATTCTTTCCCTTTCAAATCAGCATAAATCTTCTTTCTGGGAAAAATCCAGAATTTCTTAGGAAAAATTTAGACTTTTGCAGAAAAATCTAAGGGGCTCTCCTTTAGAGTGGAGTTGCAGTCTGTCGAAACACAGTCCAGGGCATGAGGTTACAGTTCCAAAGCACCACCAATTTCAACTTCATGGAAACACATACAAGGTCCTCATGAGAATTTTTCCACTTCATGTTGTAAGTGATTCTTAGAAAATCACTGTACTTGAACACTGAATGTATCAAATGTGTATTTTTATTCCTTGTGAAAAAATAATAAAATATGGAAGATACCAGAGACATAATATCCTTTACTTCTGGGGAGAAGAATCATTTATTGCCTATTTTTTGGGGGTCTATTTACATCACACCATCCATTGCACCACACTTTACAGTCTATAAAGCATTTTTAAAATTAGTATTTCATTTCACCTTCACAACCTTTTGTAAAGAAGCTGGGGCAGGTATTGCAACCCCCCTATTACAAGTAAGCAAATGGAGATTGTTGGAATCAAGTTCTACTTTTCTTAATCCAATGACCCTACTACCTCACGTTGCCAATTTATAAGATTATCCTGCATTACTGAAGGAAGCTATGAGAACAAAATAAGAGTGGAAAGCAAATTCATTTCTCTTTTCTATTTTGGAATCCCATAATTAGACCCTTTGCTCAGGGAATGTTTATGAAGACAAAATCTCCTTCTGAAACATTCTTCCAGTATTTACACCAAAATGTCTTTAGAATGCAACTAATATGTGAAAGAATTAAAGCATACCTCTCTGGCAAGTGAGGTGGTTGGAACTCTAAACCACGCACCCATCTCTCCCCTTTCTCTTCCTCACTCTTCCACACTCTCCCTCTTCTACCCACCATTGGAGCACAGTTTGAAAAATCACTCTCTGAAAAGATAGATTCATTGTGTCCTTGGTAATGTCTAAATTAAGGTTGTACTGTAAGAAGTCACATCCTGTTTCTGGAATTCAAAGAGAACATGAATTCAAGTCAGTTAGAACAAAGTCATTTGCCCGGGAACCCACTGCGAAGGATAACATTAAAATTCAGAAATGATTTGCAAGTTAGAAATTCATTCCCGAGCTAAAATAGAGCATCTGTCTAAGTTATCATAGACTGGTACTGATTCTGTCAATAACATTCACACCTTTTTTTTTTTTTTTTAGGTCTAGTATCTTTACATAATTCCATATGGACATTTTAGTAGCAGGTTATTCAACGCTTCACGAGCTAGTGCACAATGTAATAATGGGAATGAGGCTATCAACTGTGAAACTTGAGCAGGTGATTATTGAGTGATGACTCTTATACCTTTCCTCATTAGGATCTTTGTAAATAGACAATCTAATTGGGTTTGGGGACCTAATGTCAAATTTCATGCATCTTTCACTAAGGTTTTGGCGTTATAAAAATCTTTGGTCTGACCCCATTGGCCAATGGGGAGAAAAATGGAATCACTCATGTGAAAACATATGTTAAAATTGCTTTCTAAGATTTAAAAATTTCCCACCAAATACAGATGTGGAAGCTGACATCATTCTGATAGACTGGATTCTTGAAGGACAAAGAGGAATCATTCATTTCAGACATGGTAAAGCCAGCAAAATGTCACCCACATTGTATACAGAGGAGAATGCATTTCCTATTCGTGTTTTAGGTGGAATGGGGTAACAGGTTAGAGCCAATGTGTTTTTAAACTTCTTTGTTCCAAGAACCTGGGTCCCATATTGCTTTTTTCTCTCCCTCAGAATACAGTCATGATAAAACCTGTCCCCAAAAATCTTACATGGAAAGAATTCAGGTTGCAAAGTGGTTTTCTTAGATTTTCTAATGAACAGCTGGGCTGCAAATATAAATACTGAGAATTACCATGGTAGAGAACAAAGGAAGGATTTCTTAGAAATTTTCACTTACAAGTTTTTTCTCACCTAAATGTTCTTTCTAATCCAGAAAGTGAAACGACCACTTCCTATCTGAGTTCACCATGTTACCATGTTTTCGTGTTCATTACATGGATCTGACTGCTTTTCTGGAATCTTACAAAGGTCTTTAAATTGCTTTTTTCCCCTAATCTATAAAAAACCTCTACATTACCATCCAAAAGAACTTTCTAAGTCATCCATTTGACCTCTGACATCACTCCTCTCACTATTTTCCATTCCCTAGATGACAACATTGAAATCTCTCATGGTACCTACAAGAGCCTTCATGATTAGCCTCAGTATCCCTGGAAAGGGTCACCAATTAAAACCCCTTTCCCACAATGGTCTGTACCCACCCCTTCAAAAGACACTCTTATGCCCACCATGTTCCTTGTACCTACATTAACTTTTTCCTCCTGGTTCACCTGGGAAAATCTTATTTTGTAACCCAGCTCAAATATCACACTTGCTGATAGATTTCCTTTCTAATCTCAGCAGAATTGTCTTCTCCTGGCCTCAAACTCTTTGTAATGTCTCCCATATGGCACCTAACACACTATATTGAAATGATTTATGTAGCACCATGAACAAACTCGGAACGAGTGTGTTCTCCAGGAAACATTGGAGATATTCTTTGTTGTCACTACTGGAAGCAGGTGGTATCTACTGGGTAGAAGCCAGGAATGCGGCTAAACATCCTGAACTGCACAGGATAGTCCCATGACAAAGACTCACCATGCACAAAATGTCAACAAGGACTGGAGTTGGCAAACCCTGCTTTAGAGGGGGAGTTGTATCTTATCAATTCTTGGAGTGTTCCCCTTCCTTTCCCCGCCTCCCATCAAAGAGCCTGGCACCAAACACATCCTCCAGAGCTGTATAATGAGATTCCCAGTCTATGGTTGTTTCTTGAATTGCTTTTCTTGCTTAAATTACGTTATCCTCAAGAGAATTCACTGCTTCTCACTTCTCTTTTGGAATCAGGTTTACCTGTATCCAACATGGCGTGAAAGTGGATGTCTCTGCACTCTCTACCACTCACCTGTGAGAGTCGCTCTTCCTTGTTCTCTTGGGAATAAATTTTGACTTTGCTCTAACATATCCCAGAACCCACTCATTTCCTGCAACTTCCAATACGCCCTAGTGTCCAGGAGGGTATCCCGGGAAAGAATAAGCCTCCAGCTATCTGTTTCGATGACCATAGCATTACTTGTATTGTTTATTTTGTTTTGCTATTTCCTTTACCTGTATTCAAATTCAATTTTAGTCCTTCCTTCTCCCTCCAAATCCCCTGGTTTCCCTGGAATCAAATTGCCCCCTTCCACATCTATTAACAATAAAAAAATTAAAGAGAATGCTGACTACATTAGGGAATAATTGTTTTAATAATATGGCTCTTATTTTATTTATTATTAAAAAAATAAGAGAGGCTCTTTATTCCTGTGGAATAGGTTTTGGTTATTTATGAGAAGAATTGCATCTCCACTCCAACCTCTCAAAGCATTTAAAAAGCTCCCAGATGGTGAAATAGGTTTTAAAAATGGAAGCTCCATTAAAAAGATATATTGGTATATGTAAGAGCAAAAAGGAGGGGGAAAGGCCTTCTTCATTTTCTTCAGTTACTTCTTCAAAATAACTTCTCTCTTTACTATGAAAACCATAGTTTTCTTTTCAGCATTCAAATACAAAATAGTTACGGCCAGTATTGAAGATTCCCCATTCTATGGGGGCATCAGGAGATTCATTAAAGGAGGCAAATTAAAATGACAAATTTAGAAGAAATAATTTTAACTGTACAACAAAATAGCAACATACTGAACATCTAATGCGCTACAAGCATGCCGATTAGAGTGTTGTTTCAATGGTCAGAAACAGAAAATAACCCAAATGCCTTACTACAGCGGAATGGTTAAAAGTTGTACAACCGGATTTTACTATCTTTAAAAGGTTTGATGCGGGATATTAAAGCAACATGACAAAATGTTCACATTTATTAGCAAGGGGAAGAAGTGGTATGAAGTCAGATGTGCACATGATTCAACACATGGACACACGCTAGCACACAGAGGTACACACAGCACGAATGCATAGTTGTGAAGAGCTTCACTTGGCTTTCCACAGGGTGGTAAGAGTAAGGCACTATAGTTTATCTTCTATATTTCTCCCCCTATTGAAATATAAAGTCCATACAATAAAGTGCAAACATTTTAGTTGTCCAGCTCAATGAATTTTCACCTATGAAAACACACACCCGCCGAGATGAAGAATTGGGGTGGCTTCGGCATTCTGGGGGCTTCCATTCTTGCTCACGTCCCAACACACTACCCTGACCCTAACTGCTCTCACAGCAGTCTCGGTTTGGGGGTGTAGGCTATTTACTTATTTATTTTTGTATTGTTGTTATTTTTGCTTTTTAAAGTACTATTTTCAGAGGTTTCATAATGCATAGCCATGGTATAGAAATTCTACAAGCGAAATATTATTAGAAGGAGAAAATGAAATGAGGGTGAGGGAGGAGGGATGCTGGAAGGAAGGAAAGAAAGAGAAGGAGGGAGAGAAGAATGGAAGGAAAAGAAGGAGGGAAGGAAAGGAGGAGGGTGGGTAGGAAGGGTGCGGGAGATGGGGAGGGAGAGAAGGAAGGAAGGAGAAAAAGGAGGGAAGGAAAGGAGGAGGGCAGAGAGGGAGGGTGAGGGAGCTGTGCCCATGTGGTCCCTAAGAGCTTACCTGCTAGGAGGACACACGGCCCCAAATCCTGAACGTCACCCTGGCTGTATAACCATCACATTCCCAAATCTACCACTCCAATGCAAATCTGTGCCTTAAGCTATCTCCTTTGAAGGATCTTTGAGGAGATAAAAGACTTTGATTCCCTTTAAAGAAATACTTGTTACAAACTCACAGTGGCATCGTAGCTTGAAAAAGAATGTTTGCCACCCGTTTCCCAGTCAAACCCGGTCCCAGCGTAACACCTAAAACAACAGCTGTGCCTGGGCTCTGCCCACAGCAGGAGAGACCATTCAGTGTTGTTCTCCTTTCTTGGATTATTTTCTGAGAAAAGCTTTATTACCAACTCCCCACTGCATACCTACCCCTAAAATTCTTCAGAGAAAAAAAAACCCAAACGCTAGTAAATATAAACAGTCTGTGGTCTCGTGAGAAAACACGCAGTGGTCTCTCTCAGAGTAAGGCTGGAGACAGGCTCTGCAATGGGAGCAATTTGGGGAGGAAAATATGTTTTCTGTTTACTCTGAAATGTAAACTCTCTGTTATTACATGGCTATTAAAGTCAGCGGAGGGAGGGGCTCTGGCAGAGAAGCCTTTGCCTAATGCATTGGCGTGATTTTGAATCGCCTGCATTTGTAAGTGAATATCACAAGTTCTGTCATGTTCCATTAAATTAAAACGTGGTTGTGCTAAATTAAATTAAATTATGCATGATCTTATACACATCCCCAACTGGGCTCCTTCCGCTGAGTTCTCCAGACAACCCTGCCTTGTTGCAGCATTTGCATGAATCTCCATTTCCCCAGGCTCCGCGGATCTCTTGCTCTGTGCTGCTTCGTGGCCACGCCAAGGCCGCGTCTTCTGTACCGTGGCCCCAGCGTGAGCCTTCTGCCTTCGTGTCTGGCTTCTCGAGTTTGGTTAAACAGGAGCAGGGAGCCAAGGAAGGCACGGATCTAGAGCTCCATCAAGTGACAACGATGTTGGATGTTGAAGCTTTTTGGTTTTCAGATTCCTGGAAATAATAATAATTATAATAAAAAAAACCTTAAAATGATCACATAACATGAGCCTCCTTTAGGTCAAGCTCTCCTCTTTCTGAGAAAGGAGCAGAACAGTGCAACTGTGTGCAGTGAGGAGAGTGGACTAGTTACACCCCATTTTCTGTAGACAGTCCTTTGCACTGTTTTTTATGTTTTCTTCCCAAAGAAGCTTCTGGAGGGCTTCCTTCAGATTGGTTTCTCTGCAACTGTAGCTCACACAGCCAGAGCCGTGTGGGCAGACAGATGGTCTCTCCGATGCACTTTGCCTGCGTGGAAAGGACTAAGTTCCCCGGTCTCCACTGCCCTCGGGCAGCCCTTCCCTGCTGACGGGTGCCATGCAAGTAGAACTGTTTTAGCTGTCCCTTCGCCCTACTAGGGACAGCCATGAGGTGTCACCTGCCCTGTTTGGGGACTTTCTTTGTGAATTGAGCCCAAATGAAGCTCTTGTTCCTGTGCCCTTGTTGCAGTTTTCCCGTTATTTCTCCCATGCCTGTATACCCTCGTTGGGTTTTCTGGGGATGCCCTCTAAAAAAGAAAATCACTCTTTAATCTCCAGGACTTCCTTTGGGGAACCCAGTCCCCAATAGTATCCCAGTTTGCCTTCTATCTAGTAACTGGAAGAGAGGCTAACTTAAATAACTATCAATTATGTCAGTAGAGAGACCCAAAATAAAGACAAGTTTTTCTTTTTTATCAGCTCTGCATATGTAGGGAAGTTTTTAAACTTCATTTTCCCCGATAGGACACAGTTCAGTCAATTACACAGGGATAGCAGTTATGTATTTTAAGGCTCCTTTTAATGGGGTCCTTATGCTATACAGTTGGTGAACTAGGTTTAAAGTACTTCTTACCGATTAACATTTATCCAAGTTGCCGTAGGTGGGGCAGAGATAAGAAGAGACCCTGTTGGTTGGTGGGTGGAGCACATGGAAGGGTAGCGAGGACTCAGGTTGTGTCACTAAGAACCTACTGACACACACAGGGACAAAGACGCCTTCATCTCAGCGTTATACTTGGCGTAAGCTAGTTGATCCATACACACTCCTTAGTCAAACTGAATGGAACCGAAGTGCATTGCATTGAAATGAGGATGGTCTATCCGTCGATCCCTTATGAAATGTGCAGCAGCCACAAGAAGAGTATTGGACACCGTAGACAAACTCTCAGGCCGGAGGTACGTATGGACCTGTGCTCTTTAATACAGCAGCCGCTGACCATGTGTGGCTATTTGAATATAAACTTATAAAACTAAAATTTAAAAGTCGGTTCCACAGTTTCACAAGCCATGTGCCACGTGCTCAGTAACCACACGGCAGCTAGTAATAGTTGGTGACAATGGTGTTGGACAGCCAAGCGGGAGAGCACCTGTCTTAGCTCGGAAAGTTCTACTGGGTGGAGTCAACGTGGGCATTCAGGGTTAAGATCCCGGGAATGCTTCTCTGTGCCAATGGGCTTCTACCACCAGGCACCTACGGACTCAGCTTGGTTCTATTTTCTCTTTTTTTAAATTGTTGTTTTCATATTTATGAGAAATATGACACAGTTCAAACAGACAATTCCTTTAAAGCTGCAAATTCTCCCTCTATCCTCAACACACACCCTGACCCCCGGCACAAGGTAGGACTAAGTGGCCTCACACATGGTATCGTGAAAACATGCCACGTTTTTTTCTTTTTTTCATAAAGTGCTTTGTTTGAAAGGTTTTTTTTTTTTCTATTTGTGACTAAAGGAAAAATAATGAAAGAGTAATAAAAACATGCAAATAAATCAGAAAGATTTGCTAAATCTTAAGTACATGATGTCTTAGGTATAAAACCTGCTTCCTCACCATGCCTTATTTTCTCCTATAACATGGGGTCCAAATCTGCTTGTTACATTTCATGACTATCTTCTCTTGCCAGAGGGTAAGCACCATGCAAGTAAGGATTTTGTCTGTTTTTCTCACCATCGTATATTCAACAACTGTGATAGTCTCTGGCACATTTAGGGAGTCAACAAATATTCACTGAATGCATGAAAAGAACCCCAGTGGGTTATTCTTTGTCACTAGTTGGGCTCATAAATTCTGCTTGGCTCGGTAGCAATTTCCCCAGACCATTATCACTCTGCTCATCTTAATTTTGAAAGTGGAGCTCGTTTTCTACCCTCAGATCGTGGCCAACAACTAGTCAACATGAATAGGACATAAATCTCCTTGTAGGAAGCTGTGTGTATGTGTGCATGTGCGCGCATGTGTGTAACAATGTGTGGGTGTATATGGGGGAATGGAGCAAGTCTGGGGGTGCAGAATGAGGGAGGGAACACAGGACATATGTAGTTTGAAGAAGCACATTCAATCATGTGGTAGATCTTTCTACTGAAAGACCCTTATTGATTTCATAAAGCAAATCTGAGGAAGTGAAGCTGGCCAACATATAGCCCGGGAGAAATTAAGGGAAGACATAGCACACTCCCTCAATGGTCTGTGGGTGTCCTGGTCTCAATTTATAGCCAAGAAAGCGTAAGAGCTTTCTACGAGGTTCGGAGGGAGATGAAAAAATAACAACATTCACGCACGCTGACTTGAGTCCTAAGAGTGGCGCTTCACTGTTTTCAGCTGACGAAGAGACGGAAATTCATAGTGTTATTTGCGGGACATTGTGGGATGTTGTTATTTTAACTCCATGAAATTATTTAAGAGGAATTCTACCGTCAGAAAATGTGAGCACGTTCTCCATACAGTGCCAAAGCTCACACACCGGTGCGCTGTCTGTGGTTCTGAATTTTCCCGAGGCTGTTTATGTGCTTCTGTGGGAGTGGTTTGTCTCTCGGAAACGGACAGGCGGTTGCAGGTCCCTGTGACTTAAGAAAAGCTTTTGGAGAAACTTAGAACACACAAATTGTAACCATTGACTTATGCATGCGTGCTTCTGCGAGCTGGGGAAGGACGCTGTGACTCAGTCGTGTCTGCACGCCGTTCAGCTCTGGTTTGCAGGGCTGGGTTCTGCGTGAGCAAGTCCCAGCAGCGTGGAGATGCAGCTGGAACAGAATCCTCCCTGTTAAACGGTGTCTGCCCTTGCATCTAATTGTCTCACGGGGGCATTTCTGCATTCATGCCATATTCCTCACGCAGTAGCTATTTTTTGGGCATCTACGATATGCAGTGTCCTAAACAAGCACTACAGATACAGAAAAGGAAACGTACGTCTTACTTTGAGTCTACTATGAAAGAAAAATTACATCAAACTCCTCTTAGCAGGCTCCCTGCTCTTCCAAGCACAGTCTCCTTAGTGATCATCCCAGTTAAAAATTGCAAAGTGAAGGTCGAGCATCATCGTGTGCGGCGGAAATGACCAAGTCTCACCGACGTCTGTCCTGGGCATTCTCCGCCTCAGATCTCCTCTCAGCTCTTCCGCACCTGCTCTGGGCTGACGTATGGTGCAGTGACGGCTCCCTTTGTCCTTGGTTTCCCTTCAGTGGGATTAAGCATGTGGCATATCTGAATGTGAGCTGGGAGTGGAGTCATGCTACTGGTCTTCTCTGCTCTCTCCCTGGCAATACACCTGCTGGCTGTGGTCCTGAGCGGGAGGTGGCTGTCTCTTTCTGGGTTCCGCAGTTGGTTCCTACCTTGATCCTTCAGACTCGGGGGGAGGAGTGGCTCCCTCTATCCCTAAAACCAGGGAGCTTCCACATTCCCCACGTTTCCTTACCCCTCCTAAGCCAGCCTTTTGCACCTCTGTGACTAGTGCTTCACTAAATCCTGATCACCCCACTTTGGTACGCAAATATTTTGCCTTATAAATACCCTCCACAGAATAGAAAAGTCTAACAAGGAGCCAACTGCTTGCTCTACGATCTGCTCCCTGACTCTCCCTGCGAAGAAATCCAAAACTAGCCACATGAGAGGAATTTGGATTTTTTGAAACTTTAATATGTTTCTAGAGAGAATCAAGGGAACAGACTCTCCATTTATATTTTTAAGAATGGGGTTTAAGTGTTGTCTCATTCTACTGTGTATTCTCAATGACTTCCTGTTCTCCCTGCCAAATAGGGAATGCCAAAAAAATGTTTGCAGAATGGATCTGTGAACACTGTCAGGGTATTTGACACCATAGCTAAATAAGGAAATGATTGTCTTATTCTTGAGTTATACCCCAGGTAAGTAAATAAAACAATAATCACTGAGACATAGCAAACAACACCCAACCATTCAGCTATATATTATATTTGATAACTGTAGATTAAAGAGTAGATAAGTTATGTTTTTTATTCTCTCTCCTTTCCCTACTTTTTGCCTGCCTTACTTCCTTCTTTCCCTCCTTTTTCCTTCCTTCCTTCCTCCCTTCGTCCTTCCTTTCTGCCTTCCTCCCTTGCTCTTTCTTTCTTTTTTCTTTCCTTTGCTCTTTCTATTTTTTCCTCTGCATTTTTATAATAAAGTATTTCAAAGGAGACAATAGATAAGAGAGAATATATAATAGTTCTATCAATACACAAATGGCACATCCACAAGTAAAGGATTTGTCAGCAGCAACATGGTGTTCTCTTAGTAAATACAATTTACTTTGACCTCTCCAAATACATGTTAACCAAATCGTTCCAGTCATTTTTACATTTGGAAAAAAAAAATACCACAGAATGTAGGTTTCATTCACCTAGGCTGAAAAATGTTTTTCTTTGTTTCAACTCAAATACCTAGTGGGGATAAGAAAGCCTATACTCCAAAGATTAAATAAATGGAAAAACAGTAGGAATGCAACTTCTCCCCCGACTGCTCTGTGAAATAGCGTGTTTTAACTCTTATTTCCTACCGGCTTGTGAATAGTATATTACTCCTATGCTTATGCCCACCACGTCGAGCTTAAATTAAAAACAGTTCCAATTCTCCAGCTTTTTGTTGGAATTTGAAGTGAAAACTTGGCTTATGCTTACTTTCACTAACAAAAAGTTTTGTGCTGCCAAAGTAATTTTTTTGGTAGCATTGTAAGTCCAGAAAAATGCCATCTGTAACATCTTAGGGTCACGTGGATACTGGCTTCTGTACCAGGCAGGTTCAGCCTACCCATCCTACGCAACCCACACTGGGCTGCCAGTGGATGGCTTTTACATCTAGAGAACCAGGTGAGAGGAAGGCTGTCATGTTTATTTAACACTGCATATTAAGTGAAGCCTGCTGCATACCCCTCCCTAACTCCATTTTCCATTTTTCTCAGCCCAGATGTATGCACTGTCCTAAATTGGTATTCAGCATTCGTATTCATGTCTTTATGCTTTTAGAACATAGATGTGCATTATCAAATAACAGAGTTTTACATATTTATTAATAAAAGTTTTATAAACGTTAGAGTTTATGCCATATATTTTTCTGCAACTAAGGCTGAATTTTATCCTTTCGTCAATGGGGAGTCACTATGGAGATTTAGGGGGAAAGTGACTCATAAGAACATCATGAAATAGTATAAAGATGAGACAATGGAGAACGAGAGAGGTTAAGGAATTTCTTCCAAGTCACGCTGTAGCTGGATGAGGAAAGGAGATGAACCAAGTTCTAGAGCTCTTGCTGTAGCCCGGGGATGGGGCATACTTAAGAAGAAAAGCAGATGAAAAGAACCCCCTGAGACTCAGCATTCTGGACGCTTTCAACGGTGCCACTGGACTGGATTCTGGGCTGGACCCAATGAGTCCTTTTCTCCGCACTGGTCTGAGCTATTCATTGAGATCTGCCTGGGGTAAGGTGGAGGTGGAGGAGAGCTTCTCCTTCTCAAAAAGCTCCCCTCCAATTGTCCCTGGCATCCTTGTTCTCTGCAGCTCAGCGGCTTGTGAGAAGGAGCTGATGACTTTTGCCACGAACATCCCTGTTTCGGGGGGTTCATGACAACCCAGACTCAGCAGGGTTACTCACATGCACCTCACACCTCAGAACTAATCCTCTGATTAGAAATTCTGAAACGAGATTAATTCTGACAACGTCATTATAAAAGATCGCTCTAATAAATGTGAGGGCAGAGAAATCTTTAAAAATACATGTGATTACATAAACTAGAGTCCATCCTGAGAACGAAAGAATGTGCCGGTGTATAAAAGATGAGGTAGCGCTGTATGGACTGGTACGTAAAATCTCCAGAAAGCTAATTACATTGACAGAGGGAGGATCAGAAGAAGAGTTTATATATAAACTATAGTAAGCTACCTTTTGCTTAGGAAAAGGAAATAATAACCTATATATTCATATTGAATGAAGAAACGTAGGAAGCATAGAGAATGGGGTGGCCAGGGCAGAAGAGAGAAATAAGAGGGGTAGGAGACTACTCAATATATGCTTTTTTATACCATTTCTGTTTTGAAGCTTATACATTTTTACCTACTAAAATACATTTAAACAAGTAAGATCTCATTGAATATTCTATCTATGTTAGTTTTCTATGCTTGATAATTATACTATGGTTAGGTAAGATGTTTACATTGGGGTATGAGGTAAGAAACAATGTTATTTTTATGACTTTTGGTTAAGTCTCGCGTTAGTTCGAAACAATTTATTTCTTTAAAACATTTTATTTAAATTAAAAAATCAAAATTTTTTTAAAAGATGATCCACAAATAGGTGACCAGCACGTGAAAAAGTATTCAACATCATTAGCTGTCTGGGAAATGCAAATTAAAAACAAAATGAGATGCCATTTGTATAACAATTAGAATGGCTAAAAATTAAAACTGGCCAAAATTTTGTGGGAGAAACTGGATCTCTCACGTATTGCTGGTAGGAGTAATAAATGGTCCAACAACATTGTAACAAAGTTTGGCAAATTCTTATCAAATTAAATATGCACCTACCTTTTGACCCAGAAATTCCACTGCTAGGTGATTATCTATGAAAAATGACTGTATAAGAACAATCATAGCATCTGTATTTACAACTGCCCCAAACTGGAAGTAACCCAAATACACAAAAGGGGAATGGGTAAACTGACTAGTTTTTATGTTCACGTTAATGCAATGCAATACCACTCAGCAATCAGAAGGAAAAAATGGCTGATAAATGCAACAACGTAGATGAAGCTCACAGACATAATGACAAGTAAGAGAAACTTGGCACTCCAGAGCTTATACTGTGTGGTTCCATTTATATGAGCTGCTAATACAAGGAAAAACTATCAGAACGGCAGTTGCCTCTTGTTGGAAGATTAACCGGGAAGAGGAAAAAGAGACGAAAAGTGTTCCATACAGTGACAGAGTTGTGAATTATGGAGGTATACCCATTTGCCAAAATTGTGCAGTTCATTTTTGTGTAATTCATTGACACATATCTTATCTCGAAAAAAGCACTTTAAAAATAACAATGACCTAGGAGTTAGGAATGGGTAGAGGTATCTGTAATATAGGATGGTATTAATAGAACATGACTAACCACCGAAGTGGTGTGATGGGTGGAGGGGGGTTCATTATGATTATTCTGTTTATTTTTTTTATATATTTGATATTTTCTAGAATAAAGCATTAAAGTAATTTTAAAAATGAAAAGTGCCAATTTTGCTATAAAGAGAAGCAGTAGTATGGAGAAGTAGCTGGGATGTTTTATTATCAAGACAGGAGGGATTAGAGCACGTTTTACGCTGACAGGAAGGGTAGAGTAGAGTTCTCAGGGCTGGGAAGAGCACGTGGCAACTCGAGAGGCTCCCTGGTGGCACTGACAATCAAAAGAACATTTTACAATGTGCAATAGTCAGATCACAATAAAAGCATTTTGCACCGACTCCTGGGCTTATGGAAAACACTAAGGAAAACTAAAAAGTATTTTGGAGGTAGACCAAGAAAAACGCCACCTGTTACTGAAAGTGGCTGGTACATTAACAGATAGAGAGTCCGGTGCCTCTTCAAATACCTACTTTCTTGTTCCATGTTCACACAATAAAATGATCTTCAGATTTTAAAAGTGAAAGCAAATGCAGTTGGGAGAGACTTAAGGCTTTCATTGGTTAGGAAACAATGAGAGGACACAGCCTTTAAGATAAACTCAAACCCGGCTGAATAATCTGGAGAATGTTTGCTGGTAGTTGTTGAGAAAACATGATTGACAAGGGAAATGCTGAGAGAGAAGGTCAGAATGTGTTGACCTCATTTCTTCTCCCCCCCCCCCCACCTTCTTAAGTCGATGATAACATTCTGGAAATTACAGGCTGTTCGACGGGACGATGATCCTTCATGTTCTGCAACAGAGAACCTAATAAATGTCTTGCAAGCCCAAAGTAAATGGAATAGCAATTTCTAGAGGCTCCATGGGTTTGCTAAAAGCAAGTCCATCTTGAGCTAGTTTTATTAAAAACTGTGGATATAACTTGTCCAGATGTTAACATGTTATTTGGCAAGTTCCCTCTTGCTATTCCAGAGAACAAGATGAATATACAAGTGAGTGAGCCTGAATCCAGAGGGTCACACACCTGTCATTTACTGGTATGCAACCCATGCCTGTGAGGTCACTGTCATCACCCACTGCAAACCCTCATGTCCAATCCCACACGTGGAAAGAGAACCTGTGGTTAGTCACGAAAATGATCTATTTCCATTTGCCTCTGTGTCTATATTTACATACACATCCATATCTGTTAGCATCTATTTACCTGCCTATACTTAAAATTAGCTCCACTTCTTCCCCATTTGTACATTAAAAAGTTCTCTTTCTAGACTTAGAAAGTGGGTGGCCTGATTATTCCAATGTTCCGTTTTATGTAAGCACATTGAAACCTCTTCTTTCTACTCTTGTGGCTGCAAATAATTCAAGATTGCACTAGCATGTTTCCTGCCTTATTAAATAGAGCAAGTTGAATAAAAGTCATAATTTTCTTGGTGATTCATCATTTTTGTGAGATAAGGCTGGAGACGGAGTGGAATTAGTATTGGCATCTGGAAGTTGTTATTAAAATTAAATTTTAAATAGTGTGTTATGATTTTCATTCTTTTCTGGCCCCAAAGTGAAATTCTGAAGTCCATTAGTAGAGGCTTCTAGATATTTGTCTTGAAGAGTCACTTTTTTCAAAAGTCTTTGTGATGGCTTTAAAAAAAAAATCACAGTTAATTATGGTGCTGTTCTAAGGGACTACCTTCCTACATGGAGAAAAGAGATATATAATGAAACAGTCTGTGTTGATGTTTCAATTCACACCTTGTCATATTTCAACTTTGTATTACTGTGTGCAAGTAGCTCTTAGCTAATAATCACCGATGAAGTAGAAAAATCAGAGAACCCACTTTGGCATATCCAATTCCCAGCACTGTTAATGACCTTCGCCAATGATTGTGCACAGATAAGGTCAAAGCAAATTGCTGAGAAAATACTGACACACTCACAGCCTTCTCCTTTGGGGGAGAGGGGTGTAACATTGCCCTACAATTGTAAGGCACCTTTCTTTAGGCATCAGCAATTTGGCGAAGAAAATCAATTCTGGTTTTAAGACATCATCCCACTTCTTGCTCAGCTACCTTCTGACTTGCACTGACTGATTATGTTTGGGTGTGTGATTTCAAAGCAAAAGTTATTGGCAGTGTGAACAATGAGTATATCTTGGGGTGTAATTATGTGGTGGTTTTGAGTGATTTTCTAAGGTTTTTCTTGGATGTGCAATTTGTAATCGCTTGGAGAAAAGAAATGGCATTTGAACTTTTTTAACATCCTCAGGCTAAAATATCATTAACTTTGCAATTATGCTAATACATAGATTACAGTAATTATCACTAAGTGTGGCTGAGAGAACAGGAGGCTCATTGTCAAAAGGTATATTTTACCTTTGTGACCTTGGGCAATAATTCCTTCTTTCTGCTTCAGTTGTTTTTGTTTTTTTGCTTTTTTTCTTCCCCCATCTGCTACAGTGGGAAGAACGGTTATCACTTGCAGGACTGATAGAAAAATTGCAGGATATATCCTAAGATAAATTGTTCTCTCCCATAGAATGGGGATGATGGCATGAAGCACTGGGGTTGTCCTCACGCTGAATAGCACTCAGTTCGTTTTAGCTTTCTTCTCATTGTCTCTTTCTTTTAAAATAAGCTTTCGATTTTAGAATCGTTTTAGAATCACAGCAAAATTACAATGAATAATATAGTAAACAGAGTCTCCATATGCCCCAAGCCCACTTTCCCCTGTGGTTAACATCTGGTACATTTATCAAAACTTTGGCAAACCAAGGTTGATGTGTTAGTGTTAACCGAGGTACACACCTTATTCGTATTTGCTTTACATTTTTATTTAATGTCCCTTTTCTGTTCCAGGATCTCCCACAGAGAACCACATCACATTTATTTGCCATGTCAACTTAGGCTCTTTTTGGTTGTGACAGTTTCTCAGACTTGTTTTTGAGGATCTTGACAGCCATGGGCACCGGTAGAGTCAGGTATTGTGTGACCTGTCCCTCAGTTGGCATTCATCAGTGTGTTTTCCCGGGACTAGACTGTGGTCATGGGTGTTTGAAAGGAAGCCCATAGAGGAGAAATACCTTCTCTTTTCCCTCCTTTCATTTTCCATCTCCTCTTCTCCTTCCTTTTCATTTTTCTCACATTTTCTTCCTTTTCTCTTCTTTCATTTTCTAGATAAACTTCTCTTGTTGCCCGGGAACAAAAATTTCCTTACTTTATGAGTGATCTTTTAGAATTTAAATCTTGACTATGTAATCTCTAAACCTATGCTCTTTTTGAGCATAATTGAGCATTTGCACACATCCAAAAGAGCAAGTGAAAGCCAGGTGCTCTAGGAACTAGGACAGAAGAGTTTTACTCTGTTGTGCTGAGTCAGGTATAGGTACGAAGTTTCACAAACCAGAAATAATGAAGAGGGTTAAGACCCTTAAAATAAATAAATGATAATAAAGAATCAACACTCAAGCACTTGACCTAGGTATGTTAACAAAAAACATTTATGAAAATGAAAAAATGTAAATGTTAGTATTAGGAGTGTTCTTCTTAAAGGCCTTGGCATTTTGCCATAGCTTTCTTATAGAATATAAGTTTCATGCCTTTATTAGCAGATGCGTTGCCTAAATAAAACATAATTTAATTTTTTTAACCTTAGGCAAAGGAATAAAACACATTTTATAAGTAGGTTAGATTTGTTTCATGAGTTTGACCAATAACAAAGGTAATGACTTCTGGGCCTTGGTGCTGATTTCTGATCCATCCATGGTGTGACTGATTTCATATGCATTCAGCTCAGAAACTCCTACAGCCTCTCTTGAAGCCTGTAGTATTAATATTTGCTGATTAGAATTGTTGAATTTCTAAGTTTATCAATAATCTGTTGTATTGCTATAGTGTCCTTGGATCCCAAAACTATGACTCATCAGCTGGTCAGTTTTCCTGTGCTGGTTCACTTTATGTGTCATCTTGACTAGGTTAAGAGGTGCCCAGATATTTGGTTTCTGGGAGGGCGAGGTGAACATTTAAATGGATAGACTGAGGAAAGCAGATTGCCCTGTCCAATGTGGGTGGGTCTTGTCCAACCAGTTGAAGGCCTAAAGAGAACAAAGACTGACCTCCCCTAAGTGAGAGTGTATTCCCCTGCCCGATGGCTTTCAAACTCAAAACATTGCTCTTCCTGGCTCTACAGCAGCCCACCAGCCTTCAGAATCCAACCGGGAGGTTGGGTCGAGGTTCTACAGATTTTGGACTTGTCACCTTACATAACTGTGTGAGCCAATTCCTTATAAATCTCTCTCTCTCCCTACTCCCTCTCCCCTCTCTTTCCCTCCCTTTCCATATGTGTGTGGATATATATCTATATATCACATATATCTTTATTGGACATATCTATATCTCTATATATGGAAAGAGAGACTTACTTTAAGGAACTGGCTTATGCATTGATGGAGGCTATCTTTATATATATATGTATATATATATAATCTTAATATGTATGTCTTTGTTGGAGATATGTGTATCTCCTATTGATTCGGTTCCTGGGGATAAACCTTGACTAACACAGCTTTCTTCCCTACTTATGCAGATGTTTTGAAAGTGGACTAACATCTTTCCCAAACAATCTCATGCCACAGGGCAGTACCACAGCTTTCCATTCACATAAATTATGCTTCTGAACCTTGTTTGAGAATAAGTGGGAGAATTCAGACTTTCAGCTAAAGAACCATGATCCAATCAAACGGGAGTCATTTTACTGCTTGTCTTCATGTTGTGCTCATTTACCTCAATTTAAATCAACAGCCATTAAGCTCACACCCAGCATTCATGGGGCCAGGGTACTATCAGACAATGTTCTTGTACAGTTATGCAGGGCTGTGTGGGAAAAGTTAACTCTTCTGGGGGCTTGGGGAGAGGATATGAACCAGAAATATATTAATACAAGAAAGATACAGACAGAGACATGGTCAGGAACACACGGCTTTTTGAGAAGCTGCTGAGAGCTGACATGATATTTTCATCATGGGAATAACCAAGCCTCCATGTGAATTTTTCTCTGTCCAGTCAGAGCTGTGAAAGGCACAAGTTACGAGGCCCCAGGAGAGATACAAGTGCTTCCATACCAAGGGTCAACCAGCTTGTTCTGCAAAAGGCCTGATCATAAATATTTTAGGCTTTTCAGGCCAGACGGTCTGTGTTACAAATATTCAATTCCACCATTTTAGCACAAAAGTCACCAAAGACAATACTGTAGACATCACAATGAACATGGCTGAGTGTTAAAAAAAAATTGTATTTCTAAACACTAAAACTTGAATTTAATATAGTTTTCACCTGTCATAAAATATCCTTCTTTTGATTTTTCGTGGAAAACTAAAAATGTAGGAATGATGTTTAGCTTACAGGCTGCTGAATTGAAAGGATGTCACACTTACATTGAATGTTGGTCTTCCCCCCTTAATATTTTGTTGTTAATGTTTTTCCAGGTGCTTGGCCCGCCCTGAACCATAATTCCAGCTTCATTAGTACTTTTCATGTGATCTGCCCCGAGGAGGGGAAAGACACCATTTCTCCCTCAGAGCAAGTATCACAGAAAGTGCTTAATGTAATTGACATAATACTAACATTTTATCCACATCATTTACCTAATTAATCTGGCATAACAATAATAAAAGGAATGGTGGAAGGAACCCTGTTAACGTATTTTTAAAATATTTATGTTGACTGGGCACGGTGGCTCACGCCTGTAATCCTAGCACTCTGGGAGGCCGAGGCGGGCGGATAGCTTGAGGTCAGGAGTTCGAAACCAGCCTAAGCAAGAGCGAGACCCTGTCTCTACTATAAATAGAAAGAAATTAATTGGGCAATTAATATATACAGAAAAAATTAGCCGGGCATGGTGGCGCATGCCTGTAGTCCCAGCTACTCGGGAGGCTGAGGCAGGAGGATCGCTTGAGTCCAGGAGTTTGAGGTTGCTGTGAGCTAGGCTGACGCCACGGCACTCACTCTAGCCTGGGCAACAAAACGAAACTCTGTCTCAAAAATAAATAAATTAATTAATTAAATAAAATACCTATGTCAGCATTTTTTCCACTCCCCTTTGAAAGGTACCACTGAAAGCCTTTCAAGTTATTTAATTATTTTCAAATTATTTTATATAACATTACAATTCTAGCCAAATAGCATTAAGTCAGGAAAACAACTAAGATAAGAAGAATCACACGCCTGCAATAATTTTTATATTTTCATAAGGATAGGTTAATGCCTGGGAGGTAACTTGTGAGGAGGAATTGCCTATATGCATTTCATTTCTTATTTGTTTGACATAGGGACTTCGTGCATGTTAAATATTGTCAGTGACAAACTTCCTGTGAAGCATTCTCTTCTCCTTCAATCAACGAGGTAAGCTACGTGTTAAATTTCAATTAAAATTATAACAAAATAAAGTACTGCTGATGCGGAACTCTTACATCTTATTTATTTCTCACACTTGCTTTTCTGAGGAAGGTAGCTTAGAGATGCAGTAAATTCAGACCACATTAAGCAAAATGTGTAATCGAGAGAACCCCAGAAAATGTTATCTGAAGCCTCTCTGGAAGCGTCTTGAGTTTCTTGGAAGTGGTAACCACCATTCCTGACCCAATTCACCTTCAGCTGGAGAGTCTAAGTTACTCTGCTTCCACACAGTGGTGGTTGCAAAAGGAGGGCCATTATATTCTTTGTGCACATGTGTGTGGGTTTCTTGCAAACAGTTTGCTGCATGGAACGCAGTCTGGATTCCTTTCACCGGTCTCCTATTCAAAGGGAATGCGCTGTGAGGATTGCTGCTGTTTTAAGAAAAATGCACACATTGCAATTTCCTCCAAGAAGATGCTGAATTAACAAAAATTAAATCAACGGAGAAGAAAACCTTTTGCACACAGGAGCCCCGGTGGCATATGACAGTCAGTGATCCTCTGTCAGCTTGATGTGCCGGCACTTGCAGAACATTCCACGGACGTGCCCCGGCTGGCTGGCTTTTCCATTATGAAGCAGCTCAGCACAAACGTCTTCAGGTGCTTCAGGCAGATGGTGTTGGAAAATCGCCTCTCAAATCTCCTCCTCCGAAAAGTGGCTTTGTAAGAATCTCGTTGCCAGGGACCAATCAGCAGCGGGTGATGTTAAACCTGCTGCCAGCGTCTGCTTTTCACCTAAAATGTGACTCACGTTGGTCAGTGGGAGACAGAAAGGAAAACCCACCTCACGCCACAGGTTGGAGTTTGAAATCCATGACGTGGGGTAAACTTTTCTCAAAGATCAATTTCCACGTTGCATTTAAAATCTTTAAATCTGTGGGTGATGTGTGTCACATTTTAGCCATCTTAGATGTCCACCTGTGAGTATAATGGCCTGAGATTGTTAAGTGTGTGTTTAGTTATTTTATTTAATTTCTGTCTCCTCAATAGATAAACATTAAATGAAGGCTGAGACTTTTTCTCTTACTTTTATAAAATAATCAGTAAATAAACACTTTAAGAGTTTAACTAGAAACTCTTTGAGTTCATATTCTTTTATTTCTAAAATGCTACCCAGGTGGGTTTTGGTACCTGAAAAAGACTATGGTCATTTTAGATATACTAACATCTGGATATATAAGTCAAATTTATATCAGCTCAGTGTTTTCTTGTTTGATTCAGGATCTGTAACCAAGCCAAAGGTATTTAAAACCCAAGGTTCTATTTTGCGCTACTTCATGAGGCCTGGGTTTTGTTTTGGACATAAAATACCATGTGAGTCTGCTACACTCATACCACATTTTCACCGACTAAACCAGAAATCATCATTATCAAATTAAGGACACCTACACCAAAGCCTCAAGATTGGACATTTGGGAACCTTAAATAACTAGTTATCAGTAGCTTTAAAATAATTTTTTTAAATTTTTTCGCAGAGCCTTTTTTCACAGCTTTATTTTTATTATTTTTTTTAATTTATCATATTACGGGCCACATAGCCTTTTAAAAATGTTAAGTGTGACACCTGTTTATTATAAAAAAATTAGAAGTTTCAATAGAAAGATGAGAAAATACAAAATGTTTAAATCTCCACCCAGCAATGGTCTGTCAGCAATTGCTGCACTTCCTAGCCTGTAGTGTTATTCTATTCATGGAAGAGCACATTATATGAATAGTCTAGAAGTTCTCTCTGCTATCAAATGAATATTTTATAAAGTTATTGTATTTCTTTATATTATGTGGGTATTCTGGATAATAAAATTAGAACCTTTGGAGGACAGAAAAAGATAAAGAAGAAAATAAAAAGATACTATCTAATCCCATCAAGCCCACATAAACCCTATTAACATTCTCATGTGTTTGCTCTTTTTTCAGGTTTATGCATAGAGAATTGAGATGATATCACGCTTACATTGAATGTTTGTTTTATCCCCTTAATATTGTTGTTGTTAATATTTTTCCATGTTGTTTTTTTTTATTTCAAAAACTTAAATTTTAATGGATGCGTAATATCCTATCATAGAGATGTCATCAAGTGGATTTAGCCACACGAAAGTCACTGTCATCTGTGATACTTCTGTGGTTGTAAAACTTTGCAAAGCAGTGCAATGGAACCAAACTCATTATACCTGAGTTGTTCTTCATATTTCTCTTTTCTTGAGGTTGCTTTCTAGGAGTGGAATTAGTGGATCAACGTGTAGGGACATTTTTAGGGCATCTGAAACATATATTGAGTTGCTTTGGAAGTACTGGATCCCTTTACAATATAACCAACCGAGAATTATAATGACTATATAAAATCATGTCTTTCAGAACTTTTACAGTGGGCTGTACTGAAAAATGTGAAGTATAACCATGAAAACTTTTTGAGAAAATTTGCTCACAGATTTGTGGTACAAGAAGTTACAATGAGAGTTACAATCATCTTTCCCAATTCTATAAGAAAATGTAACTTCTGTGTGAAATCAACTCAACTAAAAACTAATTTAAAAAAAGGCCGGGCGCGGTGGCTCACGCATGTAATCCTAGCACTCTGGGAGGCCGAGGCGGGCGGATTGCTCAAGGTCAGGAGTTTGAAACCAGCCTGAGCAAGAGCGAGACCCCGTCTCTACTACAAATGGAAAGAAATTAATTGGCCAACTAACATATATATAGAAAAAATTAACCGGGCATGGTGGCGCATGCCTGTAGTCCCAGCTACTCAGGAGGCTGAGGCAGGAGGATCGCTTGAGCCCAGGAGTTTGAGGTTGCTGTGAGTTAGGCTGATGCCACAGTACTCACTCTAGCCTGGGCAACAAAGCAAGACTCTGTCTCAAAAAAAAAAAAAAAAAACAACAACAACAACAACAACAAAGAAAACCAATAAAAAGATTGTCGCACATCTATTTTTGGTGCATTCACGTGAAAATGTCCAGCAAATAGCTGAAACTTCAAATGTTAAGCTTAGGAGAGAGGTTAGGGCTGGAGCTCAATGCAGAATTTGGGAGTTCTGTGCACCCAGTGACGTGTTACACCACGAGATAAGTAAGGCTGCTCAGGAAGAATGTGCAGACCTGGCAGAGAAAGGAAATACACACAGAATATTGATAAAGGTTATATATGCATTAAGAATTTGAGCATGCAAATAAATAAATACTTGTCACTTTCCCAAAAGGATAGAAATAAAAGGAAATAAAAGCAAGACAGGTTTAGAAAGGCTGAACCCTGGAATGGTGTGAGGCATTGGAGAGAAACTATAACCAGGTATTGGTCATACTAAATCCAATGAAAGCAACGCAAACCTTGAAAACTCTATTTTCAGTAATTAAAAAGTGTTGGCTAATTGAAGAGATAATCTCTTTAATTTATAATATCAAGCACAGAATATTTAATGCATGGTTTACAAGGTTTCTTAAATTTGAAAAATGTGGAAAAAACTCAATGTTGTGACATACCTTATTAAATCAAGTATGCATCAAAAGTATGGCGTTTTAACCTACCAGATGGGTAAAGTTAAAAGAAAGCAAATATAAAGCGTTGGTGAGAATGGAAGCATTTTTCATGCATAGCTGGTGAGAATGTAAATTGCTACAATGAATTATTGGGCAGTGTTAGTTTGAACTGAAAACATATGTACTCTGTAAGACAGAAATTCTACTCCTAGGTATGTAGCCACAAGAAATGAATCCACATTTGCTCCAAAATATGAAGACGAGAGTGTTTATAGGAACTTTGTTCATCACACCTCCAAACTGGAAGAACTCAAATGTCCATCTTGAAGATGAAGAAATTCTGTATTCTGAAAATGTAATGTTATATAACAATAAACAATTAATGGCTGATTCTTGCAAGAATATGGATGGATATCACAGATACAATACTGAGTAAAGGAAGCTGGACGCAAATGAGTACATGTTGTATGATTCCATTGATGTGAATTTCAAGACCTTAATCTTCTAATCAAAACACTGTTTAACTTTGAGAGAATGTTCATTGGAAAGAAAAATAAGGGATATTTTGGGTGATGAGAAAAAAATGTATGTCTTAATCTTGGATTTGGTTGTGGGGTATATATGGAAAAAATATCAAGCTACACTCATAGCTTCAATACAAGCTGTAATCTAAGTAATATGTACTTTACTACACATATTTTAGAATTCATTATTTTAAATTGAATGTTTTCATACAAATATATTCCTGGGCTTTCTATTTCCAAACTGGAAATCTTACCATCATAACTTTATATATTTTGTCCTTTTCTAAATAGGAAAGATTAGAATTAAAACCTGTAGATTTTTATTTTTAAAAAATCTGCTAGATATCTCACTGCCCTCTGCAGTTTGAATTGACAGGGATAATTAATTATTTTTGTATTATTGAGAGTGGGGTAACATATTTGCTTTCCCAGGCCCTCGTTGTTTCCTGAAAGCCAGTTCAAGAGCTGAATAGTAATGCAATTGCTATTCGGTGTTTGCGAAGAGCAGATACTATCCATTCCTGCTGGAACAGCGTGCTCTTCCTTTTGTAGGCTTTTGCCAGTGGAAAGGCTGATCCAAGAGTGCAGATTAAAGGGCAGTTATAGGCTGTCCCTGGAGTTTCCTTTTCCTAATGAATATGCTCCTCCATTGTAATGGATTGACCTTTGAACACTAGTGTAAATCTTACGGCTGGTTGTTTTATTAATTGCTAGAACTTTGCTTGCTGGGATTGTTAATTCACCCTGAGCAAGGACCACCTGCAATTAATCTTTTTCTAATTCTTGACACCACAGTTTACAATTATTGATTCTTTTTTTAAAACCAATTAGATATTTTAGTCTTTTACAAACTGACACAAAACTGCAAGTCCCTTAAATGATTTTATCATCAGAAGAAAAGAGCCTTTAGCATCCCATCAAAGTTGAGTCTATAATGCTTAAACTCATTTACATACAGGAGTAGCAGTCACTATTTCGGCCAAGAGCATCGTTTTGCAAGGAACATGTGAATCCAAATATTCCGTTCACCAGAACTGCGTTTGATCTGCCCCATTTCCTTGTATGCTTAGTCGGTGACTGACAAGGACAATTCAGACTTGTCTTGTACCTTATAAATCAGAGCTGACAGGAACAAATGCAGTACTGGCTGCCATAACACTGTCTATCACTCCGATGTTCAGCTTTCAGGACCACAAAGAGCAAGGAAAGTCCCCGGGAACCTTTACACAAATGTCATTTGCATTCTGAGCCACTCTCCGAAACAGAATGGTATATGCTCATGGTCCGAGCCAACTGAGATATGATAATGTGTTTCATGACTGAGGGATATTTTATATTTTCCATTTCTCAATGCAATTCTTTCTCCTGTGAAATGGATCCTTAAAAGAAAAAATAGTAATTAACCCCAAGTAGAGCAGTAATGGTAAACCCCAAAGGAGAAGAACATGGGGACAAAAATTCAGTGTTTGCAAGATTCGCACTGACCTATCTCTTGAACTGTCAGCTCCTTGCTCTTTCTTTGCTTGGATCCTGCCAACCCTTCAGTTAATTTCCCAGGCCTCCCATGGGCTTCATTGGATCTGATCGATCTACTTCTGTAGCTCTCTGTCTTTGGCTTGGTTTCCTTGTGGACTTCTTCTGTCCTTTTGCCTGCATGGGTACTTACTTCTGGTGCACCGAACATTTTGGAACCAAAGTCTTCTGCTAGGCTGCCAAGAACTCTTCCATTGACATATTAGTTTGGGAAGCTCCCTCCCAGTTTGTTCTTCTTGGCCCTAGAGACAGAGAACTGGCTCCTGAATACTGGCAGATAAATATTGTACCTTCAAGTATGTCTTCTCTGCTACCTGAAGATATAGGGGAATATATCCTGAAGAAAAAGACTTTTAACATTACAACTTTTTTTTTGCAAGATTAAAAATATGTTCCAGTTGGCTTAGTATGGCAATTAATACTTTCTTTTTTTTTCCTTTTTACCATTACCAGAAAGCATGGTGTCTACATAATGAAAACATAAAGTATCAACATTGATAAAATTTACTTTTTAAATGCCTATTTGCTCTTTAGTCTGCTCTGCTAGAACTTTTGACACCAAAAACGCCAAAAAATTTCCCTTGTCAAGGTCACCAATGACCTTCATATTGTTAAATCTAATGGCCAAGTCTTAGTCCTCATTTTATCTACTTTATTAACATTACTTGGTACAATAGATGTGCTTTCTATTAATACTTGATACTATTCTAGTTTACTTATATTCCAAGAAAGCATACTCTCTTGACTTTCTTCCTCCTGCGGTGGCAGATTTTAATCACTCTCCTTCACCGCATCACCTCTCTCGTGATGCTAAATCTTAAGAGTGTGCCTAGGCATTCATTTCCTGGGCAGTTTCTTCTCATTCTACATTCACTGCCTCGACAATCTTATCTAACCTCAAATTAGAATGCTTTATAGATGATATCCACCCCCAAATGATATCTCCAACCTGGAAACGCTGATTCATAAGTCTAACTTTTATTTTCACATTGCCACTTGAATGTCCCAATAGGGAGCTCTCGCCTATTAAACTGTTGACTCTCTGACTTAGAAACCGGTTACTAGTCTTCACCAGGAGGAGTCGTCACAGTCTCATGAGGAGGAAATGACAATTCTTCCCTGCCGGTTACTCAGACGATTGATTCTGAGTGCCTACTCACCAATATCATGTGTTGCTTTGCTAAAATGCTCACTTGCACCCTTTGTTAGAAGAATTATCTGCTAAGGATCACAGTTAGGCTACAGGAGGAGATAGCTGTTGTCCACAACTACTTTCAAGTGCCTATTTTCAAAATGCTTTAGAGAGTCTAGTCTGTTGTATTTTCCTATAAATTTTATAGTCACCTTGATAATTTCCACAAAAAATAGCTCTCGGTGGTTTATATTTGGCTAACATTGAGTCCATCAGTCATTTTGGGGAGAATTTGACATCTTAAAAATATTGAGTCTACGGTCCATGAAAAAAAGGTAAATATCCCTATTAATTAATGTCTTTGTTAATTTATCTCAGCAATGTTTTATTGTTTTCAGTGTAGAGGTCTTGGCCAACTTTTGCTAAATTCACACCTCATTATTTTTTATTGATGATGATAGTGTAAATGGTTTAGTCTTTAAAATGTAATTTTCTGGTTATTTGCTATTGACATACAGAAATACAAATGATGTTTGTGTGTTGACTTTATATCTTAAGATCTTGCTAAATTAAGTATTACAGTGTTTCATAGGTTCTTTATAATTTTTCATGAAAAAAATGTGATCTTCAAATATAGACAGTGGTTAGAGTCAATAGCTATCTTGTGTTACCAATCTTTGGAAGAAATTGTAATATTTCATGATTAAATATAATTCTAACTTTAGGTTTTTATAGATTTT
Source organism: Mirza zaza (assembly GCA_008750895.1). Taxonomy (NCBI): domain Eukaryota; kingdom Metazoa; phylum Chordata; class Mammalia; order Primates; family Cheirogaleidae; genus Mirza; species Mirza zaza. The sequence goes on from VSMD01111394.1 coordinate 40,092, forward strand.
CTTTATCAGATTGAGTCTTTTTTTTCCCCTGGATACCTCCTTAATGAATCATTTTATGTGTATCTTCTTCTCAGAGCTTGTTTTGGGGAACCTGGCTTAAGACAGGTGGGTGTTAGTAACTTGTTGTAAGCCTCATGTGTCCAACATTGTTAAATAAAAATAATAAAGGACATTTTTTAAGTAGGGATTGTTCTTTTATCTGTTATCCTCTTGAGACAGAATAATGCATATAGCTGATTTTAATCTCATATGGCAAAAATTAATTCCAGGCTCTTTACTGAAACATTTATATCTGTCCCATTTCTGTGTGTTTTACTGAATTTAGTACTCAATAAATGGCCAATAGTAACAAATATTATAACAACTCAAAATATATTCTCTATTGTTATAATTATGGAGGATATGATCCATGCTGTAAGGGGTTTGCAGTCCATGATTCAAGGAAACTATCAAAATATGCTTTCTCTCCTGCATAAAGGATTGATGATTAGGTTACAGATTGATAAGAAAATCTGGATATTAGAGAATTCTTGTTTCTCCAGCTTGCTTCCTTGTCTCCAAATAGTATCCACTCAAAATACAATGAGGTTCATGTAGAACTTTTTTCTTGTTCTTCTAATGAACTGAATTATCAGTCATTTTCTATCTCTCCTGAACAATATGCTAAAGTATTTTAACTAAAGGGGAGAAAAAAGATTTCAAGAAAAATGCAAACAATTAAAAAGCTACAAATAGCACAAGATGATTCCTCACTGCGTTTCATATTCCCAGGAAAATAACCCCATTTCATGGCAAAATGAATGTTATGCACAGGGTAAGAAATGCAATTAGTTTTTAGTGCAAACCTGCTATTTGTGCTAATTGTACACAAGAGGAATAGGGATATGTTAAGTCTCCAGATAATCTCAAACCTAACTTTAGCCTCAAACTCTTCCCATCTCAATACCTGCATACGCCTCATTGTCAAGTAATCAAATTTACTAGATTCAATCTTGGCTGCTTTAATCTCCACCTCTCTGACTAGCAGCATTGCCTATAATTAATGAAATAGCCCAAAGGAGGCAGACATCATTAGAATGATGACTTCAGTTGTCTACTAATGGATACCTAGGATTGGAAGGTGCATGGCGCTTCCCGTGGTTAAAATACAGGCGGGAACAAGCTATGACATAGTAGCAGATGTGTCAGGCTTGAATGAGAAGCTGAAGGAATGTGGAAACATTAGGTAATTATTTTATACTTGTGTCACGTTAGTGATACAACTCAGCGGAGGAAGTTAGTCATTTAGCATACAAATTGTGGCAGTTTTCTGGGTAGGGTTGCCAAGCCCCCTAAGAGCTCAACATGTCTCTGTATCTACTCTGTATTTCTCCATCTCTCAACATGAAACCACAGTCCAAGCTGTCATCTTTCTACACCTGGACATTGCCATGGTTAAGACAGCGTTGCATTCAGCCAGAATAATCTGGATCACACAGCAGATATTATTTGCCAGTTCAGAAATCTACAGTGTCTCCCTATTGTATCCTACAGTGTAAATCTGTCAGGCTCATTCTGAAGAGCCACATAGCAATGAAAACACTTCAACTTCAAACAAAGCTTCTCCTATTTCATAGGCTTATTGTTCTCAGCACTTAAATCCCCCTCACCCCCCACCCTGCCACCCTCTATTGTCATGCTCTTTCTCATATGATCTCCTTTTATGGAGCACATTTTGCCACTTCGTGATTACTGTTTATCAAGTTCTACCGCAGCTGGTCCAAATTTCACCTCCCATGAGAAGCCATCCCTGTTTCTCCACCCCTGGCATTCACAAACCACACTTTGCATTCCCATAATGCTTAATTTACTGTTCATATAACTGCCGCAATGGGAAATTCATTCTCTCTTTCAAACATTTTGAGTTTGCAGTAGTAGTGGAACGTTTACGAGTATTCTCATTAAATGAAAAATTTGGGACTAGAGCTCAGTGGGGTAGTCGAGTAAAGGAATATATTTAAATTCATACACTTCAATCACCTCTCTGTTTCTATTCACAGTGTCTTATCATCAATTTCTTTCTATGAACTTCCATATTGTGGTGCTGGACTAACATAATGAAAATATCAAGTACAGAATTAAGTCATAATTTTAAAAATTTGAAAAACATGCAAATCAACTAGGGAGATATTAAAAGTACTGATTTCTAAGGCTTCAATGTCAGATATTCTTCTCCAATAACCTTGGGTGGTGTCAAGGAATCTGATTTTTAAAAATAACCTAAGGTAATTATGATGTAAGTTGCTCAAATATACACCTCTAGCATCACCAAAATAAGGAGTAGGTTAATTTTAAATTGGTCCAACAATAGAGGAGTAGTTATGTGACTGATGGTGTATGTTAAATATAGTGTTGTATAGTCATAAACATAGGTGGTGATTTAAAAATGCAGCAACATGTAAAATGCATAGAGAAATAGAAAACACAGTGTAATGTGTTTACCTTCCAAATATCCAAGCAGTACTCTAATTGGCCTTTTATATTTTAATGAAAATGTTTACTCTTTAGCCAATCTCAGCATGTAAGAGCGGCTCTTAAAATCAGGACCTGGGACAGCTCCCCACCACATCCACGTGAAAAGAGGACATTAGACAAAGTCTCTTGAGTTGGCCACAATTGTGTGGTCTTTATCTTAAAAAGGGGTGAAGGGATCACACACATTTATTTCTTTTTCCTCTGTTCAATGACAGGAAGATAATAAAAGTGATAAAGAAAAGAGTGGAGGATGTAATTGAGTAAGTCTCGGATATTCTGAAAGCAGAAACACACATGCAGGTGGATTAGTAGGGGGTATAGACAGTGGGTGAGCCCTTTTCCTTAGATGCTTGTAGAGAGGCATTAGGGCAGGGAAGGGAATGATTCAATCCAAGAGGCTTGTGAGTCAATGAAACAAGGTGCATTTTGGTTATAAGACACACACAGGGTGGAAATAGGAGAACAAATTAAAATAAGCATATTAAATCATTGAACCTCCATGTTTTTTTCCTCTTCATTACATAGAATGTTAATTTAGTGCCTGGGATAGACATGCAGAGGTCTATTCCCTAAAGAAAATAAATTTGACTGCTTCAAAATTAAAACAACCTGCACTGAATGGAAACCAGCAAATAACCAACCACAGACTGGGAATATATATTTGCAATGTATACAAGTGACTCAAGATTTGTATCTAAAATATATAAAAAATTGCTACACATCAATTTAAAAGACAAACATCCCAATCTAAAAGTGGCCAGAGGATACAGACAGGTTTGTGGGAAAGAATGAGCCTGGTTATTATGTATCAAAATGTGAATTAAAACAATAATGCACTGTCATATAACTGCAACTATACAAAGGGGAGGGGAAGTTCTACACCAATCTTACAAAAATAGTTATCTGTAGAAAAAAACAGAAAAAAGATAGAAGCAGTGAGAGCTATGTCTTTCACATTATATTGTCTTAGGCAGAACATTTGAAGCCAAGAAACAGGAAGGAAGGAAGGGATAGAGGGAGGGAGTGAGGGAGGGAAGGAGGAAGAAGTTCCCAGGTAATTATAAAGTACTCTTAAATTATAGTACTTCATACTTTGTCTTCTGTCTCTTCGTGGATAAAAAGACTTTGCAGAATCAAATATTAGGGTTATTTCTGATAGAACATGCCAATAGGCATGCTTGCCAGATACCCTGTGATTTGAATCTACCTCTAAATGATAATTTTCTCTAAAGATAAAGATGGCCATGGAAATAACTATCTTCAAACCTAGTTATACTAGTTCCATAAAAGGTAACATTACCTATATACTGACAGAAAAAAAAATTCATGATATTCCAAAGGGCTTTCTGTTTCACCTTGATCCTTTCTGGTGTCTAGGCTATTCCTATGTGTGTCAAGAAAAACCTGCAAAGCTCCACAACAGTGATCCAGAAGCCAAATGAGAAATTTGAAGGTCTGAGCATGATATTTCCCATGAAAATAAGAGAAAATACAGTCAGGTGGAATAGAAAAGAAAATAGTTCCAGTGAACAACCTGGAAACTAGCCACATTTGTTAATAGAAATGTATTTGAAGAGCCAAAACCCACAAAGATTATGCACCAAATTAGAGATTCTGTTTTTAAATGTCCACGTCTACTGTGGCACCTCTTCTATGCACATTGTTTTTAATTATTAACCATGCAGGGCACCAAAATCGATTTTCCTAAATAAGGAAAGAAATAGCATTGTTTTAAGAAAAGCTGCTTAATCTATCTTAGCAGTGAGGGGAGATGAAGGGAATTCATTTATCCCGTGTTGCAATTACTTCATGTTTCATCAGACTGCCCACAGGCACTTGTGTTTACGGTCAGCTACACCCCACAATGAAGCTATTATTGTGGAGCACTTCCCTGCTGTGACCACATTTTGGCTACTACTTACACTTATTTATGAATCTCGCTTGGAAGAGGATGTGGAATGTCTGCCCGGGAGTCCTCAGGTCTACGTTTACTCTTCTGCAGACTGGGGCGTGACTAGAAGTGAAGCTGACACGGTGTCACTAGTCTCCAGAAGTCATTGTGCAGGAGAACACACCATTGATAAACAGATAAACCACCCCCTCAATATTTAAAGGACAATGACAGTGGCAGAAAGACGAAATCTTGGAGGATTCCAATTCTACTGAATCACTGGATTCAAGCAACGTTGAGAAGTCAGTCTTTGGCATGATCCTCCCCAAGTAAAAATAGTTATCAAGGAGAAAAGCAGCGTTGTCTCTCCAGGAAAGAGAATGATGTAAGATGGATCCACTATTGTCTGTGCAGGTGAGGTTTCTGCTTCCTGAGCCTTGATTTCCTGCTCAGGTGAAGAACTGTATGAATTAGAGTTATCTGAACAATAGGATAAACCTAAGAACTCTTCTATCTATCTATCTATCTATCCATCCATCTAGAGAAAGAGAGGGAGAAAAATAAATATTTAGTTATTTCAAGGACTTGGCTTATGGAATTGCAGGGTCTGGCACATATGAATTTCACAGGGTCAGAAGGCAGGTGGGAAACCCAGGCTAGGGTTCATGTTATAGTCTTGAGACTTCTTGAGTTTAAATTCTGTAGGGCAGGCCCACGGTCTGGAAACTCAGATAGAAGTTGATGTTGTAATCTTGAGTCCAAAATCTGTAGGGCAGGCTGGCCAGCTGGAAACACAGGCAGGATTTCTGTCATAGTCTTAGGTAGAATTCATCTGCTCCAAAAAACCTCAGTTTTTGCTCAGTTATGGCCTTTAGTGGATTGGATGGCATCCACACATGTGGTAGAGGATAAGCTCATTTAATCAATGTCAACCAATGGCAGAGTTTCATCACATCTACAAAGTACCTTCATAGCAACATCAAGGTTAATGTTTAACCAAACAATGGGATATCATAGCCTAGCTGAGTTGACATATAAAACTAAGCCATCACATCTTAATCACAGACATTCCCAAAAGATGGATGCTGAACTGGATCCAAACCAGGTCTCCTCAAACAGCGCATGGCTCAGCCTCTTGTTCGATGGCTGCTGGGTTGGAATGTTCACTCTTGTAGCTGACTTGCAGGCTTGACTTTGAACACGCTGGTCTTCTGCACAATAGCTGTGAACACCTGTCCAAGATAAGTGATCAAACACCACTTGATAAATGTCTGGAGAGTCTCATGGGAATGATAGTGTGTTCCAGGTATTTTACATACACTACTTTAAAATGCCTTGAAGAGGGAATTAGCTGTTTGGTCAACCTTTAACTTTAAGCTATTTGGTCAGGAAATAAAGGTACTCAGTCTTTGTTGATTAACTCAACAGACGACAAGCTCTCGAACAAACGTGTGAAGACCCATCAGTAGAGGAAAGCCATTTAGGGTTCCTTTTCTAGATGCTGAGCTCTTGGGGGGGTCTTAGTGGACTGGATAACTGGCTGTTGTCCAGTGTTCAATGATGGGTCGAAATGGGCAGAGGCTGGGAATTCCTTGGCTAAGTGGTGAAAGGAAAAAGCCCTTTCCTTCAGGCACCCCATAGTTGCTCAATTCAAGGTGTAGCTACTCCTTTTTGCTCTCTGGGTAGGCTGCTCTCAGAAGCCTGATTGGGTGTGCAGAGACTACAGTACCCATTGAGGATGGATCCTAAAGAAATCCCACAGAGGGCTTCTGTGATGGGTTAAGCATCTCTCTCTTATTTCCAAATCTACCATCTATATTCTCCACTGCAGTGACTGTCCTCAGCAAATACCCTTCTCCTTGGTTGGCGGACTCCAAGAGGGAGTGCTTTGAAGACAATGACAGACAGGAGGAGGGGAGAGGGGCCTTATTCTTTCCTGTTGGCTTGCTGCTGCTGTCTCTTTGTCCCAGTAGTGGTACTTGATCTGGGAATATCAGCTGGTCCCAGTGCCCATGTGTCACCCATGCACATTGAGTGATCTTTGCCATGCTAGTTTTCCAGCCCTAACATCCTTATTCCACCCCATATTTGGGGCCCGTGGACATTCCGGTTAGCTCTTCCTGGTCCAAATTCTAGAATAAAGATGCCGGGCTAGATATGATGGCATTTATAATTTTTGCTGTGACATATACACATTCTGACATAAGCACCTGGAATCTTTTATTACTTTATTTCCTAGGGTTCATTTTATTGTCTGTGTGGGGACAAGGAACAGGATATCTTTCTTTTGTAGCTACCAAGGATACCTAAAAATGCTCGATCACTATTTGCCGATGACACCAAATTCTGTTATTTTAAGGGGTCTCTTTAAAAACGCTAGCTTTCTGGCTGGGTATGGTGGCTCTCGCTTGTAATCCTAGCACTCTGGGAGGCCGAGGCGGGAGGATTGCTCAAGGTCAGGAGTTCGAGACCAGCCTGAGCCAGAGCAAGACCCTGTCTCTACTAAAAATAGAAAGAAATTAATTGGCCAACTAAAAATACATAGAAAAAATTAGCCAGGCATGGTGGCACGTGCCTGTAGTCCCAGCTACTTGGGAGGCTGAGACAGGAGGATCCCTTGAGCCCAGGAGTTTGAGGTTGCTGTGAGCTAGGCTGACGCCACGGCACTCTAGCCTGGGCAACAGAGTGAGACTGTCTCAAAAAAAAAAAAAAAAAAAAAAAAAAAAAAAAAAAAAAAAAAAAAAAAACAATGCTAGCTTTCTGAAACCGAGATAGTCGTTTAAGCCACAGATTGATAATACACGCTTCATCACCCCTTCTCTCATCCATTCCTATCATCAGTTAAAACAGCTTAGAAAGCATAAAACCTTAATGCTGGTTTTAATTGAAGGCTTGTTGGCCACCAACCACAGTTTATAAGTGGCACTTTGGCATTTCGCAGCTAAACATTATGCGAAGCGTATGCATGGTGTTCAAAAGCAGAACTGATAAAGGAAGCTTTAGGAATGTCACATAACTCCTGACATTTCTGTCTGACTTGAAACCTTTCATAAAATTAGGGCTGTTGCTTGAATTGTCTAATTATTATGTTTGATTAAAATGGTCCAATTAACAGGTTTAGGTAGATGCACAAGACATTCGACATTAGCTTAGAAATTTTTGATTGAAAGAGAACAAAAAGGAACAAATTTCTTGATGTTAGAAACTGTGTTTAAATTAAAAAATGTTTAATTGTAGTAAAATGCATATAACATATGATTTGCGATCTCAACCATTTTTAAATGTACAGTTCAGTAGTGTTAAGTGTATTAACATTGTTGTACAGGCAATTCTAGAATGTTTTCTTCTTGCAAAACTGAAATTCTATATCCATTAAACAATTCCCAATTTCCCTATCCCACTCAGGCCCTGGGCACCACCCTTCCATTTTCTGTTTGTGTGAATTTGACTATTCTAAGTATCTCATGTAAATAAAATCACTCAGTGATTGTCTTTTACAACTGGGTTATTTCACTTAGCATAATGTCCTCAATGTTTAACCATGTAGTATTAATAGCATGAGTCCAAATTTCCTTCCTTTTTAAGGCTGAATAATATTTCATTGTGTGCATAGACCACATTTTGTTTATCCATTTATCTGTCCATGAATATTTGGGTTGCTTCTACTTCTTGACTGTGAATAATGCTGCTATGAACATAGAAGTGCAGTTATCTCTTGGGGACCTTGCTTCAAATTTCTTTGAATATATACCCAGAAATGGAATTGCAGAATCATATGATAATTCTACTTTTAATTTTTGAGGGGACCCCCATTTAAAATTTTTTTTCCATAATGACTGCATCCTTTTACATTCCTACCAACTGCACAGAAAGATGCCTATTTTCCCACATCCCTACCAACACTTCTTATTTTCTGGGTTTTGTTCTGTTTTGTTGTGTTTTTTTATTGCCATCCTAATAGTAGCTATCCTAATGGGTATGAGGTGATATCTCACTGTGGTTTCAGTTTGCATTTCCCTAATGACTAGTGATGTTGAACATCTTTTCCCATGCTTTTTGGCCGTTTTTATGTCATCTTTGGAGAAATGTCCATTCAAAGTCTTTGTGAAATTTTTAATCAGGTTATTTGGCTGTTGTTGTTGAGTCGTCGGAGTTCTTTATACATTCTGGAGAGGAATCCCTTTTAGATAGATGATTTGCAATTATTTTCTCCTATTTCATAGGTTATCTTCATTCTGTTGATTGCTGTCGTTTGATGCATGAAAGTTTTTACTTTTAAGTAGTCCAATTTATCTATTTTTACTTTTGTTCCATGAGAAACTATGTTCAAGAAATTATAGAACATTTCAAAATGTAGCCAATTAGGCCAAGTTAAACGATGACAAGAAGTCACATCAACTGATTTGACCGGATGACGTGTTAGAGCCTTCCTCTTAGTGGGTGGCTATGGAGGTTACTAGTGGCCCAGTGTTTTCAAGCTAGATTCCAAACATATTCAATAAATTCAGTTCTCCTATTCTCTTATCTCAAGCAAACACTACATTTTCGTGGCTGGTTCAGCTCTGGAAAAGTTGCATTGTCAAATTTGATTTAACATGCGTGTAGGAAACAAAATCCCAAAACTATGTCCTCTAAACTTTCCTTTTGTGACCCATGGGTCCAATTTAATCATCAAGGTAATTTTAACAAGAGTAAAAATTCTAGCAGTGAGCAAGAAAACAAAATCAACCACCCCTCACACTAAATCAAAGTAGCAGAGATGATTAAAAGGTAACGATTTTTAAACTGGATGTCACTCCATCACAGTCTATAACCATGCCAGAGCATCCATTTGGAAGCGGCCCAGGTGAAATATGCTATACAGCCAGAAATTGTCATTCAAAAGATCTAAATGAAAACACTCAAGTGTCATTTAGGCAAGTGGCTTTGGATGCACAGTTGGAATACAAACAGCTGTTTTTGCCTCTCAGCCTTAAGCCTGGGTTTGTTTCTGATGTGTCTGGCATCACCCCTGGAAAACTATGTTTGTGCATAAGTTCCAGGCGGGTCCTCTAGACTTGCTTCTGGAAGAGTTCTGGCTGATCTGTTCACCCTCCTCTTCCCTGGGTAACAGGAATCACAAGCTGTCACTGATAAAACCCTAGATACCACTTAAATTTCCAACGGCTGCCCATGACATGTCCCTCCAACCGGGGGTCTCTGAATTACACGTTGTCATGTAAGAGCCTGTGAGCTTGGCAGAGCTGCCCCAGCTCCCGAATCCCGTATTTTGTGAATAAGGCTAATGTCTGCTTGTGTTGTATCGTTCCCTGCACAGTCTAGGCCAAGCCTCGGCTAGTTTTCAAGATGATGTGAGATACAGCAAATGGCAAGTGTCCTGCGATTGCGGGACAATTTGATTTCCTCTTTGAATTTGAATTCCTCTTTCCATCTGGATTCTGCTTAACTAAATAAAAAAAAATTACCTATTACATAAATTTATTTCTGTACTATTTATTCCTAAATAATTTCCCAGCCCTTACTAATTTTTTTTCTTATGGCACAAGAGGGCGATTGCCCCAATGTTTCAAGGAATGAGACTACGAAATGTATACAGTAGTGTCTTTGTGTGTTGCTTGTTCAGAATCCTTCTTGCTCCATTTGCCATTACTTTGGGAACTATGCTACCCTGTTCCTTGTGGTCCCAGTTAGACTGTGAGGCCAGGGAGAGGGCTTAAGGTGAGATATAAGGTTAATCTTATGCAATGGTTAAAAAGTGTTGCTCTTTGGGTGATTACAAAATGTTTTACCCAAAAGATGTCTGTTTATACCTCCAGAGTTAAAAGAAAAACTGTAACATGTTCGGCCGGCACAGATTTTCCAAAATTTTAATTGTAAATCATGAAGAGGACTTAACTGCATCCTTTTACAAGAAAGTGCCTACGGAAGTAAGAGCATAGCAATAATCTGCTATAGCACCACACTCACTCAGGATGTTTGTGTCCTGGATTTGGAACACCACACAGAAAGGCAGAAATGCATTAGAAGTCACTGTCAGGCAGTGAGTTCCCAGCTGGGCAGTGTTTGCCCACTGCCTTAAAAACACAAACAAACAAAAACTCTGCAGAGTGTGTTTTCCCTTGAGAACCCAAACAGAAACAGTAACAGCCATTTAACAAACAGCTATTTATTGATTAGTCAGAGATTCACTCATGAATCTGAAGGAATACTGAAGAAAGGAATGGTATGAGTCCACTACTCTTTTGAGAGATTGTGTGGCGTAACCTTCAACTTCAGTCCATATTAATTTCTCATGGGTGAAGTATGGTCATCCGGATTTGGAAATGGGATTGTTTCCAAAGACTAAATTCGCTCTTCCAATTGAAACTGTTCCTAGAAAAGCTGAAAGTCTTGCCCTGGCAATACCCAGGAGCCGTGTGACTTGCTTCAGAGAGTGATCATCCAGAAGGCAAGACATTTGATTTTTAAAAGTAACTAAATTTAATCCGCAAACATCCAGGGATTTAATCAAAGACTGCCTTGTGACTCACAGTCCTGCTCTTGGTGGCAGAATGTCTCCTATTCCCTCCGAAAATGCCCACGCTACATCTTACGCTAGTGGGTCTATTTCATGCCTAGAGGAGATTTGAAAAGTGAGGTGATTCAGGAATTTTAGTGCATGGCTCAATCCTATCTAAATTTAGTAGTGTACCAGGGCTGCTTCTCTGTGTCGCTCAGCCCCTCTGATGGGCTTCTCTCCATGGGCAATTGCATCAAAACAGCACTTTGGCTGACACGAAATAAATTCACCAGAAACAATGTTTTGCAGCAAACCAGGAGAAGCAATGCAGGGGCAATCTGCAAAACTGCACAGCTGGTGGGGATGTGCGTGTGATGATGCCATGGTTACAAGGGCTCTGAGTCCAGAAACGTTCCTAATTCTGGGTCATTCATTTTTGGGCAATCACTTTTAGCCTCTTTAAATTTTTAGGCATCACTTTAGCTCCCTTAATGGAACTGCCATGCGTGGATTTTTCTAGTGCTTATTTGGAGTTATTTATATTTGCAGCCTGCCTCTGGTTTTCTAGGTTACGATTCCTGCCAAATGGGCCATTGCCACCTGCTCTGTTTTGCTAACTTATGCTTTCATTGCTTGCCCTAAATTTCCCTCTTTCAAGATAGAAGGGAAAGATCGTCATCATGGTAAACTGGGATTTGGGTAACAAGCCTGTGTTCATCCCAGTCTACCTATCATATCCCCTACCAGCTTTGGTCTTTGCAGATGGAATCGTATAATCATTTAATGCCATGTGCATACACCAGCAGCCCTGTACTTTTAATCATTATATCCTCCTTCTCTCCTCCTTCTCTGCTGTGTTATAACTTTGTTGAAACACACAGACATAAACATATTGCAGTTTTTGAAATAAAATATATAAACACTTGTAAAATATATATGTGTATATATATAGATAGATATATTAGATATATATATATATGTATAGATAGATATATTAATTTTCCATAAACTTTGTGGAGGATTTCTCAGCATATTTAATACTTGACCAGTATTTTATTCAGTTCCAACATACATTTTTTAACAGATGGGTGAGTGGCCCCTTAAATCAGAGTGTCCTAATACGAATTGACTATGGGACAAGGCCATGAGAGAGAGGAAGATTTGAGGCTATATACACATGTAGACTATACCTTCCTAAGAAATAGATTTGAAACTCCACGTGTGTCTTCTTGGAGCCAGCTGACATTATCTTCAACATATCCGGCAGAAGAGAGGAATGTGGTTAATGTGAAGAGCCCTCCCAGGTGGCTGGCAGTTTCCGGGTCCCTCCTATTTGACCAGAACCATGCTGATAGTTAGAATTGCCAAATTAGTTTGAATATACCAAACTGCCGTAACCAATAAAACAAAAATGAATAATGGTTCCAGTCTAATAGACGTTGTCTTCTTGCTAGCAATTCAAGTTGGGTGTGGGTAGCTAATTAGCAGGGTTAGGCAAAAGAAGTTCTTACTCAAAGCAATCTTTCTTTTTAAATTGGCAAATAATTGTATATATTTATGGGGAACAATGTCATGATGTGATATTTGAATACACCAGAGAAAGATTAAATCAAGCTAATTAACATCTCCATCACCTAGTTATTTTGTGGGGGGGTGAGAATATTTAAAGTCTGCTATTGGCAGGCAGAATGGCTCATGCCTGTAATCCCAGCACTTTGGGATCACTTGAGTCCAGGAGTTCCAGACCAGCCTGGGCAACAGCAAGACCCTGACTCTTAAAACAAAATGAAACAATACACACACACAAAACTACTCTTTTAGCAATTTTGATATGTACATTATTATTAACTATGGTCACTGTGCTGTGCAATAGATCACTGAAGCATATTGTTCCTGTCTAATTGAAACTTGGTACCCTTGGACCAGCACTTCCTCTCTTCCTCCACTCAGCCCCTACTTTCTGCTTCTATGAGTTCTACATTTTTAGATTCCACATCTAAGTGAGCAATAATCTCCGATGGCACCATATTCACTCAAGATATTTGTGCCCTATAGAGTGAGAACATATAGGTAACAGTATGTGGTATTTGTCTTTCTCTGCCTGGCTTATTTCACTTAGCATAATGTTTATCCATGTTGTTGTAAATGACAGAATTTCCATATTTTTAAAGGCTGTATAGTATTCCATTGTATATATATACACCACATTTTATGTAAGCATTCATGGATAAATAAGTTGTTGCCATATCTTGGTTATTGTGAATAATGCTGAAATGAACATAAGAGGGCAGACATCATACTGATTTCAATTCACTTGCGTTTTATATATATGTACCTAGAAGTGTGATTGCAGGATCATATAGTATAGATATAAATATATATATTTTCAGGTTTTTGAGGAATTTCTATACTGTTTTCCAAAATGGCTGTAGTAATTTACATTCCCACCAACAGTGTACAAGGGTTCTCTTTTTGCCACGTGCATGTCAACATTTATCTTTTTTCTGTTTGATAATAGCTATTCTAATAGGCGTAAGGTGATATCTCATTGTGGTTTTAATTTGCATTTCCCTGGTGATTGGAAATGTTGGTTGTTTTTTTTTTGCAATTTTTCAGCCATTTATATGTCTTCTTTTTAGAAATGTCTGTTCAATTCCTTGCCTGTTTTTAAATCAGGTTGTTTCTTTCATTGCTATTGAGTTGTTTGAGTTCCCTATACATTTTGGATATTAGCCTCTTATCAGATTTATGGATTTCCAATATTTTCTCCCAATCTGTGGTTTGTCCCCTCACTCTGTTAATTATTTCCAAGCCATTTTTTAGGGACCCATCTTTAATTCATGGTGTTTAAGGTTTCCCTGAGAGGATAGGGGCAGTCATTTCTATACCAGGCAACAGAAAGGGAGAGAGACAGAGGGGAAATTTGTGGGAGATTTTCATGAGCCAGGCTTGGAAGTGGCACACATCCCTTCTGCTCATTAATCCGCGGCTAGAGTGTCATCTAGCAACATCATCTAACTGAAAGAGAGGCTGTGAAGTGCTGTTTGGCCAAGTGCCAAGGAAAAAGAAGAAATCAATTTGGTAAATGGGTAGCAGTCTTCCTAGTACCTTCAATGCACACTTTGACTTTAGACTTTTCAGCATGGAACCTATATTTCAACTCAGAAGAAAGCTTCAATTTTGGAAGATCTATGGGAAATCAAGGACAATACTGGAACAAGTTGAAGTTTGGTGCCTAAAGAAACTCAGTAGGGTGAAGAAGTAAATGCCACATCTCCATCATCATGAGAAGATGAGATTTTTACAGTACATGGAGAAGGCATCCAGAAATGTGTCACAACTTGAAATAGAAAGATTTGTAAGGGCTCAGGGCAAAGGCAAGTCCAGCAAGAGCAGACTAAGCATTTCCCTGGCTTTAGGGAAAGGGAAAGATTTTAATAGGGTAAAAGCCATAAACCAAGGCAATAATTGAGAGAATTCATAGAAAACCTCATTCTGGTTCCAGATTTTATATCTCTGTATCTTATTGCAAATTAAATTTTCTGTGAATGTTATAGTAACAGAAACATAAATCCTTGCTGTAAAGCACTATTTATATATCCTCTCACCTCCTTTGGTTTCAAGTGTCATCTCTATGCAGATAGATACCAATGTACGTTTATTTATTTTCTTGTTTCTAATTACCAACTCTGGTTGAATAGTTTCACCTTGAGATAGCACTTACTCCTCACTATTTTTCTTCTGAACAAAGACAAATGGCAATATTTAAAGAAACATGAATATATGACCAGCGTGATCCTAAATGTTTTACCTGGAATAATTTAAAATCTTAAAAACCCCTATGACCTAGGAGATATTATTATCAATATTTCACAGAAATGAAAGTAAAGGTTTGAAGTTAAATAAACTTGTTTGGTCACATAGTCAGCACAGACAGAGCTGGAACCCCAAACCTAAGCTATCTGACCAAAAATATCCCTAATTTATTTCAGTTGTGTAAAACACTTATAACTCATTTGCATCACACTCACTGGGCGGCTCTTTCCCACATTACCTGATTCAATAATTCTTAGGCCCCAGAGCAGGAGTGTCTTTGAACAGCTTTATCTATTGACTGTTTCTTATATTCTTTCTATATTTCAGCCAAACTGATCATGATTTGCTCTTTGTGATTTTACTTATAGCAATGCACATGATTCTAATCTCTTTTTAAAAATAATTTCTGATGTCAAAAGCAGCTTGTAATTTAATATAAACTCAAATGCCACCTATTCTACATGTCTTTCTTGATGATTCAGCCTGAGTCTCATGGCTGCCTTCTGAAATGGAGACAGTTACTAATACCACATGCTACACAGTATTGAAGATGGGATTTCTCCATAGTAGACTTCAAACTTCTTATGGGGGGGGGGGGAACAAACCTATTAATGGAGTGAGAGGTGTCTTTACAGTAGATGCTAAATAAGTATTTTACACCAAGAGAACACATTTGGATATTTAGCTTTATAATAATATCGCCTGCCCTCTGGCCCTTAGTAATGAGAGGTTAAGCATAATCTTTAGAAGCATTTAACTTTATTTTGCATAGATTTTGATTAAAATTAATATTTAGATTTTTTTAGATCAAGATTATGTAACTATATTAGTTACAGTATAGTATATTATATATGTTAAATACAGTATAATACATATTATATATTATAATATATAGTATTATGTTACATTGTTTTCTTCTTTGTTAAGATTTAGTTTTGGTCAATCACCATGATATTATCAACTGTTTAGACATTTGCTAAGAGTTTCACTGTTTCGTTGCTCACTGACATTTTTGTTTATACATGGAACTTCATGGGTATATTAATTTGGTTTTTTTATTAGCTTATTGGAGTACTTGAATACGTTAAAAAAAAGAACATTCATTTTAAGTTTTCGCATGACAGAGTATTTTCCCTTGTCTGGTTGTAGAATTTGTGAGTTATGATGCTAGGTCTCCAAATCTCCATTTTCTTCTCATAATCTGTACTTTGGAGTATTTTCTGTATCTAACCTGATATTTTCTTTGTGATAATTTGATTTCTTGAAGATGTGGAGGACTGAAGTCTTGAAAATCTTTTCGCGTTTTTTAATTTAAGTACGTTCTCAGGAAATATTTCAGCATGAATTTCTTTTAATTAATTCAAGGCATCCTCTGACATGAAGATGAAAGACTTTCTTTATAGTATGACACTTTAGTTTAGCTGGCTAAACAACTATGTCTAGTGTCTTTCTTCTTTATTTGCCTCTATTTTCAAACACTATGAATATAACTAGCTTTACCAACCATTTCTGCAAATAGGAGTGTCCATGTGATATGAAAGTGACCAAGAAAACATGCATATTATCTATTGTTGGCCCCTTTTCTTTTTCCTGTTTCTTTCTGCTTAGAAATTTAGTGCAAAATCTATAGGCTAAGCCAACATTTGATGACCATGGAGATAGAACCACTTGGAGCTTAAGATAGAAGGAATCTGTGTCATGGGGACATTTCTTGAGTACCTGTGAACACACAATTCCTACAGTGTTTACAGAGTTGAATCAACCCTGTAGGAATCAAGGTTCTCCAAAGAAACAGAACCAATGGATAGATAGATGGATGGATAGATGGATGGGTGGATAGATGGATGGATAGGTAGATGAGAGGGGATTTATTAGGGGAGTTGGCTCACACAATCACGGAAACTGAGAAGTCTCATGACAGGCCATCTGCAACCTGGAGAACCAGGGACCCTGTAGCAGGGCTCAGTCCAAGTCCAGAAGCCTCATTACCGGACTGTGTAATTCTCAGTCCGAGGCTGAAGGCTTGAGAACCAGGTGGCAGTAGGGGACCAGGGTTACTGGTGCAAATCCTATACAAAGCTGAAGCACCTGGAATTCTGGTGTCCAAGGGCAGTAGAAGGATGTCCCAGCTCCAGGAGAGAGAGAGAGAGAGCACAATTTGTTTTTCCTCTGTATTTTTCTTCTTTCTGAGCCCTCAGCCTATTGGATGGTGCCTGCTCACACTGAATTTCCTTACTCAGTGCACTGATTCAAATGCCAGTCTCTTCCAAATACACCTGAATAGACACACTCTGAAATAATGCTTTACCAGCTGAAAGGACGGCATTGCCAGGAAATCATCTAACATAAAAACATCACTGTGCACAACAGTGTTCTGGCCCCCATGGCTTGCTTCTTGCTTAACCACCTGGGGCTTGCTTTGTTAATGAGCCTGTTTTGCAGAACTGGAAAAATGCTGAACAAACAGAAGACGGCATGTACCTCACCCCACCCCCCAGCAATTACCAGACTGCATTCCAAGGAGTCAGATAAGACCAGCCTAACAGAAAACAACTGCCCTGGAAAACAACTTCCTTTCCTTATCATTTTGCAACAGCTACTGCTCTGCTCTATAAACCCCCATGAAAAGCCCAAGCCACTCGTCCTCAGGGCTGGCATTTCTCCTTCTTTATATGCAGGGCCCTTTCCTCCCTTGAAAAGTAAAATAAACTTCTTGCTTCAAAACCTATCTTAATCCTTGAGTTGAGAATTCTTTCTCAGTCCATGGTATGAGCTCCCTAACACCAGCTATCTGGGTATCCCTTAATCCAGTCAAATTAACTGTTGCAAACCTCTTACCTACTAAGGTTACTCTAGCAGAGTTTTTTTTTTTCTTTTAAGCTGAAAAACATGAATAGCAGAATTTTCTGTGATCTGCTGACAGCCCAAGGAAATCCTGATAAACATTTTGTCATACATCTGTATTTGGAGTCAAAATAAACTACTCCACATCTGCTTTCACATCTAGGAGGACAGTTATGGTGGAACTCAGCTCTTCAAGTTTAAAAACAAAATTCAAAGATCATGATAGAAAATTATCAATTGTACTTTTAAATAATCCACCCCTGAAGATATTATATAACATATCTGATAAACTCGAGACCACTTACCATTAACAATTGTGTAGTTACAATGCTATGAGGCTTTTTCACAGATAAGAATGACTTCACTTTATAAAAATGTTGATGGGTTTTCTGGGCAATGCACTGGCACTTAATTTCCCCTATGTGTAAAGACATATTTCAGTGTTTGCAATTACTGGAGCAGCTTCCATGCCAGGCCGTTCAAGGAAAAAAATGTAACTGGTGAGGAGGTTTTATAGGTACTAACATGCATTTGAGAGACCACATTTAAAGGGTTTGGTATTAGCCTAGTAATTGTGGGGCACAGCAGGACAGCAAGCAGAATGTCAGAAAAAAGCCCAGACAGACATGGGAATCCACGCTAATGTTCTATTTTAGAAACAAGGATAATTAAAGAAATAAGGGTTGGGGCAACTAAAAAGCCATTAAGAAATACAGCACAGCGGAGTTTCAAATTTCCACCAAAATAAATTATATTCAATTTAAACATGTATTTTACAAGATGAAAATATGAGAAATTATTTGATTTTTTTTGTATTTTAGGAAAGGCCTTTTCCCACTATATTAAGCCCAGAAGTCTAATAGAAAATTTGTTGTAAATTGATGTCTTCCAAATAATGAAGTCTCTCTCTCTCTCTCTCTCTCACACACACACACACACATACACACACACTCATTCCAATCCATAAGCAATCCAGAAAGCAAATGAAAATTTGGAGGAAAAAAAAGTAGTTAATAGCGTGTCCAGTTAAGATGCTTTTCTTTCTAAATTAAGATCTCTTACAAATAAAAAGGAAAAAGATTGCAACTCAAGGCAAATATGGACAAGAATGTGAGCAGGAAGTTTAAAGAAAATAAATGACAAAGATGCTTCACTTGACCAAACAAGTCAGGCTTCTGAACCTTCTCCTGGGCCCACTTGTTTGCTTCCTTGTAAAATCCAGCTTTAGCAAAGAATGCTGCTAAGCTGGTTTGCAAACCTCTTACCTACTAAGGTTACGCTAGCAGAGTTTTTTTTTCTAGCAGGAGTCCCCCACCCTCCATATCCTTCTACCCTCAGTATCCTCCACTTTCCTCCAGGGGATGTCTGATCACCCTGGGCTGCCTTCAACGAGAATCCTGCCAGATTGGTCTCCCTGATGTCTCCCCTTAGTCATTCTCCACGCACAGACCTCACCTGCTCCCTGGCTATAGTCCCCCCCTGCCCAGTTGTTTTGGAGTGGAGCCTGGTCTCTCTCCCCCATGGCAAGACCCCTGGCTGTGGTCTCTACACCTACCTCAATGGTCCTGAATTAAGTCTTTTTCACTGTACTTTAACAACTGACATTGAATGACTTTTGCTTTAACACAGATATACACAGAAATATTTAATTCTATATAAGATGAAAGACATTAAAAAAAATCAAACAAGATGCTTTGTACAACTATTAGATCAGCAAGGATCAAAAGTTAGAAAACACTCAGTGTTGATGAAAAGGGTGGGGTGTGAAGATTTGGCTGGGCCAGCAAGTCCCTGCTCACTGAGCTCTGCCTGCAAACCATCCTCCTGGTCGTTGTCCCAGCCAGGTGGTGGCTTAGGCAAGGACTGAAGTGGGCGGAGACCTGAGATCCACTAAATCTCTGCTTTTGTTTGTCCCCAACAAACTCGTTTGTGGTATAGCACAATGCATGCTTACATGATCATTATTAAAACGGAGTAATGGAAACTGTGATTTGTTTTTCAGGTCGTTAAAAATAATAACTGCCAGCAACGTGGTAAAATTAGTACAAGACGCAACAGCTGTTCTGCTCATTTTGCAAATTATTTTCATATATGGCTTACAAAGTACCACCATACCTCAGTAAACAAAACCCCGTAGAATGGGAAGCACTGAAGCCGTGTGACAGATGGCCTCTACTCATTTCTTGACGCATTTCGTAATGGAAGTTTAACGCCGAGAACACTGATAATAATGCTGTTAATATAGTGCCTTTTCCCTAGGAGCTTCAAACTCTTGACAAACATGACATAATTAATGCTTCAACATTATACAAACATCCGAAGGAAGTGGGAAAGAAGAAAGGCGTGGCACCCTCATTCTGCAGGTGCAACAAACGCACGCACGTATTCACATTTCCATAACCTCCCAGCACAAGGTGAAGTTTAACTGCTGGAGAGGTGGTCTCCAGTTCTTCCTGAACATTCACTGTGCGTGGAAGAAAGGAGGAGGGGGAGGAGGAGAAAGAGAGTAGGGGTGGGGAGAAAATGTGCGGGGAGGGGGGGGAAGAGAGAAGAGGAAATAGCATTCTAGTTTCCTCCCGGAAACACTGTCTACACTCTGATTGACTCACCAATGTGGTACGTTGTGTTGTTAGTTGCAGCTGAAGCATTGCCTTCCAGAGCCTGATGTGGACCACATTCCCTCCTTGGTCAAAGGCAGGGCAGACCAGGATTGCACAGAATCATAGAAAACCTGGGCTGTAGTAAAAACGTAGTTTCCACATAGTGGGCGTCCTTCATTCAAAACTCTGAAGTTTAAGGCTTAAGAATGATTTTATGAATGCCCTTTTGTGTGAGGATTAATACATAAATAAGAAGTTTATTAATTGGAAAAGTATTTTTTTTTTTTGTTTGGTAAACCATAAGTGGTGCTCATGACTGTTTGAGGCTGGAATGAAGCTACAGGAACCTGAAATTTCTCCAATAAATCAATATATAATTGATGCTGCTGTTGACTGTTTGACATAAATGATTAGAGCTGCTTGGAGCAGTTTTATTTGTAGATGCTTCTGTTGGAAGCACTGTCAATCCACTTCATTCCATGTTCAGGCCTAGGAAACTTAGCCTGAAACCCAAAACATCCATAGCCGAGCAGTAGGTAAACAAGAATCCCTGAAGAGAAATTAATTACTTGTCACAGCCAAAGGTAGCTCAGAAAGGAAGCTCCTTGATTAGGTCCACCCTCGTAATAGAAATTTTTCAAAAATTTGTTCATTTCATTTTGGGAATATTTTTCTGGAGAGGCTGGTTTAAATGCCTACATGATCCAGTGATATCATTCTGTGCTAAATATAGCAATGCACCATGTTAAAGAGGATGGAAACATCTGCCTTCCAAGTCCAAGTGTGAGTCTCTCCTCCATGCGATATTGTGGTACAGAGCTTTGGGACCCAGGCTATTCTACACAAATTAATCTTTTCCTTAAAGAAAAAAAGTTGAACTAATGCTCTTGTGTGATGATTTGGGGGTCTGTGTGTAGAATTCTAGTAAACTGTATCACATGATACTGGGAAAATTTATGGACTGAATGATTAACGATTTAGTGAAAGTTTTAACGCTGGTTATTTTTTAGCAGCACACGAAGAAGTTCTTTGTGGCCTCACTCTAAACAGGTTTTCTCACCCTGGACATTCTTGACGCTTGGGGCTAGGTAACTCTTTGTCGTGGGGGACTGCCTTGTGCATTGTAGGATGTTTGGAAGAGTCTGTATTCTCTACTCAATCTTAATAGCACCTTCCTACCCTGGTTGTGAAAGCAAAGAAATATATATTGCTGACTGCCCCAACAAAGAAGGTGTGTATGTGTGTGTGCGCACGTGTGTGTTTGCAAGCTCACCAACCACCCCTCCAAGTTGAGAATGATTGACACAAATGACAAAATTGGTGTGATTCTTTAAATGAAAACACTTGCTGCGCCACTAAACATTGATGTCCTTGAAATTAAGAACAGTCTTTATGAGTTCTTCTCCTACATAGGGTCCCATTCTCATTGTCTTCTTCTAAATCATCATAAAAATAACACTCCAGCATTTTTAAAATGCTTTGATAAAAACGTGTTGCCTGCATGTCCTGACCTCTTTGCCTAGAGTCTTTCTATCTTCTGTTAAGACCAGAATGCTGTTGATCCTCTCAGCTTGTCCTACATGGCCTTGAGCAACAAAAACATTATTTTTAGAAAAGGACTTTCCTGGAAATTTGGGAAAAAAAATACAATAACCGAAGTGTGTTTGACACCAATTCATTGGCGTGATAAAAATGAAATTTTGAAGATACATTTCATGTACTGACGATTTAGTATTGCTGTTCTGCAAGGGTTTTGCTTTGACTTTAGTTAACATGTAGGTGGAGCCCAGGCAATGAAGGCATCGCAGATGTATTTATCTGACTCTGTGCCACAGCTGAGCGCTCCATGGTGTTAGGGGGAATAACAAAAGACCGCTGCATAGCGGCTGTGTTTGCCATACAACAAGGGCTGGTTGCCCGTTGCTTGTGCTATACACCAAGATGCAGGCTGGGCAGCTTGTGTGGGGAGAGAGAGAGTAGAGACAGCAGGACTTGCACCCTTTGGTACTTGGCGGAAATCCTGGGCATTGGCATCTCAGATGGCAGTGGAGTTCAGAGGCAATTCACCCCTCTGTGCTGAAGGGTGGCTGGTTTCAACTACGAAAGACAGGTCTGGAAGCCTTGCAGAGAACCCTAAGTCTCCGGGGATGGGAGATGCTAAGCATGACACCACAATAGGGAATTGGGTTGGTCATGCTTAAACATGAGTTCCTTCACTGTTCCTGGGGCAAGTTTTCTTTTTTTTAAGAGCTTTATTGCAGTATAATTTAGAACTCTTATGCTTCATGATTTTTAACAATTTATAGAGTTCTGCAACCGTCCCCACAATTCAGTTGTAGAACATTTCTGTTGCCCCCGAAAGTCACTCGTGCTCATGTGTACTCAATCCTTTCTCCCACCTCCAGCCCTAGCAACCTCTAATCTATTTTCTGTGTCTACAGATTTGCTTATTCTGGACTTTTAATGTAAACAAAATCATACAATTTGCAGCTGTTTTTTTTTTTTTTTTTTTGGTCTGGCTTTTTTCACTTAGCGTTATGCTGTTGAAGTTAATTCATGTTGTAGGGGGGTATCAGCCCTTCAGTGTTTTGTTCTTTTTAGAGGATGCAGTGATCTTGGGCTACTTACTCTAAAACTTTACATTTCACATCTGTATAAAGGAGATACTGATAGGAACAATCGAAGGTTACTTAGATGTTGGTCAAAAAAAGCAAACTTTCATAGAGCCAGGAGGAACTAGTTGAGGAGATCTATTCTGCAACATGCCAGCTATAGTTAAAAACAATGTGTTGTACACTTGAAAATTGCTGAGAGAGTAGATTTTAAGTTTTCTTGCCACAAAACAAATGCTAAGCATGTGAGGTAAACGTACATGTTAATTAGCTTGATCTAGCCATTCCTCAATGTATACATACACCAAAGCATCCTGTTGTACACCATAAACATATATAATTTTTATTTGTCAATTTAAAAAAAAATTAATTCAAGAAACACCTGCAAAAATTATAGTATGACCTCCAGCAGAGATCAAGAGCTTACCACACATTAGTTTTGTTGTCATGATCATTATGGTTATAATTAATTATCCTTTTTAATAGTATTGCCACCACAGACCTTATCCATTTAGCAGGAACAGTAAGGGACCATCTCTGGATGTTTGTTATTAGAGGGAACTCCTACAAAATCTGTTGGGCAGTTTTTATAAAATTTGCTTTCTTCAGTGCTGGGACCTAAATTTAGCTTCTAGAGCTAGAAAGTGTTCAATAGCAGCTTGTTGAATATATGAGGGAAAGAATAACAAACGAATAAACAAAATAATAAAAAAAAAACAGCACATGCAAAAAGAGTCTGGTGCATCCTTTTTGATGAATTCCCAGCACCTGGCACAGGTCTAGTGCATGGTGATAAATATGCAGTAAACGTTTGCTGAATGTATGAATGAAGAGTCCAAATTTTAGAGTATTGCACACCGTGGGGCCAGGGCTGTAATAACTGAAAAGCACGTGATCTTTTATACCTTCAGAACTATGACCCAGCAATCCATGTTGCCATGAGGCTGTTGTCTCATTTATGAGACTGGGATTTGAGCCAAATTCAGAACTGTTGGGAGCAGTCAGTTGTGAAGTAGTGAGAAGTAGAAGAAAACGTAGGTATGTGAACTTGGGCGTCGTTACTTTGGCAAGGACAGACACGGTTCCCCGGTACAAGGGTGCAGAGACGGGGGTGGAAGGAGAGGATGTTGATAGCCCTAACACTGTTCATTTTAACACAGATTTGAGTAGGTTCTTCCAATGGCAAGCACCTGCACGAGGGGATCCGACACACCTCCGTGTAGGTATAGCACTTGTTCCTCCTGGAAGCCACCAAGCATGGTGCAGGCATGTCATGGCAGCGAGGCTGCCTCAGGAACACCGAGGTCCTCTATAACAAAGGGTGAAAAAGCTCTCTGCAGGCGATTGTAGTCCCAGCAACACTGGTTAGCAATCCCAGGGAGGAACGATCACACGAAGAAGATTCGGGTTTGATGTGTAGAAGACATACTTAATAGTGAGGGCAGGAGAATTGTTTTCAAAATAAGCATTGCTCACATAACCTTGCATTGTTTCAGTAAAGGGGACGTGGTGGCCCCCAGGTGTGGGTTTAGCTGTGCTTGCCTGTGATATACGACTGCAGAAAGGTCTTATTCCTGAAAAGCCATCAAAACATAATTGCAAAGCTGGCAGAAGTGATGTCTCATTGCTGCCTTTGTTTATTTTTTTAATAAAAAACAAAACTCCCTTTGTGCTGTGTGTGGAGTTACGATGCCCATAAACCGAGAGAGAGAGAATGCACACATTTGGAAAGTTACGTGCTGGGGTTTCCTTGGAAAGAGAGGTGGGTTTAGCTTTGGAAAAGGCTCAGAGAGAAAGATCCCCACAAAGATGTGTCTGTTCTTGCAAAGGTCCTATCTCATTTAACCCTTGCACACCTGAAACTGATAATTAAATGGTAACAATGGCAGCTCTATACGAGGGTGCAAAAACCTTCATTGGTGAGTAGGTCTTTGCACAAGTTGTTCCTCTACACACACACACATACACACACGTGCATATATATGTATATTTATATTTAAAATCCATCCATGTAAAATACCTATAGACTTTACCTTTTGAACCTTCGTTCAGACCTTATTTAGTACTCTGCAAATGCTATGCTTGGTTGCTTAGCTTGAAATTGCCTATGGGATTCTTTGTTCATTCCCCAAGTGGGAGCGCTATTATTAACATTAAAGAAGTCATTACAATCTTCTTTCTTCAAACAAAAAAAAACCTCAAATTTGGTTAGAATTGACCATGATATAAGTTATCAAGGGTTAAATCTAGGAAGTGGATTTAAGATAGTTTTACTCTTTTCATTATAGATGTGTGTATTTTCCATATAGCCTGTAATGAAAAATCATTTTGCAAATAAGATAAAATCTATAATTTAAATACATATATTTATATATATATATCCTAAACTGACAAGCTCAAAGCACACTCTCAAATTTTCTTCAGTGTCATGAAATTCTAAAGTCATAGTTGGAATCTCCTCAAAGAACGCAGGGCTTGTGGAAATGAGGTGTTAATATTCAAGAGGAGCAGCCTGGCTGATAGTCTGTTTAAATTTTTCCATAAGTATGCCATTGTTGAAGGCTTAAAGAAAATCCTTATTTCCAGGGTGGATTGAAACCGGGTTAAATGGCTCCGTGAGAAGCTCCTTGTTGAGCCATCACCCTGTCTCCTAAAATGCTCGATTCTAGCACTTCTGGGGAGTTTGGTGAGAAAAGAGGAATTAGGATTGCAATTACGTACACGTAAAACGAATTTCAGGCTCAGCCCGCTCTGTGAACGTGAGTCGAGTCCGTGGGCCCAGCGCTGAGAGCTGAGCCAGGCAGCATGACTGCAACGCCCCTGAATTTCAGCATGTTCAGTCCTTGGACTTTTATCTAAACTTGCTTTTCTAGGTGACCTCATCCAGTTCCACAATTCTAAACACGAGCTAACGGCTTCGGACTCTTGGTTTAAGTCTCTAGCAATAACATCTCCCCTGAATGGACACGCAAATATTCAAGCACTTCTTCCAAAGGAATCTTAAATTTCCCATATGTCTAAAGGGAGAGACTGTCGCCGTTCCCCCAACCTGCTTCTCCCCCTTTGTCTGTTATCTCAGTAAGTGGAATCATTGTCCAGTTAATTTGACCGAAACTTTGACCTTGCACTCTCTCTCCCATCCCACCAGCCTCTCTGTGCCTGCCTGTTCGCGGTGGGGCGTTCACAAGACAAGAAATTGCCCTTTACCTTAGAAGCAATGTCCTGGTGTGCTCAAGACCACCGGATCCCTAAAATGTCAGCAGTGTGGCAGGCCATGAAGTCTTTGCTGAGTTAATCTCCCACCTCCGGGCAAGCCTGTGCCTTGTTAGGGCATGAAGGGAACTTGCCAACTCCTGCTCAGTGACGTGATGTCATAAATACACTGGCCCAGCATGATGCGACCCCACCCCCTCTCTCTGCTTCTGCTGTTTTCTCAACTTTCAAGATGCCATATTTTGGGGGTAGCATTTTCTGCACCCCATCACTAGGGAGATGCATAAATGAGTTCCAGTGCATACACAGCGGAATATTATTCGGCCATTAAAAATGAACTCCTGTGATTTACAGCAACACAGATGGAAGTGGAGGACATTATTTTAAGTGAAATAAGCCAGGTATGGAAAGACAAATATCACATATTCTAACTCATGGGCTGGAGCTAAAAAAAAAAAAAAAAAGAAATTGAACTCATGGAGACAGAGAGTGGAATGATGGTCACAGGAGGTTGGGAAAGGTAGCAGGGAGGGGGATAGAATGGAGATGGTTAATGGGTGCAAAAATATAGTTAGATAGAAAGAATAAGATCTAGTATTCAGCAGCACAATAGTCGACTATAGTTAACAACTTACTGAGTATTTTAAAATAATGGAAAGAGTGGAATTTGAACGTTTTTAAGAAGAACAAATGATAAATGCTTGAGGTAATGGATACCCCGGTTACCCTGATTTTATCATGACACATTGTATGCCTGTATCAAACATCACATGTACTCCCATAAATATGTACAATTATTATGTACCCATAATAGTTTTAAAAAACAATAAGTACCTCAAAAAATAAGTTCCAATACAATGTGATAGATACCTATCTTCCTATTTTTCAGGGCTCTTTCTATGCAGAAGTCTTATGTCTTTGAGTTTATATTCTTCCTCTTCCATAATTAGATACAAAAAGCAAAGCAAAACAAAACAAAAAGAAAACTTTTCTAGGTGAACCTTGTAAAGAATTAGCATAATGACTCTGTAAAATCATTTATTAAAAAAAATTAACATTAATATTATGTTGATCATTAAAAAAATTTGCTAAGAAACTCTGATCTGATGCAAGAAACATTAACTCAGTAACTCTCTAATTTTCTTGCCCTCTAATAAACCCTAAAGCAATAGAAATTTTCCATTTCCCATAACAATCAGTAGCCCATTAATTTTTAATCTTACTTTCTACATGTTTCCAAGAACAATTTCTTTTCTTACCCAAAGTCTTAATATTTGACCCTATTTTTCCTTTCTCTCAAAAGCCCAGGCTCTTGTTGTCTCACGCCTGGATCATTACCAAAACTTATGGATAGAACAAAGTGGTAAAATGATAGATGTGTAGACAAACACAGAGGACCTGATTGGTGTCAGGCATTTTCCTACATGGGGGTACGCTGGTCAGTCCTGACAGCGACTTGGAATACAGTAGTACTCCTTTCTCACCTCCTTTGAAGAGGAAACATTCAGGCTCACAGAGAATTCTCTCGCTTTCCAGCTATCATCTGCATAAATCTGCTACATCTTCTCTCGGAATCTTAGTTCTCAAACACTGCATTTTCATAGCATCTTCCTGCTGTAGTCAAATTGGCACCCTGACATTGAATGTTGGGACAACCCCGTGTGCACCTCCAGTATGGGAAAAGGGTCTCTCTTTTCAGTATCCTACTCATCTTCTTCATAGCTGTGACCACAACTACCATCTTACTGCTCTCATCCCTCCCTCCATTCCTTCCTTCCTCCCTCCCTTCCTTCCTTCCTTCCTCCCTCCCTCCCTCCCTCCCTTTCTTCCTTCCTTCCTTCCTTCTTTCCTTCCTTCCTTCCTTCCTCTCTCCCTCCCTTCCTCTTTCCTATCTCAGTGCCTTTCATCTTTCCCTCTCTCTCCCTTCCCCCTCCTTCTCTCTCTCCCCACTCCATCTCTCCCTCTCTTACACAGTGGGCTATTTTTTTTTTTTTTTTTGAGGTTATACCTCTCCCTCTTAATCCTGAGCTTCCTAAGGCTAGGGACTAGGTCTATTTTTCCCAGGCTTATATCTCCA
The DNA here is from genome assembly GCA_008750895.1 of Mirza zaza. Classification (NCBI taxonomy): domain Eukaryota; kingdom Metazoa; phylum Chordata; class Mammalia; order Primates; family Cheirogaleidae; genus Mirza; species Mirza zaza. The sequence goes on from VSMD01111394.1 coordinate 68,158, forward strand.
GCACCCATCTGTTGAATAAAGGAACAGATACACGAACAAAGGGGCAAAAACATGAACATTGCATATGAAAAGCCGAACACCACAGTGGTTGTAATTCTTCCCTCTTATGTTGGCATATCACTCCACATGTGATAGCTCATTTCACAATAGTTCTGTAGGGTTGGACTTCTACTCTCCTTCTGCAGTTCTGTTTCCACTACACCACATGCTTTCTTTTAGTAACATTTGATCCTCAGTATTGGAAGACACTGGAGAGTTAGAAGAGTATTGCCCACTGGAATCTCCTTAGATGGTGCCAGGATGACTGTAGCATCCTCAGTTGGCAGTGCTTACGTGAAATTATCGTGAGACGTCAGGCGATGACCTGGGGAGAGAACGTTCTTCTGCCAAGTTCGCCTCTGTTCCCAAGTCTGCCTTATCACTCACCCATCTCCGCCGTAGCCCGCAAAGGTGCACAACCCAAGTGCTTTTATTCCTGAGACTTTCAGCTGGGACCCAGCCATGGAGAGCTTCTATTCCCACAGACAGAGCTGATTTTGTGAGACAGGCAAATTTTTATTAGGGTGAGGTGATTGCATAGACTGTATGAGTGGGGAAGTGGGGTCTCTGGGTCACAGCACCCATTCATGATAGGTGCAGTATCTCTGTGCAGGGATTTTGTGACAATGGCCCTGAGCTTCCTAAATGGCCAAGGAAACTATCATTGCCTTCTGATTTAAGCCATTGTCCTTTATTTTTTTCTCTTGAATTTAAGGTAAATGATGATTGATCCTTTCAATTATTAAAGCTGCCTTGTTCTGTCCTGCATCAAATCAATTCTTTTTTTGAACATTAGTGATTATTCAGACAGGAAGACTATCGGCCATTCATTCATAAAATGCCTGGACCCTGGCTTTACAAATCATCATGTTAAAGGTCTTGGGAGTTCAGGGATAGGGTGTCCCTTTGCCACCGCTTGGGTATTACGTAAGAGCCTTTTACCCAACTGCTGAAAGTAACGTGTGCTTGCAGAACACCTACACTTGGGGCCTCCTCGACAGAGAAGATTAATCCTGCATTCATGTTTTGTCATCTCAACGTTTTGTTTAGGTGTAAAAATGCATATCCCTGCCTTGGCACACAACGTTTATCAGACTGAAAAGTGATTATTAGGGAAGGGTCACAGAAATAGCTCCTAAAGTAGATAAGAAGATGCACTTGCCACTGCTACTTTAAATTGTTCATCTGATCTCTTAAAAGACAATTTCCTAAGTGCTTAAGATCTTTTACATATTTTAATCACGAGGATCTTGGTCCTCAAAGTGAGACTAAATGCCCGCCTTACAAAAGTAGCCAGTGTCATCTCCAAGCACAAAGGACTGACTACAGGCATTTTTCTCCTACTAGTTCAAGTGGATGAAATTGAAGTGTGGATTTGCATATTAAAGGCAAAAAGCATTTGCACTCAGACTATTACAAAAGTCTTGCCCACAGTAGTTACTAGTGTAAGTCAGCTTCCCTTTGGACTTCTGGACCAAACTGCACATCTGAGCGTCTGTCTCCCAGCAGCTCCGACATCTCATCTTCTCCCTAAGCCCTGCTCAACCCATGCCCCACATGGACCGTGCTCCAGCCATACCAATGGCTCCTACAAAGTCCTCTGTCCGTTAGCTAGGTGTGACTCTGCATCCATGCTAGTGTCCGTCCCCTACTCAGTGGCGAGTCAAATCTTGGCTTATTCTTGCAGGGCAGCAGAAGTAGCACCTTCACCAGGAGAGTTTCCCCAACCTCACTTCCCACATCCAGGGAGAATCCAGGTTTCTCCTTTGCCCTTCTCCCCTGTGCACACTTATTTATTTACAACACGGTGTTCTCAAAGGCCCAGAAATGAGCGGAGGACAGAGAGGCAGTGGGGTGGTCCCCGGGTGAGAGGCAGACGTCTCCATCAAGGGCTGGGTGGCACCAGTCTGGGGTGGGGGGCAGCCTGTAGACACTCAGCCAGGGACACCAGTCTGGTGGGCTCCCCGAGTGTCCCCTGTCCATGCTCCACACTCAGCTCAGGACATGCATTTACCCATTGACACCGGTCCCTCATGTCATATCCCTGTGTGACAGCATGCGAATGGTGACTTTGGCCCCCTAAGAAGATCTTAGCAGGACCTGTGATGAAGACTGCCCCTCTGCCAGCCCCAGAACAGGGTTAGAACTTATGCCACTAGGTGCTAGGGCTGCTGTTCCCACTGACGGCCCTCAGCTCTGTGTCTCCTTCTAGAACTGCCCTTTCCGGAAGACATCTCTCTGTCCCTAGGTCATGCTATTACTCCAGGATCATTCTGCACCCAATGGCTATTCAGTACAGGGGTACAGATCGAACCCCCCCCCCCACACACACAAATGCATCCCTCATGTCCACTCCAGACCACTCTGCAGGGCCACTGCAGCCTCAGAGTCCCACAAGCTCAACTGCGTCCTCACCGTGACTGCACCACAGCCCAGACTCTTTCCTCTGCTCAATTCTGCCCCTTCCTTCTTCGCAGGAGTCCCGAGAGCACTCACTCCCTGCAAAGCTTCTTGTGTGCTAAGCTCTGTCCCATTCTTTGCTGTCCAGGGGCCGCCCTGCAGCTATGCCAAGTTCCAGATGTGGCAAAGGGTGCACATAACTAGCAAACTGCATTGGCAACAAAAACAACTCCTCATCTCTGCTTTTCTGCACCTCATCTGCTCCAGTGTAAACTTCTGGGCAGACCCAGCTAAGCTCTCATGACACACAGACTGCCTCGGGCAGGGGAGAACTATGCACACGTGATGCTGAGGGAGGAAGGAGGACCCGCTTTCTCTTCTTGTAGCACGTTCCCCAAGTGTGATGATGCAGGGCTCAGAGAGTGCGTCATCTTTCAGAGCGGAAGCAGGTGAAATCCATGCTGCAGCGCTGGACTGCATGAAACATGCGTGTTTGGAAAAACAACCAAGGAATCAGTCCACAGCTTAGGGGTCACCTAGCTAAGTCATATAAGTATTTGAGCTTAATTCCCTTATCAAAATAGCAGGAAGCTCTTTATCAGAGTTCTGTCTTCTACAAGCGTATCTTACAGGGGAAATAATGGTGCAGGTGTATGTGAGCTCCTTGCTTGCTCTCGTTCCTAGTCTGTTTAAATGCAGTCTGGATTCGCTTGTTCAGCTTTCCTCAGACCCTCAGGCTACAACTAAATGAGGAGCTTTAGACTAAGTTTGGAAGATTGTAATCAGAGGAGCCCCTGGTTATGGGGGAACTGGATGGGAGAACAGAAATCAAGTTTGTAAACGATCGCTATGGGCAATGTATCGTGCCACGGTGTTCAAGAAATGTGAGTATGAGCCAGATGCAGTGGCTCGTGCCTATAACCTCAAGGTGGGAGGATGGCTTGAGCCCAGGAGTTCGAGGCTGCAGTGAGCTATGATCTTACCACTGCACTCCAGCCTGGGGCACAGAGCAAGACCCTGTCTCTAAAAGTAAAGAAAAAAAGTACCCTAATGGCGTAGATATTAATTAAAGACAAACCTCAATGGATTAGATAGAACTATATACTGGTGATTATTTCTGAAGAGATTACCCAGAATGTAGCACCAGGAGAAAAAGAATCGCCCAATAAGAAAGAGAAATTAAAACACACAGAGAATGAAATAATGCCTACTGTGGGACTCATTGGATTTGCAGAAGGAGAAATTATGGAGAACAGGAGGGAGGAAGAGATAATAGCTAAGAATTTAATAGAAGTTTGAAAAGACTACAGATAAAACTCCCACCTGGATCAATACAAAGAAATTTTCAAAAGACCTATACATTCAAACTGCAACACACCAAAGACATTAAAAAAAAAAAAAAAGAAAAGAAAGTAGCAGTTACAGAGGTTTAGCACAAATACAAAAAGTTCAGAATCACCCTTTGGTTGCTGGGCATTGTTTTCTTGACTGTTATGCCACATTGGAATGGTCCCCATTGATGGTGGCTTCAGGGGGGTTATGGTAAGCCGGGCTCTGGAGGACAGCCCAGCATCTCTTACCTAAAGTGCACCACTTGGTCACATCTTGGGCTAAAATCATGGCTTTACACATGGCAGTTGGACTGCCAGCCTTGGAACATTGGGTCCAATCAGATGGATGGGCTATTGCTCTGATGGCTTCTCGCTGTCTTTCTCCCTAACCTTTCCACGCGGATGGTGCTACAACCTTCCCCACCGCATTGCCTATCCACGTTTCTCTGCGTCTTCACACTGGTTTTGCCTGCATTTCTTCGGTTCCCAGTCCTTGCTTTTCAAAGCAGCTTATCTCCTCGGAGCTCGGACTTCAGCCCAAGGAGGAAGCTTCCCACTTCTGCGGGCTGAGTCAGCTTTCTTAACAGTTATGGACTACGATGGGTGGTGCGATATCTTTCTCAAGGAAGCAAGCAAGCATTTCTAGGAAGAAGTTGTATCAAATGAAAGGGAAGTTGCAAACACACACACACACACACACACATACATGTTCTGTTAAGAAAACTGGAGTCATTCCACACCAACGTGATAAAAAAGAAACACACCTCCTCTTTGGTGTGCCACAAACATTGGTTGATTGATTGGATCATGATGCTTTCTGTGGCTTCGCTATAACATTACGCGGCTACGGAAATACGGATGAGTCATTCTGAATTTGTTAACTCATGTTCTGGGTGTCAGGCATGGCTCTAGGTGTGAGGGATACAGGAGTGAACGAAAAGTATTGAAAGTCGCCTTCTCGGAGCTCAGTTCCTTTGAGAGTATAAAAGCATTATTATCTCTTTTTAACTCAAGTTAACTTTCCCTTTTTTTCCAGTAAATATTCTGACCTGACTTAACTGTTACCTCTCACATTCGGTAGAGACAGTGGTCTCAAAAGCCACATGTACTTTAGGATTTGGCTTCTAAAGGGGAATCGCTTTGGATTAACTGCCATTGCCTTCCCGTCAATCTTGCCCTGTGCTCTACTTGCGACTCTTTTTAATTACCTTGCTTTGATTATGGAATCAACTGGAATCTTCTTTGATTTTTTTTAAAATGAAAAGCCAGTTAAGAATCACATTTGTGTTTATAAAACATATTTTCTGTTTTCATCTAAGAACGTTTTTATAGTCATTATATAAATATGTACATATATATATATATATATATATATATATACACTACAAAGATACCTTTAAGTGAACCAAGTAATGAAACTTAAATTCAAGAATAAAATATTTCATTAAGATTGAGTTAGCTATGTATGATCTGAGTTAGCAAAATTCTGATCCATTCCTGCATTCGTTTCACCTCCTCTGGTCTGGAAGACAGCGCTGGGTTTATTCTGCAATCTGTTATGCAAACTTGAAACTTTTATTCCTAAGGAAATGTTGATATAAACTTCCCTAAAGTGATCCTATATACCTCTTTGATTATTTCATTCCCTAAGATCTGTGCCACTTTGATCTTCTGTTTCTGGCCAAGGATCAAAACCAAACTATTGTTTTGATTTTATTTTGGATTCAATTAGAAATAAAGATTCAACATAAGCATTTATTAATATAATCTGTTTTATGCAAAAGCCCATTCTCAGGAAGTTTCTGATGAATTTAAGTGAGACACATACTTTTTTACATAAATTTAGCATATTAGAAAAATATCTAGTTTAGAAAGAAAGTTTAGAAAGCTGACCAAATTTATTCTCCTTTCTAAAATTGTCCCTGGGGTATTTTTTATTTATGGTCAAAATGTCAGCTTTTGAACATATTTTTCACACCTAAAGATATTTTTATGGATATGAATACTGTGTACATAAACACCCCCACCCCCACCCACAGAGCCAAGGATATAGTTTTACAAAGATATTAAAATGGGCCTATGCATTTGGAAACATACAGCTGTGAAGAATGAATAATGTGTATGGTAATCTGGTTTTTAAAATTCTTCCAAGGTAGAGATTTTTAATTGAAAAAAAACTTTTAGATAGCTGCGTAAACATTCCAAAAAGACAGTGTACTACTGTGCTCATTTCATAATGACGTTTGTTGGCATTTTCTGCTAACTTAGTCTGTATTTAAAAAACAGTTTCTAGATCATCCATGGATTACCCAATCTTAAGAAAATATTTTATTCTTGAATATAAGTTTCAATATTTGGTTCACTTAAAGATATCTTTGTAGTTTATATATAGATACACACACACATACATATATACACACACATATATAAAATAACTAATAATATCAATATATTAGATATATTTTACATAAACCATATATATTATATAATAACAAATATATAACACTATATAATATATGACTAAATGTATCTCTATATACAAAATCCTCCAACCTAACTTTTGTGCAGTCTTAAGGAAAATGGGTAGTGATGGCATGGTGTGTCTTTCTTTCATTCTATAGCCAGCTGAAATAGCTATTCTTCAACAACCTGAAGAAAAACTAGCCTCCAGGTCTCATATTCAGTAGATTTATATAATCAAGGAAAGCAGAAAATCCGTTAAAAAAAGCTACACATTTTTTAAACTTTCAGCATTTGATAGATTATAAAAGGAAGCACATTCAGTCTCACAGAGTTATTAGAAGATCTAAGAAACCATAATAGGAAAATCTCTGTAGCACTCACTCCCCTTAGGGGAAGAGTCTTGGAGTAAGATGATAAAAGGTCATTCCCAAAGAGGTCAGAGCTTTTGAAGTATCTAGTTTAACTAAAAGGCAAAACTCCTGTTGACTCAGATATACAAAAGTTAACAAGTTAACATGTCAAATAGAAGGTCTGTTCATGTTAATAATGAAGAAAATGACGAGCTGTTTTTTTTTATTATGGCAAGGAAAGGGATATTTAAATTTTAGAAATTTAATAAAATTTTATTTTTTAAACAGTTGATAAAATAATGGGTTTGTCAATGTCAAATGTATTTAAAGATAATCAATTAATGAACTAAAGTTCATTTTAGGACATTCGTTAGCAAAAAAAGTATTTAATGAAAGGAGGTACTGCATTAAATTTAGGGAAGAGTGAATGTGGTCACTTGTTACAAAGATCAGAAAAAAGTCTCACTAAATTGGAAATCAAAGCCTTCAACTCCTAATCTTAGCAAGAAAGTCTGCATCTAAATGTATTTAAGCTTCTTTCCACTGCGTGACTCACACTTTTCTGCAAGCAGTCAGCCTTACGTGGGATGTATTTTCAAACACAAAGATGCTGAGCTAATGGGATTCAGTTCATACAGATGTACAGGGAAGTTGGAGTGGAGGTTATATTCTTTTATTTTAGAAAATTAAAACAAAATAATTCTTATATTAATACTGCCACAATCATTTAATTCAATAACAGGAATCTCTTTTTTTTAAATTTCAAAATATTAAGGGGGTTCAAATGTTTTAGGTTACATGGATTGCTTTCGTAATGCTTGAGTCCTGGCTATAGGTGTGCCCATCACCCAAATAGTGTTTGTAGTACCCATTAGGTAGATTTTTGCCCCTCCCTTCTTCCCCCCTCCCACGGGGGGCAGGGAGAAGGTTGAATTCCACTGAGTTTTACTTCTCTCTGTCCACATGTGTGCTCATGGGTTAGTTCAAATTTAATAGTGAGTACACTAGTTTTCGTTTTTCCATTCTTGAGATACTTCACTTAGGAGAATGGTCTCCAGTCCTATCCACGTTGTTGGAAAACGCATTAATTCATCCTTTTTATGGCTGAGTAGTACTCCATGGTATACATATACCACTTTTTATTAAACCACTCATGAATTGGTGGACACTTTGCTTGATTCTGCATCTTTGAAATTGTGAATTGCACTACAGTAAACATTCAAGTGAAGGTGTCTTTTTGATGAAAAGTCTTCATTTCCTTTGGGTAAATACCTAATAGTGGAATTGCTGGATCAAATGGTAGGTCTACTTTAAGTTCTTTGAGGAATCTCCATACTGTTTCCCATAGAGGTTATACTAATTCGCAGTCCCACCAACAGTGTGTAATCATTCCTTTCTCTCTGCATCCATGTCAGCATTTATTGTTTTTGGACTTTTTAATGAAAGACATTCTCACTGGGTAAGATGATATCTCATTGTGGTTTTAATTTGCATTTCCCTTATAATTAGTGATGTTGAGCATTTTTTCATATGTTTATTGGCTATTTGTCTTTCTTCTTTCGAGAAGCTTTTGTTCATGTCTTTGCCCACAATTTAATAGGGTTGTTTGGGTTTGTTTGTTTTTTTTTTTTTTGCTGATTTGCTTGAGTTATTTGTAAATTCTGGTTATTAGCCCTGTATCAGAGGTGTAGCTTGCAAATATTTTCTCCCATTCTTTACATCGCCTACTTGCTTTGTTGATTGTTTCCTTGGCTATGCAGAAGCATTTTAGTTTAATCGAATCCCATTTATTTTTGTTGACATGATTGCCATTGAGGTCTTAGTCATAAATTCTTTGCCTAGGTTGATGTCTAGAAGAGTTTTTACCTACATTTTCCTCTAGAATTTTTATGGTTTCATGCCTTAAATCCAAGTCTTTTATCCATCTTGAATTAATTTTTTTGAATGGTGAGAGGTAGTGGTCCTGTTTCATTCTTCTCCATGTGGCTATCCAATTTTCCCAGCACCATGTATTGAATAGGGCTTCTTCTCCCCAGTGTACATTGTTGTCTGTTTTGTCAAAGATCAGCTGGTTGTAGGTAGATGGTTTTGTATTTGGGCCCTGTGTTCTGTTCCATCGGTCTATGTCTCTACTTTTGGACCAACCCCATGCTGTTTTGGTTACTATAGCCTTGTAGTTCAGTTTGAAGTCTGGTAATGTGATGCCTCCAGATTTGTTCTTTGTGCTTAAGATTGCTTTGGCTATTTGGGCTCTTTTCTGGTTGAAAACGAAAGATAGAATTTTTTTTATAGATCTGTGAATACGGCATTGGTAATTAGATGAGGATTGTATTGAATCAGCCTAGGGGAGCCACTGGGAGGAGGGTAGAGGCTGGCTCTCCACCCGGGATGACTGCTCATGAAGAAGGGGCTGCAATTCCCTGACTCACTGTTGGGAGTGAGCCCCACCCTTCTTGCATTAGCCCTGCCCTCTGGTGTCTGGTGACAAACAGGCACTCCTGATTGCACCACACTCAGTTGGCATAGTGCCTCAGGCTGGGATCTTCCCTGTCAGAGAACCCACCCTAGTCTTACAGCGTGGCTTTCTTGTGGGGGAATGGGTGCTTACCCAGATCACCTCATCTCAGACTCCCACAGTATTCTCCCATCGGTTTTGCCCACGTGGGCTTCCTTCCCTCCTGAGTCCAACTCTCAGTCCTCCCCCGTGTGTCCCTCAGCAACCCACTTGAGTCCAGGGGGCATGGGATACAGCCTTTGCATCTGACCTGCTAGTGTGCATCTCCAAGAAATGCTGATGGGCAGGGGGCTCCTAGTTGGGCACCCCAGCTCCACTCCTGGCCAGCAAGGAGCAAGGCACGGGCTCCACTCTCTGTGGAAACCTCAGACTGGAGGACACACCATCTGGGGAGAGGCAGCCACTTGCCAAATTCTTGGCTCAAACAGCTTTTCCAGTTGCACTGGGTGGGAGAGTAGCAGGGAAGGGCAAGAGTCTAAATAGGAGAAAGCCAGCTTTCCAGCCTCTCGAGTCACTCTCCTTGGAGGGAAACCACACACAGCATGTCCAAGCTCTGGGATCGCTCCAGTTTCCCCCACAATTCCATGATTGCCACGGTGCTTAGGCTTGTGGGGGTGGAAAAGCTTCCAAATAGCTTGGTAGCTTGCTGAACACCAAAGGAGTGTGGGAGGGACAAAGGAATCCCCCTTACCCCTTCACTGAGCTCCGAGCCTCTCTGGGTTTAAGCCCCACCAATATCTTTTTATTTCCTTTATCCTCTTCCTTCTCTGCTTCACAATTTTCCTCCATGAGGTCCCCAGCAGGCTCTGGCACTTCTTGCTTTGACCTACACCTGAGATGCATCTCCTTCCCCCTCACCTTTTTCTGAAACCCTTCCATCCTTCCAGGACTGTCCAGCAAATGATGTCTCTAGTCAGCCTTCTTGCCGCAGGAATCTCTTTAAATGACTAGATGAGAGGCATTCATAGTAGTGACCTAAGTGGCCTGGAAAAGAGACCCTGTATTTGATGACCTTGACCTTGACAGTGAGAACATGAATTCTGTTCTCAGTGAGCCACTGCCCCTTGTGTGCTTTGAGGAAAATGCATGCAAAGAGCCATAGAGACACTGTGTAAGAAGCTATGCTTTTAGATTAAAAATAAAAACCTGTGGGGAGCTGGTTTGGTCCAGGAAGTACAGAGAGTAACCTAATTCTTTAACCTAAGCTAGAAAACCTGAGTGCCCTGGAACCAAAACAAGCAAAAGGATGTGTTTTTCACCCTACCTCCTGATTTCATGGAGATTCAGACTCTGTGTCCTGAATGGACAGAGTCAGATTCAGTCACCTGTTGCCTGCTATGAATATGGGTTATCTGTTCCCAGCAAGAATGGAGGTGACAGATTCTCAGATGCCGCACTCCATATGGCACTAGCATATTAGTGCACATGCCCACCTCAGACACAGAGAAGAGCCCCAATTCTCTGCTCTTGTCTCTCTACTGCTCCAGCAGCAGCAGGACTTAAAGAATATTTTAGTATGTGGCTGCCATTTATTTTTAGGAAACAAATGGAATATCTAGAAAGGAAAGATGTACACAAATAAGAAAAAATGCTCTATTCTACCCTACTATAATTTGGTTGTTTGACCCTCAAACTTCATGTTGAAATTTGATCCCCAATGTTGGAGGTGGGGGTCCTAATGGGAGGTGTTTGGATCATGGGGGTGGATTCCTTATGATTGGCTAGGTGCCATTACCTTGGTAATGTATGAGTTATGGCTCTATTCGTTCCTGTGAGAGCTGGTTGTTTAAAAGAGCCTGACACCTCCCTCTTTTCTCTCTTTCTCCTCTCCCTCTCACATACTCTATCTTGCTTCCTGTCTCACCATGTGATCTCTGCACCTTCTGGCTCCATTGCACCTTTGCCATGAGTGGAGGGAGTCTGGTGCCCTCACCAGAAGCAGATGCTGGCACCATGCTTCTTGGACAGTTTGCAGAACTGTAAGTCAAATGAATCTCTTTTCCTTATGGATTATCCAGCCTCAGGTATCCCTTTATAGCAACACTAAATGGACTAAGACAAACCCTGTATCCTAAAGGTTTAATAGGCTTTTCCATCTTGGCATCTCAAATCCCCTCCTCCTATGGGAATCCTGCCTGACTTCACCTTACGCATCCTGGAAGGGTCCTTCTCATTTTCTGGTCAGCATTTCATTCAGGCTTGGATGCGATTATGGCAGACTGACTCACTGTCCCTTGCATTTGGTATCCATGGTTTGCTCCCTCAAAGAAAGTGATATTTCTCTGTCATTGAATACTCCAAAAAAGTCTAAAGCATGTTACACTGACTTCAATTTCTTTTTTTCTGGAATCTGTACAGATTTTCAGCAAACAGCTGCATAGCAGCGTCAGGCTGAGGAGATGGAGGGAAAGAAACTGTAGGTACAGCAGCTTTGAGCTCAGGTTAAGAACCAGCAATTTCACCAGCAAAATAGCCACAGTGCTTCTTTCATCTCTCCAATAACATTGTAAATAATTTTCAGGTTTGGATTGGGTTTTGTTTTTCCATGTATACACTTTATTATTATTTTTGATGAGGAATTTTTTTTGTTTCTGTGTATCTTAATAGACTTTATTTTTTGTTAGAGCAGTTTTAGGTTCACAGCAAATTTGAGTGAAGGTAGAGAGATTGCCCACATGCCCCCTGCCTTATACATGCATAGCTTTCCCACTATCAATCCCCACCCCTGAGTGGTATACTTCTAACAATTGATGAACCTATATGGACACATCATTAGCACACAAAGTCCAGTTTACACCAGGGTTCACTCCTGGTGCTGTGTATTCTATTGGTTTGGACAAATGTATAATGATATGTGTCTACCATTATAGCATCTCACAGAGTAGTTTCACTGCCCTAAAAATCCTTTGTTCCACCTATTCATTCTCCCTAACCCCTGCCAACACCTGATATGTTTATTGTTTCCATAGTTTTCTTTTTTCAGAATGTCATCATTTTAGTTGGAATCATCTTGTAGGAGTTTTGTATTTTTGCATTTTACTAGATTATCTTGTTTTACAAGAGTTTTAGGTTTGCAGAAAAAGTGAGCAGAAAGTAGAGAGAATTCCCATATAGCCTCTCTAGGTTTGATTTTAATGATGATAGAATCTTTTATTGTCTTATAGGGAAGAAAATTGAAAAGACTCAAATCCTATTTTCCGAAAAGAGGCAGGACAGTTGGTTTGGCTATCGAGTGATAGCTGATATCCGGTAGCCTGGAACAGGTTTTATGCCCCCTTCAGGCAAGAACTTTATTCCCCAAAGGACATTTTCCTTGTCCCAATTTACCGCTAGCTTGGACACTTTTATTATTATGGTTTCCCGAGGGTGTCTTTTCCTCCTTCTTAGCCACCATTGTATCAGGTTTTAAGTTTACAGACCTTTATCACCCACTAGCAATTCCTTAGCAATTGATGGTGCCACCCGTAATATCAAGTTACTGTCATTAAAACCAATCTGTTTTCATGGCGGGAATGATCACATTTTGCAAAGAAATGCTTCCCAGACACATAAGTCACTGCAGCCCTAACAAAAGAACAAATAAAGTGCTTGGCATTGGTGAAAAGAGTCTTCCAGAAACCACCATTCTAGGGCTGAACTTTTTCAAATTCTGGTCCACCCAGCTTAATATGCCAAGAATGAGGATGCAATTGTGCCCCTTCATGACGATAGCTCGCCCTGGGAATTCTGTTTTATTTGCTACCACTAAGATCTGGCTAGTCCGCTTCAATGAAGAATTCATCCATTGTACCTTAACTCTGCACAAGCTCTTTTGAGTGGATAGATGGGTCTTGAAGCCTTGCCATGCCTGGTGTCATTAGCATGACATTTACATTCCCTTTATAAAGGGCATGCCTGGCACAGAATGACAAGGGTTCAGATTTGCAAGTTTGAGGCAGCTTGGGGAATTTTCCCAAAACACTAGGCCTTATGGGCTCAGGATTTTCAGCCACCCAATGAGAAAAAGGAGGATGCTGATCTCTCTGATAAGTTACAAAGCACATCACTGCCTTCCAGGGTTAGGTGAATCAAAGACGTCTTTCCACCTACAGCTGGCATACTTAACCACTCTTCGTCAATTTCTTTCCCTTTGTTTTACTCTTTGCATTTGAGTTATTCATGAAACCAGGGCTAAGGGCCTGGTGGTGCAATGGGAGGGGGTCTGACGCCATAAAACCACAGTTGTTCCATGCTGGGAGAGGGAATGTTACCAATGTGGAAGTTTTTCTAGCAAAAGCCCCGATCACTGGGAATTCAACTGGAAGACAGCCTTTCTAAAATGAGAACTCTACAATAAAATGAAACTAAATCGTGGAGAGTTATAATTATGTAGCCAATGAAATGGGAGATGATTTAGGGAAAATTAGTATGTCACTGTTTTAGTCTTTTTTCCTATTAAAAAAATGGCATTATTGACTCAGCTGGGGAATTGATTGTGAAGCCGGGATTCGATTAGTGCTGTTTCCCCACTTACATCTTTAGTAATTACATTTCTGCATGGTTATTTAAGCCCATGAATCATAAATCATCATTTATAGTTAAGCAATTACTTCATCACGTAGTACTTCGAATGGATTGAGATGCTGTACTTAGTGTCAAATATAAGCAACTGTGCAGATCTTGGTACTGTATTAATATATATGAGCAAAAACCTTGAATCTAGAATAAAAATGTTATCTATAGGCTTCATCAACATTCTAGCCCAGGGCTCAGCAAAGTTTTTCTGGAAAGGACCAGATAATAACTATTTCAGGCTTCACTGGCTGAGAAGGCACACACTCTGCACTGGTAGCATGGAAGCAGTCATGCATAGTGCAGAAATGGATGAGCTTGGCTGGGTACGGGGAAGCACAGAACAGGCATTGGCCGGACACAGCCTTCCAGGGTGCAGCCAGCTGACCCTTGTCCCAGCCCTGCCATAGGAACTGAATATCACTTCACAGCCTACCTCCGAACATTTCTGAACATTGGCAATGGCTGGCTTTGAAAGGATTGGAGAGGGAACAAGTAAGCGTGGACTCATCAGAAGGGAGAACCCGACTGACTCACCAACACTAGCTAGTGGTTACTGATTACTTAGTATATGCTGGTGCTGAGACTTACATCTCTGTAAAACAAAACATAGCAGTCCTTACTGTTATCATTCCCATTTTACAGATTGAGAAAATGAGGCAAAGTAACACTAAGTACTTTTCTCGAAATCTCATGGCTATGCAGTGGATGCCTGTGTATGGAAGGTGGGGATGGGCAGGTAGGATTTGAACTGTAAGGAACAGAGAAAGTTTCCCGCCTCCTCTGTATGTTTGTGTCTACTGAAACGAACTGATAATAGACAGATCAGTAAGAGAAAAGGGACACAGATTTTTTAGGGTGCATAAGCACAGGAGCTATACAAAATTTGAGACTCAGAGAAGTGAGTTGAGGCCAGTTGAGGCTTAAATATCTTCTTCCTAGGAGAGATGAAAGTGGGGGTATAGGCAAGTTGGAGGGGTCATCAATGACGTTTAGGGGAAACTAATGACCCCAAAGGACAGACAATGGCTGGCAACAAAGATCCTGTGAGCTCTGGGGGAGGTAGTGGGCAGGTGAGGGGCAGAGCTGCACTGTGAACAAAGGTTGTCTCATCTACTATGCTGATGAAGTATCCCGGGCAGTCTCTGGCAGCTGCCCCCAGAACAACAGATAAAAAGTCTGTCTGGGCATAGTGAGGATTTTTGGTTAATCCTATCTGAGTACTTAATGAGAGTCCTAGGGACAGGATCTTAAGACAATTGCCTTGCTTTGGAAGAAGTTTTCCTCCACTAACTAAGGGAACTTCCAAAGAGAGCTCCTACCTGTGATTTAGGGGGAGACATGAGAGAAGGTTAGAGAGTCCATGGATCTGAGGTAGCTTCCAAGGTCTTCCAATTTTCTTTGATTTGAAAGTTCTGAGCATGCCAACGCACCGTACCTTGGTATACCATTCTCTGAGCACCAACGGAACCGAGACCAGGAAACAGGATGATGATGGGACCTTAAGCCATGGGTTTGCTCTTCCAAACTAGTCTCTTAAAAGGGATATAAACTGTTTTTTCCTACATTCTCAACAGTTCTGACAGCAAAAGTAGGTTTTGTTTTCCTTCCCATACCAACCAATTCTCCAATTCTTGGCTGACACAGATTGAGTGCTCTCAATTCTGATGGTTAACTCGCTGGGGTTAGCGCAGACCCACAGGATAAGGGTGCAGTCCCACAAGGATGCCCACCCCTAGCCTGGATACTGTAGGAAGCAGAGGGTCCTCAGGTTACCCACAACTTCTATCCAACTAGGCTACAAATCAGAGGTTCTCACGAATCCCTACTTCTGTTGACAATTGGCTAGAACAGCTCATAGAACCCAGGGAAATGGTTTCCCCACTATTACCAATTTATTAGGAAGCATATCTTGAAGGACACAAAAGAACAGCCATATAAAGAGGTACCCAGGGTGAGGTCTGCAAGGATCCTGAGCACAGGAACTTCTGTCCCCATGGAATTGGGATGCACCACCCTTCCAGCACTGAGATGTATTCTCATCCGCCAGCCTGGAAGCCCTCTGAAACCCACCATTTAGGGATTTTATGGTCCTTCTATTACATAGGTGTTGGGGCTCAGAAAATGATGCCCTACAATGAAGGCCACAGAAGCAAAAGATTTTTTCTCCGACCTTCTCCTGCCCTCCTTTCTCTGTCCCATTCTCCTTAGGCTAGACACAGAAATTGGAATCCCTTTTCCCCAAGGCAGGTCATAGAAACCAGAATCCCTTCTCTCCAAAACCGGCCATGAAACCAAAAATATGACCTATTACCGTTACCTATCTACCTATTGCTCAATTTTAAAATAGTATATACATAACGCATACATGGATGTTACACTTTCTCCCTAAATATTTCATCACAAATATTGTCCCATATAAGAAACTGAAAATTTCTTATAAGCCATGATGTTTAATTTTCACAGCTTCGTTTATGGACTTGGCCATGAATTATTTAATCATTAAAAAATATTGGCCTGCTCCCCAAAACACAGGCAACCAAAGCAAAATTGGACAAATGAGATCACATCAGGCTAAAAAATCTTCTTCACAGCAAAGGAAACAATCCACAACGGGAACAGACAACTCACAGAACGGGAGAAAATATTTGCAAGCTAACCCATCTGACAAGAGACTAATAACTAGAATATATAAGGAGCTCCAACAACTCAATAGTAAGGAATCAAATAATCTGATTAAAAATGGGCAATGAATCTTAATAGACATTTCTCAAATGAAGATATATAAATGGCCACCAGGTACATGAAAGAATATTCAATAACATTAGTCATGAGGGAAATGCAAATCAAAACTAAGGGGGTATCATCTCACTCCAGTTAAAATGGCTTTTATCAAAAAGCCAATAACAAATGCTGGCAAGGATGTGGAGAAAGGCAACCCTCATATACCAAAATGTCCATCAGCCGGTGAATGGATAAAGAAATTGTGGTATATACACAATGGAATGTTATATAGTCACAAAAAAGAATGAAATCTCACCATCTGCAACACTATGGATGGAACAAGAGAACATTATGTTAAGTGAAATAAGCCAAGCATAGAAAGACAAATATCATATGTTCTCACTTATATGTGGGAGCTAATTATTAAAAACAATTGATCTCATGGAGACAGAGGGTAGAACAATGGTTACCAGAGGGCGGGAAGGGTAGCAGGGAGGGGGGATAAAATGGGGATAGTGAGTGCAAAATATAGTTAGATGGTTAGATAGAGTGAACAATATTTGATAACACAACAAAGTGACTATCATCAACAATAAGTTAGGGAATACTTTAAAATAACTAGAAGAGGGGAATTGGAATGTTCCTAACACAAAGAAATGATAAATGTCTGGGGTAATGGACACTCCAATTACTCTGATTTGATTAATCCACATTGTATGCCTGTATGAAAACATTGCATGTACCCTATAAAGATATACATCTATTATGTACCCATAATTATTAAAAAATATTTTTTTAAATTGCCATTTTGGATGTTAAGTTATTTTTGCTATCATAGTCAAAGCCAAAATGACTTATTTAATATTAACAGTAAATTAAAAACATGTTGATTATTGCATTGTTTGCTTTATGGAGATTGAGACTAAAACAGCTGGTAGAATTTAGAAATGGCAGAGTAGGTTAAAGTCCTTCTCAGGGTAGGTGCGTGTGTCGCCTGTGTATGGTGCTTTAAATGGTTACACAAGTGTTTATTTGCTTTTATCTCTTCGGCCATGTTTTGCTGTCTTTGGGATCGCGCTCTGTTTGTGCATCGAGATTGAAGTTGAAGTGTGTTTGTTCAGAACACAATGACATTAGACTGTTGATTGCCCAGGGCACTCCAGGCTTGGAAAGGAACGGAGTGAACAGAACAGAGTGCCGGTGTTCTGGGAGTGGATTACCGCCATTGCCGTGGTAGCGCAGTGTGTATTCAAAAGGTTTAAAGATGCCTGATCAATGAAGGCAAAGGTTATTTTCAATCGTCAGAGGCTTACCTGCATCACTCACTCTAGCATGGCCCAAATGCTAATTTGGGTGCTGAAACAAAAAATAAATAAATAATTAATTAAAAAAAAAGATCAAGAGGATTTTCTCAAAGCTTGAATCCAGAGACTGAGTTTATATATTTGTTCATATATTTATTTACAGTGTGCACTCATCCTATATGTGGATACACATATGCGTGATAATATGCTATCTACGTATGCTTATACATGTAAAATGCATGATGAACACTTCTAACGGTATGTGGTAAATATGTTCTGCATTCATGTTCACCTAAACTTTTTATGTCGACTTTAATAAAACTATTCTGTCAGAAGAATATCATTGCAAGGAATTATTTCCGTGTATGGTAAATGAATCTAAGTTATCTGAACATCATGGCCCCAAATCTCGGGGGCTTGAAAAATTCTTGCAAAGGAGGGCATTGCTCACAATGCATGGCAAATAAAGAAATAAATCTTCAATTTCACAACCCAATGTTTTAGTTTTTTTTCCTTATTCAAAATAATCAGGTGGGGTCCAATCCCTTCTGGGGGAAGCTACAGTCTAGACCTAGAGATCTAACTAGAAACAGAAAGGGAGATGTCCTAAGGCTCCTATTCTCCTCCAGGAAAAGATTTTAAACATCAGAAGGTAATAGATGCAAAGTATGTGTGGCATTTACATCTGAAACAGAAGACTTTGAAGAATGCAGTTTGTTGTTTCAGCTAATTGCCTTTCCTCACTCCCCAGTTTCATCCCTTTAGGGGGATACTCACCTGTCAGTCATTGTAGACTCCACTGTTGTGACTCCTGCCTGCTTCCGTTTCTTTAACCCTAAAACGCAGATGGTGACGGAGCTCACTCCACTGTGTCAGTTGTGGGGATTAAATAAATTAGCACCGATAAAGTGTGTAGAAGACCTGGACAGAGTAAGCACTGGAAAGATGTAGTCTGTCATTATGTCACGAAACCCACATACTTTTATCGTGTGTCTCGAAGCGTGCTCATGCTGGCATTGAGTCGTTGTTCTCCCAGCACATAAGGTCTAGAGGGAAAGACAGGCATTAATTAGTTAATCATGAGTGCAGCTACAATGCTTTTTAAACTGAAATTGTTAGACGTCCTCTGGGAAATGGCCACATGCCATTTTGCCGTTTGACATACCTTGTAAGGAATGGCAAGGGTGGGGTCTCCCAAGCTAGGCAGATGTCCGTGAAAGAGGACAGGCAGGAAGTAGGTGGTCACACACACGGAATGGCAGGAGAGAGATCTGGGGCTGAAGGAAGAGTCCGTGGGAGGCTCCTACCGGGGAAAAGCCAGGCATTTGGGGGCACGATGCAATAGAGAACATTCCAGCTCTACTTCGGATCCCAGGGGACTGTGGAGGGCAGACGAGGAAGGGAGAGAGAGCCAGGCTTCAGGATGACGTTGCTCCTGTTTTCTCTCTGCGCCTTGGTCCAGAGCCCTGACAGGGATGCAGCCTTTGAACAGAGGCTGTCCATACATTTGCCGTGTGGGGGCAGCCTGCTCTGATGGAGGATCAGCAGTTGTCTGCAGAAAGAATGAATACATGTATGTACACACAAATAAATAATTGAATTAGTGGCGCCTTTAAGATCTGGGGCTGCTGTGTCTTTCTTTACTCCTGTTTAGGATGCTTATATACAGGGGCCGGATTCCTGGCTTTCACACCTGCCTTTTCTCACAGGAGGGCTTTGCTCCTCCTCACCCTTCTTCTCCCCACACTGGAAGTCTGGGGGCCTGGGGTGGAGCTGGTTCCTGCTCTAAGCCTCGCAGGCAGCCACATGGACAAGGGTTGACTCAGCTCGACCCACCAGCTCCGCACTGGTGGTCCGTGCAGAATGCAGCCTCGGTATGATGCCTGTGTGACATGCTTTCCATTCCTTTTTCATCTCTGCCTGCATGAGGGGATTAGATGCCTGGGACTCCTGGCCATAATATTCTACATCTTGAATTTTATTTGGCAATTGTATGATAAGATGGCCCTGCCTTTGTTTGTCAGCCAAACACTTAGCAGGGTGTTTGTTTAATGCTGATATTATTCTGATTTACATACAGCTTCTGAGGACCAACGGGCTTTGTCCCTGTGGTGTCCCCATGATTGTTACTCTTGAACTATTAATTTGATGCCTTTAGCAAAGGGGCTCTAAGACCTAAGACCTTAAGGACTTTCTGCACCATTTTCTAGTTGGATCGGCCCAGGTGAACAACTCTCTTTATGGGGAGGTAGGGCTTAGAACGGTATGAGCTGCTGCTCCCATTCATTCAGTCATTCACTTCATCAGCATTTATTGACCAGCCCCCATGTACTGGGCAGGAAGAAGGCAGCAGTGAGCAAGGCCCGCCTGCTGCCTTTGAGACCCTCACAGGCACACGGGGAAGATGGTCTTATGAACGCTCAGTAATGAATTGTTACAAGAAGTGCCTTGGAAGCATGAATATAACGGAGAAAGCTGTTCGTTCCACCTGCAATCGTGAAAGGAGGCAGAAAAGGTACCGCTTAGGGCGGATGCTGGCAGATCAGCCAGCATTTACCCTAATCCTCTGCCTGGACTCAGCCTGCCGGGAAATCCCCATGGCATTGCAGCCAGCACAGCAGCCCGCGTGCTTATGTGGTCCAGAGGCATTCAGAGGGGCAGTCTGTTTTAGGTCAGTTCACTGCCCCTGGGGAAGAAGAGCAGGCCAATTAAGAAAAAATAAATAAAAATCCCAGGCCCTGGGATGCATCATGTTAGAAAAATGGCCTCTTTGAATTCCTTTATCAATTAGTGCATACTGTACCGTTCAACCCGAATAAATACCGTGCCTGCAGAGACTGTCTTCTCAATCCCTACATTTTCTGTATGACCCGAAATGATTTTTCAAATGTGTGAATCATGGCAGGCAGGGGAAACGGAGCTCTCAAGAGGAGAGAGGGGCTTCTTTGGCTAATACTTCTGAAAATCCTCCCAGTCTACCCTTCTGTCGGGCAGAGCAATGAGTCTACACAGTTTTTTTTTTTTCTGTTTTTGGTAGCAGGAAACAGAGTTCACACATAACAAGACTGAACGCAGCATAACATGAAAAATGCCACCCGCGTCTGTGGCGGTGAAGGCAGACATCTCCAGACTGACTTAAAGAATGTTTGTGGTTTTGTGAGTGAGGAAAACAAGCCAACACACAGCTCGTGGCCGGGTCTCGTGGTGCGTGGGGGTTCAGTGGGCTTCAGGTGTGTGTCTGTCAAAATCACCTAAAGGTCAGTCTGGTGCAAGGACTTGTTCCTTTATCTGTCCTCTCTCCAACACCTACGTCTTTGGAGATGTTTGTTTTGCCCACTGAGAGAAGAAGTACATTGTTGGGCTGGCCGATGAGAGAAGAGTGAGCTAAACAAGGCGATTGTGTCTGAGACCGGGGCAGGGAGAGCCAGCCAGACCTTTGGAGGTAAACAGAGTCCCATCAACCTGGAGTGGAAAAGTCAATGTCTGTAGGACCATCATTTTGCAATCTTAAAGAAACCGGCCTTTTATACTTCTATGCAAAGCCAACTAATCAACAACCCCCAACCCACCGGAGAAGCATGAAAATCCCAAAGTGGCCGTATCCCTGTCATTTGTGTCCAGAAAACCAGTAAGAATCTGATGGTGTTTATCCCCTCAAGGGTTTTGGCTTTGTTTCTCCTAAACCTGTAAATTGCATTCATAGATATTCATTACAGACATTATAGGAAATTTACACTGCAAGGCATTTTAGAAATAATTTTTCCCAGTGTCCTCAAGTTTACAGCAGTTAAAGAAAATGCAATTCCTAGAGGAAAATTTGAGATGTCCGAAGATATGACTACTTCTTAAAGCTTCTGCTGGGTGAGGCCAGCTTACACTCTCAGGAGACCATGCTGCCATTAGCGTGATGTGACATGCTGCCTGGCATTCCTGACACAGCGATTGCTTCTGCCCTGAGCACTGCTGTCCCACTACCTGTGCCAACTTGGGGTCAGCGGGTATTTCCCATGCAGGTTTAGGGCGGGGTTTCTCAGCCTCGGCACTGCTGACATTTGGGATCAGTTTTGTTGGCGGGGGCTGTCCTGTGCATTGGAGGACTATTAGCAGCGTCTCTGTGCTCTATGCATGAGGTGCCAGAAGCACATTCTGCCTCAAGTTGTGACTGTCGAAAATGCCTCCACGCATGGCCGTGTGTCACCTGGGGATGGGGGCAGAACGGTTTCCAACTGAAATCCCTGGTTGAGAGTGATGCGGCCAGCCCTAATTTGTCTTATTGGAAGGCTGTTGTACTGCAGCAAACAACAGCAACAGGAACCCGTGTGTGTTCTAATGTTGGGAGGTCTTTTTCCAACCTAGGTTGTGCACAGATGTCTGCTCCGCAGAAATAAGGACTCTGCCTATATTGTGTGTGTGTGTGTGTGTGTGTGTGTGTATATATGCCCTTGTGTAGACGGGTGGAAATAATCTCCTCTCTCATGGACGACATGCTGGCTAAATGGTGCTATTGTGTATGAATGACTCCAGCAATTCACGTCCAAATTCAGCAGGAAGAACCAACTGGTTTTTACCTGCTCCACTCACACACCCTACTCAACATAATACCTCTGGTACCAGATGTGTGGGGACTTCGCCCAACACACCAAACAGTCCTCTGGCAGACACCAGCTGAACGTCCTCTAATCCACTTCAATCCTGACTCTATCTACCCAGAGACAGTGTCAAATCCCACGGGCTGAGGCGTGAGTCCCACAGGACTGCCCTCCACTCATGATGGCAGCCACAAGACCCAGCTTGTGACCTGTGCTTTTGACTGATTGGCTATAGATTTGGGGTTCCCAGGACCCCTCTTCAGGTTCGATTAATTTGTTAGTGAGACTCACAGAACTCAGTGGAACACTTTGCTTACGTTGACCTGTTGATTATAAAGAGTAATGCAAAGGATACAGATGAACAGCCAGATGGAGGAGATGCATGGGGTGAGGAACGTGAGATGAGGGCAGAGCTTCCACGCCCTTCCTGGCTGCACCACCCTCCAGGAAGGTCCACTTGTTCCGCTGTCAGGAATCTCCTCGAATCCTGTCCTTTGGGGTTTTTATGGAGGCTTGATTATGTAGGTGTGATTGATTCAATCATTGGGCCACCAGTGATGGCAATGGTCTGAATGTATGGTGTGTCCGCCACAAATCTTCATGTTGGAACCTAAGACCCATGGGGTAGTATTAAGAGGTGAGCTCTTTCTGGGAAGTGACTAAGTTGTGAGCACTCCACGCTTATGAATGTGATCAGTGCATTTTCACAGGAAGCTGAGGGGGTGCCCTGGTCTTTTCTGCCCCATCTTCCATGTGAGAACCCAGCAATAAGGCACTATCTCTGGAGCAGAGACAGTCCTTCTCCAGACACTGAACCAGCAGGTGCCTTGGACTTCCCAGGCACCATGGACTTCCCAGGCACCATGGACTTCCCAGGCACCATGGACTTCCCAGGCACCTGCTGGGACCTTGGACTTCCCAGCCTCTGGAACTGTGAAAAATGAATTTTTGTTATTAATACTTATAAATTACCCAGGCTAAGGATTTTTTTTCTCATAGCCTGAATGGACTAAGATAGTGATCAATTCAACCTTCAGTCCTGCCCCCCTCCATGGAGGCCAGTGAATAGGGCTGAAAGTTTAAACCTTCTAATGACATGGTTGGTTTCCCTGACAATCAGCTCCCATCTCCCATCCTGAAGCTGTCCAGAAGGCCACCCAGAGTCACCTCTTGAGAACCCAGGAAATTCCAAGGGATTTAGGAGCTCTGTACCAGGAACTGGGGTGCAGAGACCGAGAATATAATTCTTGTTATGTACAATATCTCAGGCACTTTAGGGGAGGTATTGGATGGAGTTGGACATACATGTCTTGGGTCCTCCAAGCTTTGCTTGCTGGGTCATTGCTAGGGTGTGGGTGGCTCCTCTCTCCAACACAGGCCAGCAGCATCAGACTGACTGACCTGAGAGAGTGATCAGAGAAGGTTCTTGCTCCTCCATTCCTGTACCAATACAACCAGTCACATCAACAGGGAAAATCACAGTGGGTACTTGTTTGTTTGTGGTAGGTGCTATCTTTTCTTTCTGCATTCAGCTTTCTTTAAGTTATTATGAATACCTCTTTCCCTCCTTCTCCTCCTTCTACTTCTCTTCCTCTTTTTATTTTCTCTGTCTCCCTGTCTCTCTCATGCACATGCACGTGCATACATACATACACACACACTCACATACACTTGCCCAGTTACTGAGGGATATTCTGGTTTTTCTTTTTCAAACGAAGGGAAAAAATGACTTGATCATCTTGTCAACAATGAGATCTTAGTGGCTAAAGCATTACTTCTTCCAAAGCAGTGCTTGATCAAAAGTACTTTGGGGCAATTCTTAACAAAGCTTAGATGAATTCAAGTAAATACTTTCTGAGCACTGTCATAGGCTTCCGGGAAGCAAAGATGACTAAAGGGTGGACCTACAGTGTCGCTGCAGTGGGATGGGTGTTGTGGGTGGGTGGGTTTGTTTCAGAACAAATGAGTCTTCCTGAAGAAAATTAGGTAAGTACCATATCCACCTAACACTAGCAATAAATAAATTTAAAAAAAGGAAAAATCATAATCAATTATTTGACATAATGAAGAGTCAGTATTTTAAGCTCTAACCTTTACCTCTCTGAAGTTGCCCATTAAGACCTATGGCTGGTTTCTTGTTAATGTTTCTAACCAAATTATTTTTAAAAGAACTGGTGTATATCTTTTATCAATTACTAATACGTTATCTCCCTTCTGTTCTAGAGGCAATATTTGTTTGTTTCCCACTTGAGGGGAGTTAGGTCTATGTTGAATGTGAATTTCCATTCCTTAATTGTGTAATATATAAATATGTGTTTGTTGTTCTCAGGCGTGGAAGCAGACAGGGTTTCTACATTCAAATTAAAGAGCAATAGTGTAATCATTCATTAATAATGCCTTTCTTTATACAAGCAATTCACTAATGAGTCTTACACAATTTAATGCTGTCTATGTCTACTTTCATTGTATAAGAACACATTTTATGCTTGGTCCTGTTGGTGATGGATGTTGCCCGTGTGTCTCTCTCCTACAGAGGAGCTGCCTGCAGAGTGTGGGAGCTGTGCAGTTAATGAAAAAGTGCTGGCTCAGCCAACTCTCCCAAAATAGGCCCACAGAGCAGGTGGTTTCTTCCTGGTGGTGACATTTGTCATTGCAGACAGGACCTAACCACAGAAGAGGGGCATGTGAGTAATGCAGAAAGTTTGGAGATGACATTGAAGTACACACACATGCACACACACTCCGTTCCTTTTTCTCTCTCTTCTTAAAGCATTATCTTGAACAACCTAAGGAAGAGGGCAGTTTCAGACACACCAGGACCTTCACAGATAACTCAGCGCAGAATCCAAAATCCAGCAGTTCCTAACTTTACCAACTCCAGGGGAATTGGAGTTGGGGACAGAAATAGCTAGAACAGAGACAAACAAGATGCATACCATGAAGCCTGGATGGGAACAAGGTGTTCTGCAATTGCCGTCAAAGCTATGTGGCATATTTGAGGCACTCGTGTGGTTGATATGAAAAAGAGAATAGCATGAGTTGGAACATCTAAAGAGCTCGATGGGAAATGTCTTAGACAACTAAGTTCTTCCTTTCCTTCCATTTGCAGAAGTTTCCAACTACTAACTCAATCATTCGGTTAAAACATTTCTTCCTCTAAGAGCAACATAACAGGAGGAGAAAACATCAACATCATAAATTTGACAAAAAGGTTTTGATTTGGTGGATCTTAGCATCTAAGTGTTGTCTGGACAATATTTAGAGGGGCTCAGAAGTACCACCATAGGTTTCATTTCTCACTTCATGTCTCTGATGAGTCATTGTCACCCTGACTTTGATAAGAAATAGCAAAGAGCTATTGAAAATGAAACCCACTCGGCCATCGCCATGAGAAGATGACACTGTATACCATCTTCTGTCTGAGGAATGCACGTCAAAAATGGAAAGAATGCTTCTCTGCAGCTATTGTTTTTTTAAAACTATTATTAGTATTATTTCAATAGTTGTAGACTGCTATTCTTTCACTTGTACCTCCTTGTCACAAATCAAGCCTTCTGTAAATAGGAGATTCAAAACATTGTCCACTCTGCTGCCTCAAGCGAGGAGAGGGTGGATTCTACAAGCGTGTGCACATGGTCGCCTCTTGTTTTCAATGAGAGATCGAGGCAGGACCACACCACGTGTTGCTACGTTGAAGTGACTGGTGAGGACTGTTCCAGGGCCCACAGGGGTTCCTATTGTGAGTCACTGCTATATCCTGGGAGTTGGTCACTTTCCACTCAATGGATTTTTTTTCCCTTTTGGTAGCATGAGGCATAAGGGCAGTTCGTTATGTTTTTGAGTCTGACAGGTGACCATACTTTATGTTCTATCACTCCTTCCTTGATGTTCAATCCTAAGACAAAAATTTAAAATTACAGAAAAAGGCCAGGTGGAGGATTACTAATCCACACTTCCTGTAGATTCCATCCCTACCCACAGATCCACCCACACCCCCACCTGGGAAAGATCTTTTACTAGCAACGTGTGACTGTCTGGATCACACTGGTCTGTGGATAGAACAATACAAATATTTCGACAGAAAGCAACGTAAAACATATACAAGTGGTTTATCACCCTAACTTTTTTTCCATTTTGAAGAATTTCTTACGTAAAATTTGCCATGTTGACACTCATATTATTTCTTATTTGATAAATGTCCAGTAAAGACTGTTTGACGAGAAACATTCTTCCTTAATGTTTCGAAGAAATGCCCATCCTGAAACTGCTACAGAGATTTTCCTCTGTATATTTTCATCTAAAGAGATTGGATCCAGCTACCAAAGACCACTCCACACTGAGTGCTAGATTCTCTGGAAGCTGAACGGACAGACTGAGCTTGTCTCTGTAGTGTGATATATTCCCATTAAATGCAAAAAGATAATGAAAGTGTAGTTTGGGTAAGAAACTAGCATTCCTTTTTTTTTCTCCCTAGTGCAGGAAAATAAAAGTACTTATTTAACATTCTCATATATATGGTACTACATATTTCATCTGATAAAAAGGAAAAAAGGTTATTAGGATACAGTTTGTGAATTTTTGACGAACAACCTGATTTAGCACATACTTTGCCAGGTCTGTCAGAGTGAAATACTTTAAAAAATAGAACTGGCTATATTTTATCTGTGTTTAGTTTTAAAATGGAGAGAGTTTCCTTGAAATATGATTTCCAAGTTTTGAAGTCATTAAAGTAAATGCATTCCATTCTCACTCCAATGGCCTCCTGGGGGAGAAATTTATGGGTCCAGGTGGGAGGCCCTCACTCATGGACCCTGCTCTTGGCCGTATTATTCAGTAGGCTCCACAGGGACGTCTTTTTTTTTAAATCAACATAAATATAATTTTTAAGATTGATTTTTACAGAATTGCTGTTCTTCATAATTCCCTTTTCCTTTTATAGAGTGATTTTTTTTTTTTAGAAATTATTACTCTCCTCTCTTTTTGCAGTTTGAAAATTCCTGGCATTAAAAATTAACTTTCCTTTTTTTCTTCATTTTGACCAATTTCCTAAGATGTTATAATGATTTAGAGTGCATACAAGGGAGTTGGACTGCCTGGTTGCTGATCTTACTGCTGCACTTACTAAATGTGTAATCTCAGATGAATGACTTAACTTCTAGGTCATTCTAGGATACTTCTAGGTTCATTTTGCTGTACAATGGGGATAATAAAAGTACCTATTTTATGGGGTTGTTTAAGGCTTTCAGGAACATATATGAAGTGCATCTCATAACACATGGTGTGTAGTAAGCACTTCAGAAGTGTTTGCCATTAGTATTATTTAATAGTACTAAATTCTATTAAATGTTATTATATAAACATTTCTGATACTTTCTTTGTCCTTTCACTGTCCTAATTTATCATCAATTTGGGATAATGTTGACTTAATTCTAATATGTGAACATTTGATTTGCCTTTATTCACTTTAAACGGGGATTATTTTTTCTGAGTTCACATAGAAAAATGACTTCAATTCAGCATTGATTTCCAACTTGAACAAGACAGCGAGATTACAACTTTACCTTGGGGGCTATCAAAAATGAACACAAGCAAACCACTTCCCCTACGTGCCCCTTTCTCTCTTTTCTTCCCCATTTTGTTCCCCAACAAACAGGTGTTGCAGACAGTACCTTTGAGTGCCATATGTGGGCAGTGATGTCGGAAACGGCTTCAGTCCATGGCAGTTAACAGAAACTAAACAATGCCCTTTTCCAAAATTCAACATATTTTCAGGGTGGTTTTCATAAGCAGCTTCTGGTTTAAGCATGTGGGGGCCAAAGCCCTTGGCCCCCTGGAGATGCACTGGGAATCAGTGACAGGAGGCAGATTGACTGACAGGAGGAAAGGCACATGCATTTATTTAACTTGTTCACACGGATCCAACCCCGCAGGATGTGCAGAAGCTTGTACACCCGAGTTGAGGTTGCAGAAAGAATGCAGGCTCAGAGCACGGCCAATAATAGGTGAAAGCTGACAATCAGGGTTCAGTGGCCAGACAGGTTACGGAGGGAGAAAGGAAGAGTCTTGGCTGGCGAAGGTGGCCTTTTTATGTAGATGGAGCCCCTCAGAGAGAATAGAGCTGTGATGTTTCTTTTCAGAGCTTTAAAGGTGTCAGACTCCCAGTTAATCTTTCCTGGATCCAGCCACGCGAAGGGCTGACTGCAGTAATGGATTCTCCACGGAGCTGTAGGTGCAAATCTTCCCCACAAAGACAGCCTTGCAGGGCCACTTCAACATATGCCAAAGAAATATATTTTGGAGTAAAATATTTTTATTTCCTTCAAGTACATGTCAGGACTTTAGCCTGTGCTGACTGGGTTGCCAGGCCCATGCAATCTGCAATCGTGTGTTGAGTGCTGGCCTGCAGAGAGGTCCCAATGCACGTTATTGCAACGAATGGATCACTGGATGTGCGTTCTTGCGCACTGTGGCAGCTGGGTGTGGAGGAAGCAAGATGAGAGGCAGGAAGAAGAGCTAGAAAGTGGCACAGTCAACCGGAAGGGAACAGTGGGGGCTGACCTAAGGCAGGGGCACTGCGATTAGGAGGAAGTGGAGGGAGCAGGTTCAAGGGCTCATCCAAGAGGAGAAATAGTAGACTCACCCCAGTTGTTCATTTTTCCCATGGCAGGGGAGGAAGGATGAGGAAGAGACACACTAAGGATGAAGTCCCCGTTTCCCCACATTCAAGGAGAAATTGGGCTGCTTTCTATCAAGCCAAAGAACACAGGAGGGAAGTCAAGTTTGAAACCACCCTTACAAATTAATAAAAAGGGGTGCAAGGTGAGAACTGCCGTAAGAGCCTAGCTAAAAACAAGGCACAGACCTAGCTAAAAATAATGATAATAACTAGCCACTGTCCCCCTGTTGGCTTCTCTATAATTGCCACTCTAGAGCCACACATCTGGTGGCCATAAAGATTCTTAGCTGTCTCCATAGATACCATCATCTTTTGAAACTCAGGGGTAGTTTCTGAGCTACCTTCCACTAGGTCTCACATTCCAGTGGAACGGCTGACCCTCCCAGACCAGCGCCAACACCCAGGAACTGACTCACCTGGTCTTGTGACCCCCACCCAAGAACCTGGTCAGCAAAGAGTACAATTTCTACAACCCTGTGGTTCTGCCCCAAACCCAGCCAATCAGCAGACTCAACTGCCTACACCAAACTGTCTTTACAAACCCTCTCTCCCAAATTCTTGGAGAGGCTGGTTTGAGATATTTCTCCTGTCTTCCTCACTTAGTGCTATGCAGGTTAAACTCTTTCTCTGCTGCAAACCCTCCTATCTCTTGGGCAGCACGCAATGAGCCTGGTTGGGTGGCAACACTTTCTCTGTCCATATAGTCTTGCCTTTGCAATAATATCATGGAAATGAGATTATACAGTATTTAGTCTTGGTTTTTGTCTCCTGTCACTCAGTATTATGCATAGGAGATAAATCTATCCGTGGTTCATTCTTTTTCATTGCTGAGTGGAATTCTGTTGGATGGCTACAATCACAGACAGTTTATGCATTCCCCAGTTGAGGGGCGTACAAACTGTGTCTGTTTTTTTTTTTTTTTTTGGTCTGTTTTTATCTGTGAAATTGAATTGCAGAAATGTTATGGTACCCAATGAAAAGGCCGTTTCAGTGCAGTGGTTAGAATGAAAACTGAACAGAAGTTGGATGAGGAGTGAATGGGGAGTTTTGAAGAGAAGATGGTAACTGTAGTTTAATATTTTATGACATTTGATGGTGAAATGAGGGAGAGACAGAGATCTTAGGCCCAGTGAGACATAAGGTGAAATGAAGATTGTGTTAGTTTTATTGCAGGAGAGTAGATGTTTGAGCATGTGGATACTTGAAGGGAGAAGACAGGGTTCTTGTTGTTTGTTTTTTTGTTTGTTTGTTTATTATTTTACTATTTCATGATATATACACACCTGAAAAGCATATCTAGTAGCTAGCATAATTGTTGTCTAAAAATGGCAGGGCTCGTGGGATGATATGCTGGGTGTATTTTTTTCTCCAAACATTTTGAACTCCATAACCTGAGTAACAACAAAACTAAATAAAATTATATCAAAAACACTAGCAAATGAAAAAGACATTTAAAGTCCTATATTTTTAAAGGATGCCACAGTGAGTTTAGAATATTATCTAAAAATAAATGCTAGCTTGGTGGGAGGGGGTGCAAGTAAGTTTTGAAACGACATAGGCAAAAATGCACAAAAGTCAGGGAGAATCAGATTGTAAGTGCCAGAAAGAGAATATGGGGTGAATGGAAATTGTGTACAGCTTTTGTGTACAGTTTTATTTTTTCTTATGGGATTGATACCTTCAGTTTTGTTAGTGTACTTTGCTGTTTCTTGGTGTGAACCATTAATCTCTAAGAATAAAATTCATATGAACTGATACAACTTCCACATTATATTGCTATCATGCCTCCAATTATCCATGGCACATGAGCTAATTCATGATAAGAAAACTGGTGTGTATTGGTAGAAAGAATGATGTTAAAGGTACAGGAGAGAGGAGGCTGATGGAGTGAGGACCAAATACTTTAGGATCAGACAGAGTCCATGCCAGCGGGTGTGGGTAACCGCTTAACCATAAAGTGTCATTAGGCAGCCAATGGGTCAACTGGGTCAACCCTCCACTTTAGAAATGGACCATATTCTATAGCTCATAGGTTGTCAACTTTATCTCCCATGTTTAATTGGAAACATTTTTCAATTGATGAAATCATTATTTATAATCTTTCAAAGTGTTTAGTATGTATCTCATCAAAACTGATTATAGTAACACACAGTAGACACATATTGGATAAATCAGGGTGTGAAGAGCTGTGAAAGCTCTCAGCACATGATTCCTTAGGGTCCTTTCTAAGTGAAGCTTTGTTCCACTGTGGGTCACATATCCTGCTCCTTAAGAATGAACTTAAAGGATCACCTCCACCTAGTCAGCTAGAACCCAGACAGGCTTCCTCAAAGAACAAGACACCAGCCTTAAAATAGTGGCCCCATATTTGCAATGCCTACAGAATTTGAGGGGGTGTGACTGAGTTTGGGGGTTATCTGAGATGAGGTGGTACAATATCTATGTCCATCTGCGCTGACCATAACCTAATAAGCAATTCTAATTCCTCCCTTTTCTATACTCCAGTAATCTCCTTGTTCAGGCTTTCGGTGATACAACTAGGTTGGATATTGTTTCATAATTATCTATGTATGCATTGATATCCTCAATTAAACTTGAACTTCAGGAGAGAAGGGATTCCATCCCTTCATCTGTGAATTCAAGCTCCTACTCCCCCTGTCTAGCAGCTAGAAAGGGTTGCAAATCAGGGCTTGTTGGATGGGTGGGTGAAAAGCGAAAGGATGATAGAGTTATTTTGCATCTACTGTTAGTGCATTTAAACTGACTACACCCATTCTGTCTTTCAGCAGACTGGAGCGCTATAGGTAATCATAAAGGTGGAGATAAAATACTAGAGCCCGAAGCTGTTCAAGGAAAAGTAAAGCTTACTGCCTGGCAGAGAATTGTACATAGAGACAGCATGAATCTGGTGAGAGAAACAGACCTGGGTTCAAATTCTGATTCTCCGGTTTTCCAGCTGTGGAAGTCTGGGTAAGGTTCCTGGTCAGCAGCTTCTCACAGTAGGGCTCCCTGGACCAGCAGCACTGACATCCGTGTCACCTGGGGGCTTGTCAGAAATGCAGACTCTCATGCTCCACTCCAGGTTTATTGAACCAAAACCAGAAGTTGAATTTTAAGTAGATACCCAGGTGATGTGTGCGCACATTCAATTTTGAGAAGCCCTGGTGTAGACTCTCTGAATTTTGTTTCTTTCATTGTAAAGTAGGGAAAAAAATTATCTACCTTCAGAAATAAGAGGGCTACAAATGCATGTCAGGTACACAGTGGCTGTGCAAAAAAAAAAAAAAAAAAAGAAAGAAAGCTGTTAATATCAAGAATAACAATAAATAATAATAGTAAGTAATTTAAATATTGAAGTTGAACAGAATTAAAAGAAAGAACAATTTTAATGTCTGTGTGTGTGTTGTCTCTCTCTCTCTCTCTCTCTCTGGCAAGCTGTGGCAATAGAGTTTCTAGATTTTTGTTTAATTTCAGTTATGACAGTTGTTCTTAAGAGGGGATGCTTTTGTCCCAGGGGATATTTGGCAATGTCTGGGGACATCTTTGGATGCTATGACTGGGTGGTAGGGTGGTATTGGTATCTAGTAGGTAGAGGCCAGGGATGTTACTAAATTTCCTACAATGCACGGACAGCCCTTGCCAATAGGGAATTATCTGCCCCAAATGTTAATAGTGCCAAAGCCAAGAAACTTGGAATTATGGTAATCTGGAAACATCTGGTTGTAGAAATAGATGTTTCTACAAATGATACATTTTGCAAGCAAACGTGTTCTAATAAGGACGCAAGTGAAAACTATATATATATATGTCTTCAAAATGTCATCTATGAGTAGCATTGTGCAAATGGCTTGGGAAAGCAGTCAAGAAATGAATCAGAAACTTTGCCAAAAATGTTTCCCCCTTTTCTAAGTACACACTGTTTTATTAGCTGTTTCACTGAGAAAGTTAAATTGGCAGAGCTCTTGTGCTCTAGGTAGGAATTACAGTAAAAGCTGAGGATTGAATATTAGGGCATTTGAGGCAGAAACAATACTGTTAGGATGTAAAATGCAAGAATTATAAATCAGGCACTGAACAAAACATTTAAAGCAAGGGCCTATCTCTTTTAGGCACAAAATCCTGCTAATGATTTTAATGTTCAACTTTATCTTGCTGGAGCTACTTGGTAGGTGAATAGCACCTGGGGAATTCTTTCATTTACAACAAATGGTCACATTAGCTCTCAGTAATAAAACACAGCCTGGGTCATAAAAACACATGTCAAAAGAAAAATGTGCCTTAATTTATGGCCTCAGTATTGTGCCCAAATTTCTCTCGCCATTCCTCTTTTTATTAATTTTATGATTTTTATAGTTTATTTATAAGCAGAATGCTGTCCCGAAATGGATGAAACCGTTTACTAGTAAATCAGTAAACTGTAAACATTGCTATAAAATAAAGAATGTTGCTTTGATAATCAAAAATGAAGAATTCGACGTATCCCAAGAGAACATTCTCGGTAGGTTGCCTCAGCTAACGCAAAGCCTGCACCCAGGAATCCGTTAAGTTTCCCAGTTTATGAGCCTTGCAAAGCACAAATATTCTCCTTCTTCTTGTTCAGCACATTCTGTAGTCATAAATAGGTAATTGGTTTTGTCCTATTATAGTCTTTCTATATTACCCTTTGCAATAATCACATATAAATCCATAGTCTTATGATTTCCTTTATTGTGAATTTTTCATAGCTTAACTCCTCATTCTTCCTTTCCTAGTTGCAGAGCAAAATCCAAAATAATCACCATGGTCAAACTTAGCAGAGATACTTTTGCTTTTTTTTATTCAAATGACTTTATTATATTCATTACAATCATTTCATTAACATTGTCAGTGTACTTACCATGTAAAAAGTGCATTATTTTTTTCTCTCATCAATAACTCTCTGGGAAATCTCTAATATGGAGCAACAATTCCATGTTAAAGTGCCATGTGAAAAGCAATACTATCATCAGATTAGGAGACTGTTCCTTAAAAAACTAAGAGCGAGCCTCGGAGAAGAATTTGTAGAATTCTTGTACAGACAAAAGGAAAGTTTTCATGCTGTAGAACATACAACACGTAGATTAAAAAGTAAAATAAAACTAAATATTTCTTAAAATTAAGGTAATAATTTTAGGTAAAAACATAGCATTTTGCCAATGCTCAAGACAATTGTTTATCAGTGCCTTTCTCTCCCTACCCCTGCCTCCATGACTGTCTCTAATGGTGCATTCAGAAAACGCTTTGCTTCTAGCTGACTCTGGGGTTGGCTGATTCAGATGTGGTACCACCCAAAGATGAAATGCCCCTTTGACAGGACACACCATTAGTAGCAGTATTGTGAAGTGGACGCACCCATGCTGGCATATGGGGGGCTTCTCAGGTTTCTGTTTTAGGTGTTTATGATACTGTCTGGGGTAACTGACTTGGACACTCGAGGGGAAATGTGATTGTCCTGTAAACACAGAGAGAAGATTCCAGATGGGTCCCTGGGGCTGGCTCCTTTTCTCACCATGCATAATGGTCAGAGTGAATCAAAGACAAGCTAACACTGCCTAGGCAGCACTCTCCATGCTAAGGTTGCTTCCACTGGTTTCAGTCCACCAAGCACAGAGCTCTCATGAATAGAAGAGCTGCCTGTACTAAAGAGGGACGTGAACTAGGTAGTGAAGTGTGCAAGTCAAAAATGTCATATGGAGTCTGTAGGCTCTACCCATATTTCCTGGTTTTCTCTGTCTTACACATTTACTCTGTAAAATTAAATACCACATTTACATGTCCTCCCCCCCACCCCAAATGGTAGGGTGTGTTGGCTGTGGTGGTTAAATGTATCATTTAATGCCTCTATTGTCCAATATCAACATGGGGTCCAAATAAAGCCAGAGAGAAGACAGACAGTCCCAAGACATTGAAGACTCAAGGCCAGGCTGTGGGTTTTCTCCACATAGGGAGAAGTCGTGTAAGATTTCATTGCACACAGAATTGTTGCAACGTGTTAGGTAGAGGATAATTTTGGAAATGTGTATATGAAGAAGAGGGTATTTTGGGGTCGTGGAGAGTCAAAGAATCTCATGGGAGTTTTTGCGCTTGGCCACGTGTCATCCAATCACTCACTCCCAACAATAGCATCTTTGCTTCTTTGGGGGGATTTGCCTTGGCTTCATCCTGTGCAATCTTATAAGGTACTTTATGATAAAACGGACTTCCCAGCACATTGGGGTGAGCATGTAATCCCTCTTAGAGCTATTGGATTCTCTTTTCAGGGACTTTGACTGTTACAAAGGACAGAAAGAGGATTGAAGTTGACTCATCCTGGGAGCTGTATACAAATGAAGTAGTCAACCAGTCTCTGCTGCCTGGAGCCAGAGATGCCTTTGTCCTTGTGAGTTTCTGGCCGTAATTCTTTCATAGCTATTCGTGATCCCACTGTTTAAATCCTTGTGGTTTCTTTCCTTAAATTAGCTAGCATCAGTTTCTATCACTGGAATAATAAATAAATCCAAATTGACATTCCTAATGACTAATTTCAAACACATGATGGTCAGTTGGGTAAATATAATTTACTCCAAATCAATTATCCATCTGGTTCAAAACACTAAACTACTCACTTTTCTGTTGTGTTTTATTTTAATCGTAGAGGAGGTCCAATGCTACATATTAATATTATTACAAAAATTATATTTTATTATAGAAATTCCATTCATAACTATAAAAGTTTAAAATAAAAATCAGAATGCCTTTATTAATAAAGATTCTTCTGTTGAACGACTCACAATCGTGAAAGTAACAATAATTTCATTAACCCGGTAGGGTTCCATTTTTCTGTAGAAATAGCTGCAGTTAGTAACAACTATTGGTATTCTCAGCCTCCAAGTCACTCATTCATGGGAATGAGGCAGGGCTGAGTATTAAGTCAGAGGCAGATTAAGGGACATTCGGTAACAGGAAGGGCAGGAATGATTAAAGGGCAAACTCATTGCGACACATTGTGAATGAGGCCACAGTGATGCGAACCGAAACTGATGGGGCCAAGCCATTGGCTGAAATTGAATCGGAAAACCCCCGTGGGGGCACAGATCACCACGATGTCAAGAATTAGGAAAAG
This sequence comes from Mirza zaza, assembly GCA_008750895.1. Lineage (NCBI taxonomy): Eukaryota > Metazoa > Chordata > Mammalia > Primates > Cheirogaleidae > Mirza > Mirza zaza. The sequence continues at coordinate 104,220 of VSMD01111394.1, forward strand.
ATACAGATGATCGATGAAGTTTGTAAACAGCCCCTGACAACTGATTTCTATGCAAATCCATTCAAAGACAGCTAAGTAAATGGAGTTGATTGACAAGTATGACTGTTTTATCTTGGGAGATTTCACTAGACGTCGTTGTCTTTTGCACACGTTTTCCCCCTCAATATTTGGACGGTTAAGCCTTTGGCCCTGATTTAGAATTGGACCAACAGAAAACGTATGCATTGGTGAGAAAGGAACCTGGTAAATCATAATTCTTCTAACGTAGTGAACTAAACACCAATCTTTTTTTTTTTTGGAAAAGGGTTAACGATTGCCCAAGTAAAAACTACACTGCTCATCTTGTCACTCTTCCTCTATGCTTATTAACCAGACAAGAAATGCCCAAGAACTGCTGCGGTCACCATCAGAAGAAAACATGTGTTTGAATCTAAGATATACACAATGTTAAAAATTTAAACTATTCTCAAGTATGTAGAACGTCTGAGTCACCTCTAAGAAATCATTGTCCAGTAATAATGAATATGCAGCTGAAAATGTCAACTACCTATTCTGATAGCTGGATGTTGACTAACTGGTCGCGACACCTGTCCCAGAGGAGGGATATCACTGCCTTCCTGTTTTAGCGTGCAAACCTACAGCATTCATTCCCCTGTAATATTCGGTCTTCTTTTGCACAGATGATTGTGTTTATATGGTACCCTTAGTTAATCACTCAGATCCATATAGTAAGGAACAGCTTAGGTCAATTATGAAAAAAAAAAAAATAGTACCAACAACAAACTACTCTGATTAAGCAAGCATTCACTTTAGAAAACTAATCTTACATTTTTTGTTTTCTTACATTTTGTAGTTGTTTAGGGTCAAATATATAATTTTCCCACATATTTTTGCCCAATGAAAACTAACTTCTCATCATTTAATATTTACTTCTAACTGCCTGCTATGGGTTGAATATTTGTCCCCTCCAAAACTCATGTTGGAACTTGGCCCCCAATGTGGCAGTGTTGAGAGGTGGGGCCTTTAAGAGGTGATTGGTTCATGAGGGCTTTGCCCTAATTAATCAATTGATCCATTCATGGATTTGAGGAGTAATGGGTTAATGGGTTATCATGAGAGGGAGACTGGTGGCTTTATAAGAAGAAGAAGAAAGCCCTGAGCTAGCATGATGCCCTGTGTCACCTCTGAACTCTGCAGAGTGTCTCCCCCCAGCAAGAAGGCCCTCCCCAGAAACAGCCCCTCAACCCTGGACTTCTCAGCCGCCAGAACTCTAAGAAATAAATTCCTTTTCTCTATAAAGTACCCAATTTCAGGTATTCTGTGATAAGCAACAGAAAACAGGCCAAAATGCTATCATATCCACAACTTCTATGAGTTATGAATCTATTTGTTTGCATTTTCTCAAACTGACATAATTTTCTTGATTAATGTATAGGGTATCCATTTTCTTTAGAGTAGGACTTTTCAAATTTTAATGTTTCTGTGGGTCGCTTAAGTATCTCTTTCAAATGCAGACTAAAATTCAGCAGTTCTGGAGCAAAGCCTGAGATTCTGTATGTCTCCCCAGCTCCCAGGTGACTCAGGTGCTTGGGGTAGCGCAGATTAAGTCAGGAATCAGCAAACTTTTTCCTTAAAGCACCAGATAATAAACATTTCTGGCTTTTTGGTCTGGATGATCTCTGTCCTAACTACTCAGAGCCTCCATTGTAGCCCAAAAGAAGCCAGAGACAATGAAAAAGACAAATAAACGTGGCTATGCTTCAGTTAAGTTTTATTTATGGACACTAAATATTGATTTTTATTTAATTTTCACATGTCCCAAACTATTATATTTTAAACCTTTCCAATGATTTAAAATGCAAAAAAAAAAAAAGAAAAGAAAAGAAAGAAAGAAAAGAAAAGAAAAAGAACCCATTAGCTAGCTCATAAACTGCATAAAAGCAACAGGTGGTGGGCCACATTTGGCCTGGGACCATGGCCTGCAGATTGTGGCCTTAATCCATTCCTGAATATTAGGCTGAGCTGTCTGCAGGAATTGGACCATTCTTGAATAAAGAACATTGCCTTCTGCTCCATTCCCAGATACACCAATTGTTAGAGGAGTTCTCTAAAAGTACAAAAGAAGTAAAGGGTTTTGGGTACACTTTAAGAAATATTATCTTGGCCAGGCATGCTCGGTGGCTCATACTTGTAATCCTAACACTCTGGCAGGCTGAGGCAGGAGAATTGCTTGAGGTCAAGAATTTGAGATCAGCATGAGCAAAAGCAAGACCCCATCTTTACTAAACATAGAAAAATTAGTCTGGCATGGTGGCACATGCCTATAGTCCTAGCTATTGGGGAGGCTGAGGCAGGAAAATCGCTTGAGACCAGAAGTCTGAGGTTGCTGTCAGGTAGCCTGACGCCAATGCACTCTACCTGGGGAGACAGAGGGAGTCTCTGTCTCAAAAAAATAAAAATTATCCTGATTATGTGACCTGAGAGATTAGATGCTGGGACTACATTTGTTTTTCCACGTTTATTTTAATTTCCAGAAATTATGTATAGAGAAGATATCAACCATCTGTTGAATTGTTGTGTATTTAATTATTATGCTATGGATCAATGGGACATAGAAAACACATTTAGTAAGATTTATAGAGATTGATTATTGTCTAATTATGGTTTAATTGGAGCTTTAGGAAATGATTGCAATTTCTTTTTGTTTAATATTTCCATATGTCCATATGGTTACCACTAGGACAAAATTAAACTTCTCCATAAACCATTATATTAAAAGTTTTGAGCCTCAAATACTATATTTAGCCAGGGGAAAATTGGAATATCCTATTGTCATGTGTTAGTCAGGCAGTTACTCTGATCTTCCAGAATGATGACAAGGATATGTTAATGTTTCAGTTTATTTTAACTTACCTTGACCTTGACTATGTAATGTCCTTGCTTTCTAGGATGGTGTAGCTTAGAAGACTCAGTAGAAGGGTGGCCTAATCCTAGAAAAACAGGGGCTGTATAGCAGTTACAATCCTAGAATCCAGAAGGAAGTGTGCCAATTCATAAACTCTGAGATGCCAGAAATGGAAAATTATACCATTATTTTACATACCACTCAGAAATGGAGGGGAAAAACCCACCAAAACAAACAAGCAAGCAAAAAGCTATTACTGTGATAAGGTTAATACGTCAATTTCAAGACACATGCTAATTTCATATTTGCTTTTTAGAGTCAATGAAATATAGTATTTAACTCTCAGGTGCATATTTAGGCAAGAATTACCTAATTTTACATTTATGTGAGATGATGATTATGATAATACTGCTTGCGATACTAATTATGGCATCCCAAACATATTATTTTCATTGCTTCATTTCCTTCTAGACGGACTAATACAATTATTTTCTGATGAGAAAGTGCAGTCTCAGACATACAGATATCTTGTTCAGGGTTACGCAGAGCCTGCATTATTAGTTAGGGAATTCTAGCTGCTAAAAGCAAATAAATCTGAACATGAGTAATGGCCCCAGCATGGTGGAAGTTCATTCATCACCGCTGTGAAGACCCAGATAGGCATGACTGATGGCAGGCAATGGTTCCCCAAGCCGGCATGTGAGACCTGAACCCTCACATCTTATGGGTTCACCATCTTCTGTGCATAGTTTCCAAGATCTCACTGCTTGTGGCTTCAAGTCATGGAAGTGGAAGAAGTATAAGGAAGCACACACTGGAGGTTTCTATGGCATTAGCAACACTTCTGCTCACATTCCTTCTACTGGAAATCAGTCATGTGATGCCCCACTGCAAGGGAAGCTGGGAAATGGGTCTAGCCTTTGACCAGGAAGCAAAGTTGGGGTACTTCCTGCTCAAGCTAGATCCTTTTGGTTTCTTGTCCTCTTCTTCTTAATTGAACCCCTCCTAACCCTTTTGATGTCCACACTCTCCGCCTTCTACCCCCCAGGGAAAGGATGACGGAGATCAATGGTTCGGGTGATCCTGACGCTTTGCTGGTTTTCCCGTTTCATCTGCTTCTTGGCAGCTTCTTTTAATTTCAGTGTCCCAAGAGGGGCAATTGGGGATTTCATTTCCTGTGAGTTTATTACGGCACTCTTTAAATTATTCAGAGTAATAGCTCTTCCCACACTGGGAATATTATCTTTGTTTTAATCTCCTACTCAGTTGTATTGGCCTGTGGAACTTGCAATATTTTAGCACCTTGCAATTTTAGCCTAACGGTTCCGATGGTAGTTTAAATTTGCATGAGGGGAAAAAATGCTTTATGAAGATCGCTACACATGTTCATGCATTCCATCCATGCTGCAAGTTAAAAATCCATGACAGCACTACACAAAGCCAAGCTATAAGTAGCCAGCGCTAGAAGAAAATTGGCTCATTTTAAGTAGAGACTGGTAGAATAGATGAGACTGCCAAGACACTAGAGTGTTTTTGGCTTCCCTTTTCCCTGGGGTACTTTCTGAACACATTTTATGTTTCCGATTTTGAGCTGTGAATAAAAGCCCATCATTGCCAGCAGAGGAGAGTCAGCCAGGCACACAAGCAGCAGTGGTTCTCTCTGCTCTACTTCCTTATTGAAATGTCCCAGTGATAGGCTGGAAGCCTCAGTCACCAAACAGCTTGGGCTTGTGCTAATCTCATTTAGCCTGTTGCTGTGATTTTTAAAATAATGAATCAATTATCCAGATGTCTTTGCAGAACTCTGCATAGCAGAAATAGTGTCACTTCTGGGAGCATAGAAACAATTTCAGTAATACAAAAATGAAAGATAAAAAAATGCCAATGTTGATTTTATATGTTAAAAAAGACTCTAAAGATGCTACATAAAAAACTGTTAGAACAAATAAATGAAGTTGTAGGAGACAAAATCAACATGCAAAAATCAGTTGCATATCTGTACACTAACAATGATCCATCAGAAAAGGAAAATAAGAAAACAATCTCATTTACAATAGCATCAAAAAGAATAAAATATAGAGGAATAAAGTCAACCAAGGAGATGAAAGACTTGTATACTGAAAACTATAAAACATTGCTGAAAGAAATGAAAGAAGACACACAAAAAATAGAAAGAGATTGTCTTCCAACGCTCATAGGTTGGAAGACTTAAACTTGTTAAAATGTTCATACTATCCAAACAGATCTACAGATTCAATGAAAGTCCCATCAAATGGTAATAGCATTTTTGCAGAAATAGAAAAAAATCTTATAGTTCATATGGAGTCAAAAGGGACTCCAAATAGCCAAAACAATATTGAAAAGGAAGAAAAAATTTGGAGACCTCACATTTTCGGACTTTAAAACGTACTACAAACTGATAGTAATCAAAACAGCATGGTATGGGCACAAAGGCAGATATATAGGCTAGTGAAACAGAATAGTAGAAAGCCCAGAAAAAAACCCTCATGCATACATATGTTCCCATGATCTTTGACTAGAATGCCAAAGATGGTGCTGGGAAAATTGGATTTTTTCACAGGCAAAAGAATGAAGTTGAATCTTTACCATCTGCTACTTTCAAAAATTAACTCAAAATGGATTAAAAGCATAAATAAGATTTAAAACTATAAAATTCCTAGAAGAAACCACAGAGGAAAACCTTCATAAAATTGACCTTGACAATGATTTCATTGACATGATACCAAAACACAAACAAACCAAAACTTGACAAAAGAGACTACGTCGAACTTAAAATACTTCTGCTAATCAAAGGAAAAAATCAACAGAGTGAAAAGGCAATGTACAATATGGGAAAAAATATTATCAAATTATATATCTGATATGGGGTTAATATCTATAATATACAAAGAGAGCCTGCAACTTAATAACAGCAAAACAACAAATAATTTGATTAAAAATGGGCAAAAGACTTGACTAGATATAAAAATGGCCAATAAGCATATGAAAAGATGCTCAACATCACTAACAATTAGAGAAATATAAATCAAATCTACAATGAGTTACCACCTCATACCCATGAAGATGGCCACTATAAAAACGACAAAACATGAAGTGTCGGTGAGAGTGTGGGAAGATTGGAATCCTTGTGTACTATTGGTGGGAATGAAAAATGGTACAGGCCCTATGGAGAACAATATGGAGGGTTTTCAAAAAATAAAAATTGAATTATCATATGGCCCAGCAATCCTACTTCTAGGTGTATATTTAAAGGAATGGAAAGTAGGATCTTAAAGAGATATTTGCCCACCCATGTTTATTGCAGCATTATTCAGAATAGCCAAGAAGAGGAAGAATCATTCATCAATGGATGTATGGATAAAGACAACATGTTGGACACAAACAGTGGAATATTATGCAGTCTTTAAAGCAATAAATCCTGTCATACGCTACAACATGGATGAAATTAAATAAGCCAGTCATAAAAACACAAATACTGTATGATTCCATGTATGTGAGGTCTCTAAAGCAGCCGAACTCACAGCAGAAAGTAGGATTGCAGTCCCCAGGGGCTGCAGGGAGGGGAAAATGGGGAGTCGTCATTCAGTGTGCATACAGTTTCCATTTTGCAAGATGAAAAAGTTCTAGAGACTTGTTGCACAACAATGTGAATATTGTTAACGTTACTGGACTGTACCCTTAAAAATCAAGATGGTAAACTTCATGGTATGTGTTCTTTTAATTCCATTAAAGGAATAAAAAGTGCAAGTGTCAAGGCTGTGAGCTTGCTTCTGATGCTCGGCTATTGGGTCCAGGTTTCTGGGTCCAGCAGTAATCAGGTCTGTCAAAAACAAAAAAACAAAAACAATACCAAAATGTGCTTGGGCGATAAAGTTGTCTAAACAGCTGAGTAAATTTCAGAAGAAGACTGTGGTTAAGGTGATATTCATAAACTCCACGGAACCCATTAAAGCTTGGGAATTAGTGGACTCAAACACTTCTAACTCTGATACCAATAACCATTTTCTGTAGGCTGAGAATTTGAAATAAGGGCATATTCCCCTATGGTCCGTTGTCTAAACATCTACAGGCTATTTAGGGGCATCTTGTGCAAAAGAGTCAAAAAATATGACATCCCCAATAAGGGAGATCTGATTTTGCGTCTATATGCTACCGTTCCTTTTTACATTCCTAGCAAACAACACAAAATGCTACATGGTGAGACTGAGCCTGTGACACTTCATGTACTCGGAAGCAACTATTGAGTCACAGCTACAAAGATTCCACATATGTCTTTGGAAAACACATTCACCATTTAATTCTTGTTAGAGTCAAATAACTCTGGGTTTCTAATTGAATTCTGTAGGGCAATGTTAGAGTTTTTGATTCTTTCTGGAGAATTGGATTGCTCATTTCTATCTTAAAATATGTGGTTCTGAGGCCTAGAGCACTCATCTGTCTTTAAAATGTTCCAATAATGCAAGTTATCGCAACTTTATTGAAAGCACAAAAAAACCCCTACCAATGGAAAGTTTTTACTTTTGATTATATTTTTATGATTGAATACGCACACACACACACACACACACTCGTATATATTTTGGTGGGGAGGAGTTGTTTTCTGGACCTACTATGTATGACTAGAAAATGAAAACACAAATTGTTATCCCAATTGTGGGGGATATTATTATTTGCTTTAGTTTGGGTTCTCCCATACACAGACATGGAGATCAGAGTTCAAATGCAAGTGGCTTACTTGGAACATGAAGCTAGGTGAATGAGAACATGAGAGAGGGAATAGAAAACATGTAGTGAAGCAGTATAGTCTACAGGAAAATATTGAGAGCTAAATCCATAAATTTAAAATTTCCAATAGCACCCGTTTTAAAATATAGGGGGAAAATCAGGGGCAGTGTTAATTATAATAATATATTTTACTTAACCTAATATTTCCAAAATACCATTTCAACATACAATTATTAATGAAGCATTTTTCATACTGAGTCTTCAAATTGTAGTGTGAATAGATCTCTTCACTCTGAGATCAGTCTTCTCTTAAAACAATCAAAACTAGATAGTTGGAAGTCTATCTTTAAATGTTTTTAAGGTTCAAAGATCCCACACGTGCTTTTGGAAAACGCTTTCATTACTCCATTACTGTTAGAGCCAAATAGCTCTTCTGGGTATCTAATTGAAGTCTGTAGGGAAATTTTAGAGTCTTTACACTTGTTCTTTCTGCAGAACTGGTTTGCTATTTTCTACCTTAAAATTCATGATGCTGAGCACTATACACTCTCTTTAAGGCTACCAACAATGCACACCTGTTGCAGTTCTGTTGGAAGCACAAAAAAGTACGCTGATCGAAAGTTTTCACTTTCAATAATGCTAGATGGAATGATAAATCAGGCTCACAAATCACTTTGGTATATTTTAGCCTTTTATTGCACGTGTTCAAGTGCAAAATTCCACTAAACATGTGCAGGAAAGCAAAATAAAGTGCTAAATAATCAGACTAAAGTCTGTGATGCTTTACGTATTTTACAACAACTATGAAGTCACACTTACAAGTCTTGGTTGACCTATTTTTGTGGCGCCCCAATTTCTTTTCTTAAATAATATGCAGGACATTAGTTTGTGGATGTTTTCTAGCTTTTCCTCATTGATCTTCAACAGCTTGATGAAAACCGTCAAAAGAACGCAACATACAGAGTAAGGAGATCGAACTTTGGATGTTTGCTCTCTTGGGAAAGGTACTCAATGTCACAGTTTCCAAACATGCACAATAAAATAGTAAAATCCTAGTATGCACGGCTATGGTAAGGGTAAACAAAAATTTAATATTTGAAGGTACATACTGCCCATCTAAGAGACCTTCAGGGCCAGACTTCGGAGCCAAATGCTGTAGGACATAATGCCATTATGTCAGAGTGGGCTCTTTGGTCTTTTCATACATGGTGTATAACGGCTGTGAAGGCCAAGACAAACAAACAAGCAAACCAAGCGTCTTAGCCCTGTTTCTACACAAATGAGCCTTAGGCAAAGTGCTGGCTGATGCTTTACTGGAAGCAGCAATTCCAAGGCCGTGGAGAGAGAAGCTTAAAAAGCCACAGGGCAGCAGCGGAGCATGCGGAGCAGACAGAGCAGTGTGCACTCCTTGCTGCTTCTCTGTGACCACAGGACACAAAGCTGGAGGCTGAGCACACAGGACGTCTCAGAGTGGACAATGTGGCACATTTTTGCTTTGGCACAGGAAGGGAGAGGATTTCAGCCGCTCGCGTACTCCATCTGCTGTCTCCCGTGGGTCCACCTTGCCCCCTAGACCAATCGTGTTCCTGCACACCTGCGGCTTCACCTGCTCATTCAGCACCTGCTGGCGCCACCAAGTCTGGCAATGGTAGGAGAAGCCAGGCACTTGGGCATGCAGGGCTTGTTGGCCTCAGGTGGTAGGAGCTGGTGTATGTCCACCACGTGCACAGAAAGGTTTGGGACGTAAGAAAGGTGAGAAGGTCTGAGAGCCCATGCAATGACCTCGGCAGCAGGGGACTGCTGGTTTTTGCCTCAATAGTTGTGCAGCTTATTTGGCATAGGTTAGAAATTGAGGGTCTTCTGGCATGACTTCAAAGTGTTGTGGGGTCCAGCTCTCTTTTAGGTTTTCTTTGCACTTATATATGGCTACTTGACACAGCAAGGAGATTAGCACAAGGGGTTATGTGCAGAAGATGAAGCAAGCCCAATGCATGAAGCAATACAAAGTGCCACTGGCTTTTGTTTTTAGTGCCGTCTAGAGAAAATACAAACAAAATTAAAGGAATCTTTTAGAGAACAATATAAAATCGTTAATCATATAATCCTGCCATAAGAGAAATATTTAATTTTAGTATTGCATGTTTTACTCATTCGGATATTTTAGTGAAAAATGGAATTTATACACCTTTTTGAGTATTCAAAATGATTTTAAACATGTTCTAAAAGAATTCTCAACTTGCTTGAAAATCTTCCTAATAAAGGCAATGACAGGGGCATAAACTTTCCAGCCAAAGCTTGTGTGCAGATTAAAACAATTTTGCAGATTAATTCACTCTTTGTAGTAAACACTGAATGTCTTAAAATATATCCCCCCTTTCTCTCTTTTACTAGATAGGATGACATCTAAGGTTAAAGAGAAGCTTAGAATTATCTGACATTATGAGTATTTTATAAAACAATACTCAGTGTCAGTCATTTGTCTTGATCTCAATTTTTTTTCTGTAATCAATAATGCTTCCACGAACATCTTATCTTCATTTAGTAGTTATTTATTCAGACATTAAACTGATGCCTTCTATTGAATCAGCTTTCATATGGAAATTATCTAAGACCTGGGTTTGCTTGCTAGATTATATTTTCCCGATAAACACTTAGCTTCTTATTTTCTTAAAATACATGTAATTGACTAGAATAATGTTGTCTGGCATGTTTTACTGCTCTACATGGAGAATGTGATGGAAAAAGGTTGAGTTACCAAGATACTAAAAATACTTCCCTCCCAGTGATTTTGCTGATCAGTTAGAAGAACTTTGCCTTTGAATTTCTACGTGACAGCTTCCTGGGTAGGAGGTAGGCAGTCACACAATATTTATGCATCCAAAGACTAAAATAGAGTTATATCACAGAGCCAACCATGCACATTTATTTAGCTCAGTTTTCTTTACCATTACAATAATTATTTGGGACACTTTCACAATATACGCCAAAGCCTCCTGGGAGATCTAAACAAGAGTCTATAAATGCACCTAAGCATACCTGACTTGTCCACACGCTCCTGCAGTAGTGCTAATGAGTCTCCTTTAGACGTGCACGCTCCGGCCAGCTCAAAGCCGCTTGTGAGGCACTGCACAGAACGGGCGTAGCACCTGGCTGTATGCCTGCATAATAACAGCTCCAACTTCCATTGCACTTTGCAGTTTACAAAGTGCTTTCAACCATGCACACGGGCGAGCATATGTCTCAGTTGCTCTCTAGCAATCCTGCTTTCAAATATATTGCCTACTGGCAGATCCAGTGATAGGTGATATAATCCTATTTAGGGGTGAGAGAATATGTCCCATCACTGAATCGTCACACAGACACTCTGAGTAGGAATCTAAAATAAGGGATTAGATCTAGAGGAACCCTGTGAGTATGTGTCATTGATGAGGAATCTAAGTTCCACAGACGTGAAATAATCTGCCCAGTTCAGTTTGCTTAGAAATGTTCTTTTGGGGAGTCAAACTTGGACTTCTGTCCCCAAATTCGGCCATTTTGTTTTGAGATAGGGTCTTATTCTGTTGCCTGGACTAGAATGCAGTGGTGTCATCACAGCTCACCGCAGCCTCAAATTCCTGGGCTCAAGTGATCCTCCTTGCTCAGCCTCCTGTGTAGCTGGGCCTACAGGCACGTGCCACCATGCCTGGCTAATTTTTCTATTTTTTTTTTGTAAAGACAAGGTCTCACTATGTTGTGCAGGCTGGTCTTGAATTCCTGGTCTCAAGCAATCCTCCTGCCTCAGCCTCCCAAAGTGCTAGTATTACAGGTGTGAGCCACCGCACCTGGCCATTCCTATATTAATAGTCCATACTAGTAAATATGACATTCAGTCAAAAAAATTATAATCCCACTTAGAAATCAGAACAGTTCTGAGAGTATATTAAGTGGGAAGATAGATTCTGAAAGTAGAATGTTCTTTGAAGTGTTGATGGTGAGGAGTTGGCTCTATCTGGTATCAGCTCGTCAATCAAGATGGGAATGTTAATTTCCAGTAGCTCCTTGGGATTGGGTCTGGACCTGCTGTCAATGTTGCTTCTGATCCCCGGAGTAGTTTAACAGAACTTTGAATTTTATCTAAAGAGATGTAAAAGTGAACTAAAAACGTCCCCTTTTACACAGCGTGAAATGGCTCACACTGGCGCATAAGCGCTGGATGCTACTAATAGTCCTTGTGAGCTGAAATGTAATAACCATATGAGCAAGATAGTGCTTTGAGACTATTTTCCAGTATAAAAACAGCCTAATTTTCCAGTATCCAACACCATGGTAAACATGTGCTCCTACTGGAATCACCTCGCCAGCATAATATTAATATAACATAATCAGCCATCTAGTATAGGATGACCCAAAGTCTAGGAGTCACGATGCCAAAAGGGACCAAACATTCTTCAAACTGCCTGTAATCATGAACCGCGATGAGGCTGTACTCTTGTGTTCACTGTCAGGAAGAGAAATAACCTCTCGTTTGGTGTTCTGGAGCTTTGCAATTGCTCCCTCCACACAGGGATTGCCACTAACAGTCAGGGTGAGATACTGTGTCCATCGTTTAATCTGTATGTGCAGATGCAGATTTCCAATTAAATGCAACCTTCTCATTTGACAGCGAGAGGCACTGCCAATGCACTTTCAAAAGGCTCAATGACTGCAAACGTGGCTCACCCTGTCATTCCCTGCACGGTCCTCCCACGTCGACTATTGGGCCCAGGAAGTCAGACTTCTAGGGCTCTCCCTTAATTTAATTCTGGACACCCAGTGACCTCCCATTTTGCAAAAATTGCAGTATTTATGGAAAGAGTGGAGTGGAGATTAAATAATTGTCTTGTCAAACTGTGTAGTAAAGACATGAAAGAATCAATAGCCTCGTGCTGGAATAGAGTGTATCTGGAGAAATGATGGGAGAGTTGGGCCTCTGTGTCTGAAGGCAGGAATGTTAAGACGGTTTGTACAGGACTTTTCCTGGGCCTTTAGTTTGGGATTAAGACAGAGGAGGAAGCAGGAAGTCACGGGGAGAAGGAATTTGGGGGAGCACCCGGCCTGGTGTGGAGTCTCTGTTTCCGTCCTGGTCTGCACTGGGGAACAGGCTTAGAAGAGAGATTGCTGAGTTGGGAGTATCAAGCACTTTTCAAGTTCTTGGTGGTGACAAATTAACATTGTTACACTGGTCGCCACGCCCACCAGCGGGCTTGGGAGTTTTAATTCACCCCATCCTTGAGTCTGTTGTCCTCATTGGCATTCCAGGAGAGCTGTACATCACAGGGCTGTTGCTGACAGACGGAAAGAGAAAAATGTACAGTAGGTGAAACTACTTTCCAAAGTGCCTGATTTATAGTCTCTGTTCCCCGGAGGCTCCCGCTCTCATTCTTTTCTGAGCTTTCATTGTGCACTGCACACACCTTTTCCCTAAGCACTTATTTTGATCTATTGAAACTTCATTATTTACAAACGAAATTATGAGCTTCAGGATACTAAGGGCTGTCTTTTATTATTTGTCATATGCCTAGAACTTAGTACGTAGCATTTAATGGCTGTCCTTTGAAATAAAAGATTAATGGCCCAAGTGTATATGAGTACTTCTCAGTATCTTAGAACATTACGCTTCACGTAATTTATCTGGTGATAACACTCATTCATAAGAGGAAAAAATACATTAATTTTTTAAAAACAACATTGGCATCAACTATTCCATATAACGCATGTAAGGTATAAACGGTAACAAAAAAATTTCATGACCACGTCTGAACTTCAGAAATAAAATATCTAAATATTAGTGAAGACAGCTGTGCTCCTTTTCAGATCTGTCCTCCTTCCTGCCACTAAATATCCTTATCAGTGTGCATAGCATTGTCTTTCTTTCTTTCTTTCTTTCTTTCTTTCTTTCTTTCTTTCTTTCTTTCTTTCTTTCTTTCTTTCTTGGGCATATGTATATAATTTCAGACAATATATTATTTAATTATACATAGATTTTTGTAATTTAGAGTAATAGTGTCCTATCACATTGTTCTTCCATGACTTATTTCACTCAAACCTTTGTGTGATCCATGCATGTTAATACCAATAGTAGTGGCTCCTTCATTTGTACTGATTATATCTACATGTAATTATATAATTCATTTGCTTTTCACTTTACGTTGTACTATTACGAAGAACAATTCTGTAAAATCCTTGGGTGTATGCCCTCCGTGCGCATATTTAAGAGTTTCTAAGCAGGTACTTAGGCAGGGAGTTGCTGGATCACAGGGCATAGGCAACATCAATGTTCTGCATGATGCAAAACTGGTTTCTAAACTGGCTGTACCGAGTTACGCTCCCAGCACAAGCATTCGAGAGTTTTTATCCCGCTACATCCTGCACAGTGCTGGGTATTGTTACATTTTAATATTTTATAATCTGGTAGATATGAAATGATGAGCATCTTGCGTTGTGTATTTAATGGACATTTCCCTGATGACCAGTCATGTCGAATATCCTTTTACATGCCCATTCCTGGCCATCTCTGCACGATCCTTCCTGGCAGGGGCGTTCTCATGTGTACCCACCCTGGGCGCCTTCTTCCCCTCAGCTCTGTGGTTGCAGACGATTCTGACGTGTATTTGTGGGTCTGCTCCTGGGCTCCCCGTTAGGTTCACTAGGACAATTCGTCTCCTCCTCTGACAGCAAACAGCCTTAACTACCGCAGGCTGTGCTAGTCCGTAACCACCGCCGTCCAGGAGCACTTGGGTTACCCTTGGTCTTTACATTGCTATAGATATTTAAAAATATCTCACTGATTTCTACGAAAACCCCATTTTCCTCTCTTGTTAATCCTTTCCTGGACTTCAGATCTCCCTTCTATGGTCATTTTCCTTCTCTCCAAAGTACTTCCTTTAGAGATGTTTTTAAGTGGGCTTCCTTTTATGGTAAATTGTCACAGTCTCTGTAATCTAAAAATGTTATTTGTTTCTGCCTTGTCCTTGAAAAGACTGTTCTGCTGGGAGTGTTACTATGGGCTGTAGTTGTTTTCTCTTGGCAATGCAAAGAACCTTTTCTGCTCTACACTAGCTGCCTTTGATGCTGTGGAGAAGTCAGCTGTCCATCTATATGTGATATTTTGGAGGGGAATCGATTTGTATGTGTCTTTGGAGGTATGTGTGTCTGTTTCTAAGATATCTTCTTTGACTTTGGTATTCTTAGTGTTCAGTATTTTCCTTACTAAATGCAAGCGTGGGTTTATTTTAACGTATCCTGCTTAATAACATTTGCTGTATTCACTGAATCTGACATATCACAAATCCCATCAATTGTGGAAAATGCCTTTTTTAATGCTGGTTGCCTCCCTCTGTCTCTGTGATCTCATTCCGGAACTCCAATTAGATGTGTGTTAGACCTGCTCCGTCAGCCTTGCACCTCTCTTCACCTCATTTCACTTCCCTGAATTCCTTTTCATACCATCTTCAGATCTGTACTCCAGTTTGCTAATGTTGTTTTTAATTCTGTCTCCTCTGCTCATTAAGCTCAGACATTCGGAGACACAGTTGTGTAGTGGTTGAGAGGTCAGGTTACGGAGATGAACTGCTTGGCTCTATGTCCAAGTTCTGATACATATTATCTGTGTGACTTCAGTGCAATGAATACCTACCTCTCAAAACTGTGAAGGAGTAAGTGAAGCAATGTGTGAAAATTCTTTATAACGGTGCCTGGCATGTACCAAGCAATAAATCATTTTAGTTGTAGTTTTCAGTTTCAAATATATATAAAATTCTAGATGCACTTTCAGCTTCTTTAAATTTTTTATCTTTGATAATTTTTTTCATGATTCTAATCATTTCTTTTTTTGTTTAATTGCATTATAGTATTTGTTTGATACTTTGTATTTGGTTATCCTCATATCTAAATCTTCTGACTTTGCTGTTTTGTCTTTCTGCCAACTCTTTCTCACAATTCTTGCTTTTTCAAGTAGTCTGTGATTTCTGAGTGTGACTTCATGTTTGCAGAAACTTTATGTAGGGTACATCTTTGTGGGCTGAGTTATCAATCAGTAACTTTCCAGAAGATCTGTGTTTACATTTATTAGGGGATATATCAACAACTTAAAAACATGTTAAATCAAATCTCTTAGGTTATGCTTTTTTTTTTAAGTGAACAATTACTGAATCCAGGATGGAAACCAATATGAATTTTTAGAGATCCTCCTTTTCCCTGGCATAAGAGCCAGTTACAAAAGGGAAGCATCTTGCTATTGTCTGTTTCAGACACTGTTGCTGTGATTTGCAGTTTGCCTTTTCATTGACGTGGTAGCACTTCAAGAGTTTTGGCTTTACCCCAATCTTATAAGGGCTCATGTCATCCCTGCTGTTACCTGTGCAGACAGGCATTGAAATTGAATCTCTTATTTCCTAGAATGTGTAGGTGACCCAGGGGCAGTGATGGGCCTCAGAACTAGTTTATTTCTCTTGATTCATTCTTCTGTTTCATTTTCTACATTTCTCAGAATTTATCTGCAAGCTCATGCATGCATTCAAAGGGATGTTCTAAAATAACTTATCTGGCATTTCTGTATGCTTTATAATAAGGGAGTTTCAACATATCTAGTCTACTGCTTTGCTACAAGCAAAATACTATAATTGAGTAGATACCAATTCAAATATTTGTTGAATTGTTATCGAGTTTTCTCTTTCTCCTCTAGCACTTCCCTTTCCTAGCACTTTCTCTTTTTTTTCTGATTGTTCATTCTGACTTCCCTCACTGTGGCCACTGGTCCCCTTAGCTGGATTGCTGCTTTTCTCTCTAGGCTCATTGCTTTCAAGTGTGCCTGTTGAAGTGTCCTTCATGCTGGATTCAGGTGACGGTGGAATAATTGGGATTATTGTAGACTACGTTGATGGGCTGGGTCATCTCTCCATATGTAGCAGTCTGCTGTCTATGGGGTAGATTGGAACATGATTTTTATTTTTCAGTGCACATGCAAATTACCTAGGGATCTTGGTAAAATGCATATTCTGATTCGGTGAATCTGGAATGGACCCTGAAATTCTAACAAGCTACTAGTCGATGTTGATGCTGATGGGCCACAAATCACACTTTGCATAGCAAGGGGTTAGGAGATAATGTTCCACCCCAGGAAAGAGGATCTGCAGTGAAAGGCGGCATTCCTAGTGGGTGAGATGGGGGTGAGGACTGACTCCATCTCTAAGCAGAATGAGCAGTGTGATGTAGTGCAAAGCATAAAGACTTTGAAGTCAGACAAGCATGGACTGACTCTGTGTGACAATTATTTATGAACATACAAGATTCCTCTACTCTCTAGCAAAGGAGTGAATTTCACTTCCTTATCCTCTGCAAGTTGTGCATAGGCACGTGACTTGTTTTGTCCATGATAGTGTTGAGCTGATGTCTCTTTCTCTAGATGGAATCGTTTCCTTGCCAGGCACCACTTATAACTTGAAGTGTGTTCACTAGACCTGCAGCATCAACATCATATGATCACGTGGGAGTGTTAGAAATTCAGATCTGAGACCCCACCCCAGAACTCTTGTCATAGAAGCTTCATTTTAGCCAGATCACAGGTGACTCACAAGCATGTTAATGTTTGAGGACATCTGCTCTAGCTCACTCTTCTGTTACTGCATGGGAAATGAGAGAGCGTGCTCTTGCACAGGCAACATTAAGTCTAAGCAGTCTGCAGTAGACCAGCCGACCTGGAGGATAACAGGAAAAATTGCCTGGGCTTTGCATAAGAAAGAAAGAAATTTTTGTTTGTGGAGCCACCAAGGATCTTGGGATTACTTATTACTGTAGCATAGCCCAACCCAAGAACTGACTCAAACATTGAGTAAAACATCCAAAAACACTAAATCTGAAGCTCCATTTGGAAGGTTTGGGAATATCAACCAGATGACTTAACTGAGTTCAGTTCTTCTTGTGTAAAATGGAGATGACCGTCGTACTGGGTTGTTGTGAAGATTAGTAGATTTCTACAAAATGCATAAACATATAATAGACTGATGTACAATAAGGATAAAAAGATGGTAATTATTGTCATTGGGCAAATGGTCAGCATGGAGTGTATTAGTGAGCTGTCAGGATGGAGTGTGTTTGTGACAAAGGGAAAATTCAAGACTATGTGTCAACAAACTACACCCCTTGGGTCAGATCTGGCCCATTGCCTGTCTGCGTGAAGTTTTAATATAGTACTACCTCGACCTTTCTTTTGCATGTCATGTGTGGCTGCATTATCACCACAACGGCAGGGATGAATAGTTGCCACAGAGATCATGTGGCCCACTAAGCCACAAAGTATTCATTTTCTGAGCTTTTACAGAAAACATTCAGTGGCCCCTGTCCTGAACCTGAGTCCTCGGCTAACATGGAAAGGCAAAGGGGACATCTGTGACTTAGTTGCCACATGGACATACGGACTCCCTGAGGGTTGACAGGAGGTAGAACAAATGGTGTCTGTCAAAGAAAAATTCCAAGAGGCCAGGACACCAGAGTGTCATGACACCCAGATCACACATTGGGTCAACCCTGATGGGGGGATTTATGAAAAATGTAGATCTAGATACAGTGTCCTTATATAATTGCCAAGGAACCTGATACGTGGATTTATTATAAGAGGGAAAGAAATCCCCATAGAAGCAAGAATCAAGAGATGACAGCCAATCTCATCCCTTCAGATGGCAGGCTTCTTTATAACGGTTATTTTATAAAACACAATTCTATTGTTTTCATACTTTGTAAGACACAGCTCTTTAAAAGAGCCGCCAGCAGGCTGTAACAGTGAAAAGAACAGTAAATATTTCTTGAAAGAGCTGTAAGTAAAATATGGCACAATTTCAATGTTGTGGAAGCAAAGGACAATGATCAAAAACTAGAAAATTAATGGTAGGGGACATGCCTTTGGGCATTTCCCTGAATCAGCGGAGTCCTCCCTGTGCTTATAGCTGGTGGCCAAAGAAGTAATGATCTGTAACGCCAGACCTAACGGTGGATAAAATATAGATGTGCAATGGAAAAACTGGCAGAAGGGGTTCAATTCCCCCGAGCTTTGTAGACGCAAATCTATGTCCACAAATGGAATCCTACAATTAGCCAATTTGTGTGAACAAAGCAAGCCAACTTAAGAGAAAAAGGAAGGATTCCTTCCTTCCTTCTTTCCTTCCTTCTTTTTTTTCTTTCTGTGCCATAAAGCATCCATTTCTTTTCCTTAGTGAAACACCATTGCAATTTCTTTTTGGAGAAACACACCTCCTAGGTTGAGTGCAGTTCTGGTGAGGGTGTGAAAATAAATGTCTTTTCTATCTCTTGTCAAGCAATGGGAATGAATGACTGGGGCTCAGCTAGGTGAAGACTGGCTTAGGGCACCGCATCTTATCTAGGCTAAAGGAAAGTGGTTGGTCCTCATTCATCCCAGCAGCAGTCTGAAAATGGAAATTCACTGGGAAATGGTGTGTCTTATCCTGGCTTCAGTAGAAAACAGAGCCTGAGGAAGGGATTATGTTTGGCTGCTTAATGTGGGAGTTGCCTCCCAGAACAAAAGGGCTGAGGGAAGAAGGAAGTGAGGCAGGAAGGGCTGCAAGGTGGTGCATTTCTTTCTGCGCTGGCCTCTGCTTGACAAGTCAGGGACACACCAAGTAGATCAACAGGTGCACGCCTGAGCCCAGCGAGGAGTCTGCAGACTGGCAGAACAGAGACGCTGCTGGAAGAGTACACTGCAGAGAGGAAAGGGGAAGAATTTTGTTTGCTGAGTTTTTTTCTATCTTCTGTCTCCCTTGGTGAACACTGACGTCATGGCACAGAGCTCTCTTTACCGTCCAGCCCCTTTGGAAGCCAGTGGGAGCCAAGGACTCTAGGAGATGGAACTTCATGGCCCTGTTCACATGTAGAACTGTTCAGCCCCTGCAGTGACTGAAGCAGAAGAAGCTGGTGACCCAGGAGACCAGTATAGTTGCAGGAACTGGAGTGTCGTATGAGATCTGAGAGTTAGAAATACATGGTAGTATTTAAAGCTTGACCAATCACTTATGTTTTAGCTGTGAATGTGATTGACCGAAAGATTATGCAGGAAAATTTTAGGAGCCAAGCTTAGAAAGGTTGCCCATCATTTGTGACCATATTCTACTGTCCAGAACCTTAGCACACAGACCATGGCCTCACCTAATTGTCGGAGCAGGGCGGTAGCTTTCTGCCTGGTTGGAAAAGCCAACAAGTTTTGGAGAACACACAGCTCTCTTTCTGCAGCAGCAAAGATACATTGGTAATAGCCATGCTTCTTACCTCTGCGCTGCACTGTACATCATGTGAGTTGTGCAGAAAAGAGTTCACAATTGTGGGTTGTATTAGGAAGTGTCCACTGGCGTGAGTAATATGCTTTCATATTTATATGAAATACGTCCAGTTACAGCCACCTTATCCAAAAGGGCTCTAATGACATTAAAGAGGGCTTAAGGGAGACTACTAAAGATGATCAGAGGGATAAATTTCATGCAGGTGGATTACAGACACTGGGGCTGATTAGCCCAGATTAAACAATGATTGCACCAGAGAGATTTTCTGCTCGAGATCACTTGAGCACCTACATTTACTTTCCTCCTTTCCTTAATTTTTCAATTCCAATAAAAATGAACAAAGAATGTGTAACTGAAGATAAATCTATGTCTGGAAAGAGAGCATCAGTGCTTCTCAGATGCACAATGTAGGATAAGGAAGAGAGAAAGGGCCATCAGATGGCAGCTCACAAGTAGAGGAAAAACCTCACCCTGGATACACCCTCATAGGGTAGGCAGGCTGCTACCCAGGTGCAGCCAGCACCAGGCAATGCAGGGAAGAAATAATGCCCATCTTGAGATACTTTGCCAAGTGACCAAGGGACAAGACTGTTCAGAGCAGGGTCCTAGCCCTGAGCCATACGCCCACCTGGCGCATATGGCAGGAGACTGGCAGATTCCTTGAAATGGGGCACCCCTGTGCCAGCCCCCTGCAAGGCTGTGAGTTAATTGCAGAGGCTACTTGCTCTGTGTTCTGTCCAACTACCAACAGCCACACAAAACACACAAGTAAACAAACAGTTCTTCACCGGAGAGGTTGCCTCAGCCTACAGCAGCCGGGAATCCGTACACACTCTTCCTCCTCCTGACTCCCCAGGGGTCATGGCATTGCCTCAGAGCAAAGTGAAGTTGCAGAAAACCTAACGTGTCTTTTGTGTTTCCTTCATCTGAACACTAAATTACTCAACCCGGGAACCAACTAAGTTTTGCCAGAATGCATTTCAAGCTCCCAGCCATGAAAAGGTAAGACAAGACAAAACAAAACATTAACCTCTTGCCACAGAGATAAGTAGACAAAAACATGACTGCGCTGATGCATTTAAAGATCCATCATAAATATTCTCAGAGGTATTGTCAGTAGGATTTGAGAGATTATGAAACGAGAGTAGCCGTGGAAAGAGCCGTGGAAAGGGATCAAGAATGTGTGGGATTAAATGGGAATGGTGTCTGAATATTTAAAATTGCAATTAGAACAGGAAAGTGTGCATTGGATACTGAAAGAGGTGAATGGAAAGATGAAATTTAGAATGTCTTGTAAGTCTATTTTAAAAATATATATAGAGAGAGAGATGTGTTACATAGGACAGACTCTAGAAACACATGACTATAATGAGGCAAAGGAAAGTAACATTAAGCAGTGATGGAACCAAGTTCCTCTGAGAAAGAGATTTCTGATTTTATGGAGAACCAGGCAAAATTGAAAGCATCCATGTATCCTGGTGACTGTTTTTTTTTTTTTCAAAAGCAATCAATATTAAAGAAAAAAATTATATAATCTCTCCAGCAGGGTAAAAATATTATCTGAAGATTGTACAAAGGACCAAAAATAGACTTTTCCTCTTTAATAATAAGTTTCAGAACACAATATAGCAATGAATAGAGTTTTGAGAGCCAGTGATTGTGACATAAAATTCAATATTCATTTAAGATACTCACTTATAAGGGTAATAAAAATCATTCTTTAAAAGGAAAGTACTTAGAAAGTTTAACAGCCACATTTTTGTCCTGGAAGCTACGTAGAGAAATTCTGTAATTCCTGGATATTTATGAGAGATCCAACCACTCATTGAGGCAATATTCTTGACTCCAGTAATAAAGACGATGGTGATAAAAAAGTAGATCCACAGGGAGCAAGACAAATTATCAATAGCTGATGAAGGGTTAATATTTCTAGAGGCTATAAAGCATGTGGACATATTATAACTCACTAAATAGACCAGAGCTGAAAGTCTTGTCCTAAAGCAGGCATTAGATAACTTCCAAAGGCTCAAATTTCAGACACAAAGTTACCTCTGTATGCAAGTTAGACTAACAGTAAGATTGATCAAAAATCTATATATAAAGTAGGTCAATTTCTGAAGTACCTAGTCCTCACAATTCCCCTCTGTGATTCTGGTATAATCTCAGAAGTTTACTCTGTGAACACTCTTAATGAGGAATATTCTGGATTTAAGACAGCAATACAAGATGTAATTAAAAGCCTACACTTTAAAAATGAGGAGTCCAATTTCATATTAAATCACTTGAAGGTGTTCCAGAGCTCAGTGATGCTCTTTTCTTTCTCAGATTGTTTTTTTTTTTCTCTTTGTGTTTCATTTTGCATAGTTTCTACTGTTATATCATCAGATTCACTAAACTTTTCTTCTTCAGTGTTTCTAATTGGCTATTAATTCTATCTAGTGTATTTTCGCCTTAGACACTGTAGTTTCCATGTCTGCAAATTTTATTGGGTTGGTTTTTATTTCTTCTAATTCTCTAATTATTGAACATGTAGAATACATTTTTATATGACAAGTGTTTTAATGTCTTTTCCTGTGAATTCTAACTTGTGTGTCAGTTTCTATGGATTCATTTCCACCAACTGATTATGCTAGCATTTTGTTTCTCTTTGCTTCTCTCTGGAAATTTCCTTCTGATCTCTCTTGCACATGGATATAGACAAAAGATAAACCTGATTTAAAGTTATCATCACCATCATTCATCATTATTATTAATGCAACCTTATTTTATTCATCAATATTGAAGTAATGATCTCTGCAATATGATCAATAATGCAGGAAAGTATTTGCTGCTGTGACAGACATTCAGTTTGTTAGGAAACATCAGTCCCTGCCTACTTTCTATATCGCACCCCAGAAGGCATGTGATAACTGGAAAAGGTAATTTAAAATTCAATTCTCAGCACAATTGTTTCCTCAAGAGGGATCTGTTTAGTTGGATATAAAATACTGGCCCTTTCCTTCCATTCCCTCTGGCATAAGCAAATATCCTTGTCCTTTAACATCTTCAGAGCTCTGTTGATTCACAGAACAACATCGCTAAAATGAAACAATTGCAGCTCAGCACAGTGATCTTTAAAAACAAATTTAATTTTATCTTGAAATAAACATCTGAACGTTGGAATTGAAGATTATTAGAATGTATAAGGCCAAGAGGTATATGTTTAAATTACTCAAAGAGGTTCATAAGTATTGTATACCTTATAAATACTTTAGGAGGAAAAACTGATTCAGAATTTTTTTTTTTCTTTTTGCAAGGGGGCAAGGACCAATTCCATGTATTGTGACAAATCCTACAAAAGGATTCCACTTTAAATCAATGTTTGCATATACAAAATGACATGCTACTGGTATTTTTTATTTATTCATGCTCATGCCTTGGCTGGCTGGCTAAGATGTTTTCTTTTTCTGAGCTTCTTTAGTCACCGCGTGTGTGGGTTTGTGTGTGTGTGTGTGTGTGTGTGTGTGTAAGAGAAAGAGTGTGCTGGGGTGTGTCTTCTCATGTCCCCAAAATACCTACCCACCCTCTCATTCCCTGCCCCCAGGGGAACCCCACTCTCTTCTTCCCACCTCTTGTTCTGGATGCTGTTTATTGTGCCTTCGAATCTCCTGCCATCCCTCCCCATTCAGTCTCCACCTCCTGGGTCATGTTTCCCCCACCTCATCCTTTATTTCTCTATCCCTCCTCGTGCAGCACTGACAATTTTGATTTATAACGTATCTTGCGTGCCCTTCTCTTTTCCTTGAACTCGTAATGTATTTTCTTTTTCACCCCTATTACCCGTGGTCTCTGCCTCTGGTTTATTTATTTCCCGTTGCTGAACACAGCCATCAAATCCCTTGTAATTTAGGCTCAGAGGCTTTTCACTCCCAATTTTTACCGGCACTCAGTTTTCTGTGTGTGTTTCATATTTTGTTCTTAAAAGCAAACAGTTCTGCAGCCCCCCACCCAGCACCGCCCTGCACCTTCCCTCTGTGCAAACGCACTGCAATGTGTTTCCCTCGCATTCTGTCACCAGTGCGCTCATTGTCCTCAGCCCCATTTCCAGCCTAATTAAGTCTGAGTTGCTGCTTCCTCCTGCACGATCCTGTCTCCACAGACCCATTTTCGGTTCCAAGCACTCCGCACGGAGCTGTACACCTGCACTTCGCCGGCGGAAACGTAAAGAAGTGATGTTCGTAGCCCTGAGAATTTGGATGTCAAAATCCAAATACTTTCAATGTGAGATGAAACAGCCCTCTTTCTGCCCCAAATGCTTTCAGTGCTTGTAAATTTTCCGCAGATTTGGACTAGAGATTCCATTTTTCCCATTTACTATTCCTCTGAAGTGGTGATAGAAATAGTCCTCATTACGTGTGGGAAGGTAACGCGTTATTACGAGTTATTAGGAGTCGAGGCATTCCCACAATTCACGCTCCTTTCATTCCACTTCTCTCCCGGCTCATGCCCTGAACACTGACAAAAGATGTAATTACTAATATACTGCATATATATATATGCATATATATAGTTTGCATCAAAATATTGGACATGCAGATTCAGATCATTCTATTTATGAAATCCTGAGTAGTTGAATTCACACACATCCCTCAGGACAGTTGCTCTTAAAGTTTAGTGCCGCTCTAAGCTCCATGAGCCCAGAAATAGTTGCTGGGAGATGATGATGTTATTATTAATTTTGTAAGTACAGCCAACAATGCTCTCTTTAAAAAATTTATTGTTCTAAGTGCACAATTGACATTAGGGTTCACTCTTGGTGTTGTACATTCAATGGGTGTAGACAAATGTATAATGACATATGTCCACTATTATGGTATCACACGGGGTAGTTTCACTGAGTTAAAAATCCTGTGTGGTCCACCCGTTCATCCTTCCTTCTCTCTTCCCAAACCCCTGGATATCGTTGATCTTTTTCCGGTCTCCATAACTTTGCCTTTTCCAGAATGTCATACAGCTAGAATCACACAGTGTATAGCCCTTTCAGACCGGCTCAGGTTCCCATGTGTCTTTTCAAGGCTTTGATAGCTCATTTCTTTTCTTTTTTAATTTCAGAATATTATGGGGATACAAATGTTTTGGTTACATAAATTGCTTTTGCACGGCCAGAGTCACAGCTACAAGAGTGCCCATCCCCCAGACAGAGTGCACCACACCTGTTAGGTGTGAATATACCCATCCTTTCCCCCACAACCTGCCCAACACCCCATGAATGTTGCTTTCATTTGTGCATAAGTGTTGATCAATTAGTACCAATTTGATGGTAAGCACATGTGGTGTTTGCTTTTCTGTTCTTGTGATACTTCACTAAAAGCTCATTTCCTTTTGAACACTGAATAATATTCCATTTATCCATTCACCTACTGAAGGACATCTCGGTTGCTCCTAAGTTTTGGCAATTATGAAGAAACCTGTAATAAACATCAGTGTGCAGGTATTTGTGTGGGTTTAAGTGTTCAACTCATTTGGGTAAATACCAACAAGCACAATTGCTGGATTGTAGGGTAAGAGTGTGTTCAGTTTTGTAAGAGACCTGCCAAACTTACAAAGCGGCTATGCCATTTTGCATTCTATTTGATGTTTTGTACACTTTTATCTTCAGGATCTCGAATGGCATCTGGCACACAGAGGATACTAATAAATATTTGTTCA
Organism: Mirza zaza; assembly: GCA_008750895.1. NCBI lineage: Eukaryota > Metazoa > Chordata > Mammalia > Primates > Cheirogaleidae > Mirza > Mirza zaza. The sequence continues at coordinate 129,861 of VSMD01111394.1, forward strand.
TTGCTGAATGACAAGAACCATCTGGGCAGTGTATTTAAAATGTGGATTTTCCAGCTAAATCCCTAGAGATCCTGATTCAGTACTTCTGGAGTGGGTCCTAGGGATCGGCCCATGTAATCAGCACCCAGGGAATGCTAATATGCACGGTCTGGAAACCACACTTTGAGAAACACTGCTTTGAGAGCTCCTTCCTGCAAACTCCCCTGTGCCACATGGTCAGAGGTGGGGGTGGTCTTGCCAACTTCCAAAAAAGGGCAGTTTTTAGCTCACACTATTCCTGTATCACTATGCTCTGACATCGCTACTAGGTTGTCTATTAAATAAATAACGCTGCTATCATGGGAGGTGAAACTATGCTTCATTCCAAAATAATATTTAGTTGAATGCAAATCAGTGAACATAAATGTAAATACAGAACCGAGAACTTTGGGTAAGCATACAAGACAATGAAAATGGAAAATCATATATAATTCGGACAAAATATAGGCACTTAAACCTGATGGAAATATGCAGAAATGGTCTCCTGCAACAAATTCAAAACTTGCACCCATAAAAGCCATAGGAAGAGTGCACTAAATAAGGCATTCTCTTATATAACCACACTGCAATGACCAAAATCAGGAACTTAATGTGATACGTTAGTATCTAATCTCAGGACCATTCAGATGCTGCCAATTGCGAGAATGATGTCCAAAATTATGCTTCGCTTGTCTTGCTTCTTGAATCTCTTTTAACGTAATGTAGTTCTTGAGTCTCTTTAGTATATCAGAAGTATTAGTCAACTCTTGCAGAATGTCTTCAGTTAGGGCTTTTCTGATGTCTCTTTATGATTAATTTAAAGTGATGCCCTTTTCTTAAACATTCTAAGTTTATACACAATGTATTTGTCACTTAGCTCAAGGCAAAGAATAATAAATGGCTAAAAACTTCTGGAAAGCTTTCAAGATAAAATTCTGATTTTTCTATGAGATGAAAGATTTTAGTGAGAAATAAAAGAATTTTGTAGGGTAGGGGTCTTTCTTCACATTGCTTATGTTCCATGAGAGCAAAGAGTCTGACTCAGAGTTGAAATCTTTATTTTTGTTTTTTAACTTTTTTTCCCTCCCCATTTACCTTTTTTCTCACATCACTAAGTTATTGGGGAAATCAAGTCATTTCTCCTGTGGAATGTCCACATTCTAGCTATTGCTTGTTCATGTGTGCTTTTTTTAAAAAATAGAATTCCTCTCAATAGAGTAAACAGTACAGTGGCAACAGAGATATTAAATCCTGGGCCCTATATGGGACCAGTTACTCAAGAGGATGTTTTATAAGCCCTTAGCAAAAATTAAGAAGCACTGGCTAAAAGTCAGCACGGGTCCACTGAGTACACATTTTGCAAGGCTTTGTTCCCTTCCTTTTCTTGATGCAAGACTAGTAGTCCCGACTAATTTCTTCACTCATGTTAAGTCTGTGTTTCAGAAAAAATGTCTGGCAAAACCTTCCTATTTGTTTGTAATGATGCCATTCACCATCTGAAGAGCACCTGTCCTATGTCAAGAACTTTGTGACACCATCTGCAATCTTCTCTTAATCCTGCAAATCAGCAGTCAGGAGTCAGGCACATTTATATTCAGATCTCAGCTTTGCCCCTTTCCAGCTTGGGCATGTAAGACAGTGATAATTACAAGACCTGCTTTATATCCTGTTTGTAAGGATTAAATAGTATGAAAATTAAATGCAGGTAAAAATCTTAATGTGATGCTTTGCATATGGTAAATTCTCGATAACTCTTTGCTATTAGTTATCACTATCTCCATTGCACAGATGAAGAGACTGAGGGTCAGAGAGGCTAAATATCTGGAACAAGGTCTCCCAGCTCCAAGTTCAGGTACCAAGTTTATTTCCATAACATCTTACTGCCTCCTTGTGGACAAACCAAAAGAAAATGTGAGCTGAAGAGCTATACGGTTATGCAGATTTCTTTCAAGTTGAAAACTCTCAGAGGTTCTAAAAAACAAAATGAATCAATGCCGAATAAAAAGTGTGATGTCTGTTGTATACAGAATCCTTATCGCCATCTCACCTGCATAGAAATATGGCTGAAATGAAGACGTATTTTTCAGAGGGCAGGTGAAAAGGAACTACTCAAGATCATGCTATAAATGAGTTAGGCTTAAAACAAAATCAGGAACGGATTCAAATCAAAACGTAAATTTGAATTATGAGATTTAATACACAATAAATACATGTTTCTGATCTTGTTCCCAGAAAGAACAACTTTAGAAATACCAGGTGAGTCACTTTTAGAGTCTGAACTTGCTGTGAAACCTATTAAGGGATTTGGGTTCAACTGTTAGAATGTCTCCCTGTCTGTTCTTCGGTGAGTTCTTTGGTCCAGAGAAAGAGAGACTATGGATCCTGCCTGTGGCCACTGGTCCCAAGCTCAGAGAGTCCACAAGAGCGGATGGGACTGAGGACCTCCACTTTCATCACTTCGCTACTAATCAAAAACCATGCCCCCTCTAAGTTTGTGCTGTGGTGCGACCGGCCAGACACCAATCAGAAATACCATCTGCTGCTGCTCTGTAGAGATGCCCTTGCCCTGGGGCTTACGGGTGATACTTCCATGCGCATGAAGTGGAACCACACGTACCACATTCAGCTAGTCAAGGGGGACCAGAGGACTTCAATTTGGCCATGGGCACCTCGTGAAGATCCATCCAAGTGCATCTTTCCTGCCTCCCTGTCTGCATGGAGAAGAAGAACTAGTATTGGACCTGAAAGACAGTCTGCTTGGGTTGTCACAGTGGTGGCGTGGGCAATGGCTATTCCAACAACTGAAAGTGACTGTCTATGGAATTACGCTGAGATATTTCTGTGGGAGAAGACTTCTGCTGTGGGATGAATTGTGTGCTCCCAAATTCATAGGTTGAAGCCCTGACCCCCAGATCCTCAGACTGTGGCTGTGTTTGGAGATGGGGTCTTTAAAGAGATAATTAAAGTAATAAGAGGTCACTAGGGTGGGCCCTAGTCCAATCTGACGGGTGTCCCCATAAGCAGAGGAGATGAGGACTCAGACAGGCACAGAGGGACGACTACATGAGGACACACAGAGAAGACAGCATCCACATGCCGAGGAGAGAGGCTTCATGGGGAACCAGCCCTGAGACCCCTTGATCTTGGACTTCCAGCTTTCAGGACTGTGGGAGAATAAAGTTCTGTCGTTGAAGGCACCCAGCCTGTGGTCCTTTGTACTGGCAGTTGTAGCAGACTAATACAGCTTCCTAGAAGTCAGATTTTAGAAACATAAAATGATTTCATGTGTAAACCCCAACATACTGGAGCACATCAACACATCGGCTTTGCTTTGCCAATAGCTGGCTAAGCCAAACAGACAAAAGCGGGGAGCTGTTGTTGAACCATGGGGCCGGGGAAGAGGTGAGGATTACAGACGTTTGGATTCCTGCCCATCACGACCTCCTCCTCTCCCCAAGACCCGTGGTCTTGGGGCAGTTTTGCGATACAAAGTGTGGAAAAAAATCACTGACCTAGCACATACAGGCATCTGCAAACTGCAGTCTGCAGGCCACATCTGGCCCCTCACTTTGATCTCAGGGTCCACTCTGGTTTGTAATGCACATTGGGAGAATGCAACCCTAAATTAGCCTCTTAGGGGAAGCCCTCACGTGCCTGAGAAACCTCCAGCACCGTCCATGACAACAGCATTGTGTGCTTCTACACACCGGCATTTTGACCAGGGAGGCTGCTCAGTGGAGGATGAAACCAGCACAGAACCAGGGTCACACCGGACGCAAGGTTCTGAGGGCTCAACCACAGGACGTCTTTTATCCATGAATCTCGAGCATTCTTTACGCAGGTCGATGTGGGTTCATTGTTGCCTTTCCCTGTGCTTTGTTAAACTCGGATCTGTGGCAGTAGACTAGATGCAGCAGCCTCCGTGAGATCCTTGGAGTAGCTACTGCCCTTTGCCCCTGGGTTGAGACCTGCTTCCTACCTGTGCTGCAGCCCTGGCCCCTACCACACAGCTCACTCATGTGTATTTCTCAAGTGGAGTCCCACAGCTCCATGAGGAGCAGTTATCCACTAAATACTTTTCTCTCTCAGTCACATGGAAGAAAGAGCACAACTGTGAGCAGATCCCCGGGAGTGCTCTTAAAACTTCTTTTGTGATCACCACCTAACTCTCAGTTGTCACATTGGATGGGCTACTTTCACGACAGCCCTGAGTTCATGGTGAAATAATGCATCACTCCAGAGAGAGAGAGGGGGTTGACTCCATAATAGCTATTCTCAGGTAAGTCAGCTTGCAAAGAGAGACAGGGATTCATACAGAGATTACGGAGATGGCTTCATGGCTGTGGCCCTATAATTAGCCTCACAGACGAAGCCCTTTCAGTCTTGGAGGAGAGACATTCACGTGCTTGAACTGAACACTCGCTGCTGAACTTCACCTGCTATCAAGGCTGTTTGAGAATGCTATCTCGTTTGCCTCGCTGTCAGCTGAAATGCCTTTGCCCCTCTTGTGCTAAGAACAAGCATCACTTCAAATGAAAAGCTACAATTATCTCCATAAGAGTGTAGGATGGAGGTTAGGTTGAAGAGAGAGGGAGAGGAATATCTGCTTTCAAACTTTGCCTTTGTGATCATTCTCTTATTTATCTTTTAGATGATTGTGGAAAGCTGAGATTACATAAGGAGATAAATTATTATTTATTCTTCAGTGAAATAAAAAAAATTCCATAAATGCATACTTAATAAGAAGCAAGTCTGTACACTTGTGTTTCCTCTCTTGAAATTCCAATGACTAAATTTGTTCATTTTAAATATCGGTCTATTTATATCTAGACCTGACTATTTTTCTCTAGGCAGATAGCTGTTGAAAAAAAAAAAGATGACTTTGAGGTAGTTATTTGTTTAATTTTTAATGATTTCTTAGGTACTGCAGTTATATCTTATAAATGACTTGGGGATACACACACATATATTTCCATATTATTATATTTATTTAAAAATCTGTCTAGCATTAATGCAAAGGATAAAGCATTTAAGGGAAAACAAGTTATAAACTTGTTTTAAATCATAGGAAGACCATAATTCAATACACTCTTCTAAGCATTTTGAGAGGATATCATAAGCTATGTCAATACGTTGCAATTAAATTCTGTTTCACTGACTCTATAATTCATTTGCACTATGAAGTCTCTGTTGTCTCCTTAATTGATGCATCTTGTATTCACTTCAAATATACACAAATTATTTTCATTTATAGTTGAACTGACAGTCACTGAGTATGGATTTTTATTTCCTTAAGTGGAAATCTAGCTTTCCATCACAACAACAAAAGTCGATTTATTTGTGCCGATGATTTCACACAATGATGAATCACTTAAGACTTTACCCTCTCTGTAGCTGTGGTAGATTAACGGTGGTCACAGATTCTTCTCAGATCCTTCCAGTAAGAAGGGAAATCTCTTTTCCTACTCTCTACATGGGGACTGGCCTTTTCATTTGCTTTCACCAATTGAATGCAACAAAGGAATGCTATTAAAGTTTCAAGCCTGGACTTCAAGAAGCCCATAGCTTTCACTTCCTCTGCGGGAACCCTGTGGAATGAACAAGCCCGGACTAGCTACCTGGAGGCAGTGAGCACACCTGGAGCAGAGGCACAGCCATCTTCTCCCAGCTGAGGGCCCATACACCGACTGAGCCCAGAGCCATATCCCTGCCCAGTTGATCAACCTGCAGAACCACGAGAAAACCTAACTGATGCCTAAGCCACTAATTGAGCATACAGCAATGGATATCTGAGACAATGTCCCCCAGCAAACATAACTAAAGTCTTCATTACAAAGCATATCAATGCAAAGGCTGATAAAAGATAATAATACTAAATTCAAACCTAAGCTTATATAGAAACTTTGATTATGCACCGATATTTCCTCTGTTCTTTTGAGAGGAAGAAAAAGCACAAATTATAGCAAACAAGTTCATTGGACAAACAGATTTTGTCCTAGAGCCAATTTTTAGGAGGGATTTGTCTCCTGAAGAGTTTATAGAGCAGCTATGTTAAAGAAAATGCAGAAGTGATTTTTATATGTCTGATTCTAAAAAAGATGCTTATTGAGTAGGCCAAGAAAGCTAGTCTAATGTGAGAGGCATGAGTATATCTGGGGCAATATTTTGATAAAGGAACCAAGCTTAGTAAACCTGAAGAGTATGCATGGCCAATATGCCACTTGAACTATTTTTTCCAATGTATTTATAACTCTCACTGTGCTTTTGTTGGACCTTGTGTAATAAGAAATCCAACATGGCAGAGTTTCTCCATGAACACCTTTAATAGAGTTATTCTAAGGGTGATGGAGTTGATGTTATATGATTGAGAGAAGGATTCTGATTTACATTTTTGTCAAGATGGAAAATAGCTCCCAACTTTTTAAACACACACACACACACACTTTTTATCAAGATCTATCTCATATATGTATGTGTGTATTTATAATTATTCAGTTGAGACTTCTTATTTCAGTTGACTTAAAGCAAGAAGATACTATTTGTGCTTAGACGATATTGTGTGTGGGTTACCCATTGATCATTTCATAGATGCAAGAACAACTGTGCAGTGTTGGGCGATTCCATTTTCGAGCATCATGGTCTCCCCAGGGACCTCCCAGGATGAATTAGATGTGAACTGCACCTCCAGCAGCATGTACTCATGTTGACTTAAACAGCAAAGAGCATCTCCTCTACTCAAATCCTGTGGCACGTAGATAGCTGTTACAGACTTGCTCTTACTAATAATGATTTGACACCAAATTCAGCTGTTCTATGAGGTGGAGAGATTGGGGAGATTGGTACCCTAACTGCTCAGCCTTCCCTGTAGCCATGCCCTTCACAATGTGATGACATAGCAGGTCCTCTCAGCTGGAGGCAGGGGACAGTTCTTCGCCCCTTGGTTCTGAGTCCAGCCTTATGCCTTGGTTTATCCAATGGGTGTCAACACTGGCAGAGATTTTGAAAGGGCTTGTGCTTTTTCTGTTTGCTCCTACTGTGAGCCCTTGTCCTGAGAGGGTGCCTGAGCTAGCTTGCTGGGAGAGAGGAGACCTATGGGGCAGGTGTCACATGTGGCAGCCGGACAACTGCCAGCCCTGGGAGCGAGTCATCCAGCCGAACACAGCCTTCACGTGGAGTTCATGGTCTCCTGAGTCAAACAACTGCATCTTATTCTAAGCCATTGAGGTCAGGTAAAGGGAGTTTGTGGTGCAGCATTATTGCAGCACTAAATAACCAACTTTTCTTCAGCATGCCCTCATTTGATCGACAGTAGTTGTCCCTCAGTATCTACCAGGGAGTGGTTGCAGGACCTGCAGGGATACCATAGTTCAAGAATGCTCGAATCAGAGTGTTTGCACACAATCTACACACTGGCTCCCATATACAGTCTAGCGGGAGTTCTGTGCCAGTGGATTCAACCAACCTTGCGTGGAAAATATTCAGAAAAAAACTGCGCCTGTATCAAGCAAATAAAGACCTATTTTTTCCCTTGTAAATAGTAACAACTATTTACATGGCATTTGCATTGTATCAGATATTTTAAGTACAGTTATGCGCCTCATAACAAGGTTTTAGTCAATGATGGACAATATATATGCTAGTAATCCTGTCAGACTATAACATCATATTTTTGCTGTGCCTTTCTATATCTAGATATATTTAGATATGTTGAAATACACAAATACTTACCATTGTGTTACAATCACCTACAGTATTCAGTACAGTAACATGTGGTACGTACGGGTTTGTAGCCCAGGAGCAATAAGCTATGCAGGATGGCTTAGGTGTGTAGTGGGCTACACCCTCTAGGTTTCTGTAATACACTCTATGGTGTTCATTCAGGGACAAAATCACCTAAAGACAAACTTCTCAGAACATAGAATGCATTTTTTTAAGAGACAGGGTCTCTTTCTGTCTCCCAAGTTGGAGTTCATGAATGTGGGTGATCATAACTCAGTGCATCCTCAAACGCCTGGTCTCAAACAATCCTCCTTCCTCAGCCTCCTGAGTAGCTGGGACTACAGGTGCAGGCCATGGGGCTCAGCTAATTTTTAACTTTTGTGGAGATGGGGTCTCGCTATGTTGCCTAGGCTGGTCTTCCACTCCTGGCCATAAGCGATCCTCCTACATTATATTGTTCTTTTAATTTTTTAATTGATGTGTTGTTATTTTTTATTGTTTTCTCTTTTTTTTTCAAACATTGTCATTGGTTGAATGTGCGGATGTGGGACCCGCAGATATGGAGGCCTGTCTGTACATTGAAATTGTCCCCAAGGACAGAGAAGAATATATGGGTGCTACTTTTTGCCATGATGCCATGAAGACATGCAGTCAGTCCATGTTTGGGTTAAATTGGTAAGTTATTATAAGCTAGTGTGAGAGCCAACGAGTCCTGGGATGAAACCTAGCATAATAGCTTATCAGTTTTAGACACTTGAATAAGATCCTTGAATTCTAAAGAGCATCAGCTCTCTCATAAAAAAAATGAGCTATTAATATTACTTCCATGAGAGTGTTGCTTGGAGAATTAAATTCAATGGTATATTCAGAATGCTTAGCAGAGCACCTGGCAGATATTTAACTGTTCAATAAATTAGAGTTATTATTATTAAGACTGCTTACTCCTCATAGAAGCCTGAAAGTTTGGGAGAAGCAGTTTATTGAGAATAAAATAAGCATAGAGTTTTGATGAGCGATGCAGAAAAGTAATGAATTACCATATTGGTGACAGGGCGAGTTACCTCCTTTCGAAAATGGGGCAGGTGATCTCTGTATTTCACCCTGAGGGCCCCCTGCCCACGGAATTAGATAAGCACAGCAAGGATGGAGGTCTCTCATTCGAATCAGGATGTGAACACATCTGGGGAAAAAAGATCACCCAGAGCGGTTTTTAACTAGGTTGATTAATCATACAAATTGTAACGGATGGTGCAAACAAAATTGCTGATGTTCCCAAAATCGTTAATGATTTTCGCAGTCACATAAAGCCTTGACTCTTAAAACACCAACTTGTGTATCTTTTCAGTCCCAATTCCAGTGATAAATAATTGCACAATAGGGAAAATGCAGATAATATAGAAAAGTGAAGACAAGAAAAAAATGGAAATCTGACTTTTCAGAGCATAAATGTTTTAGTGTATTTTCTCCCAATTTTTCTTCTTCCTGACATTTAAAAGAGAGCCATAAACTAAATTGGAAATTGCTTTACAGAAACTCAAAACTTTAATTTTTTTTTCTGCAGGGTAAATAAGGTGTTATTTCATTGTCTGTGACAGAGGATGTTGAACAATGAACTCTCAGACTCCAAACAAAACATTTCAGTAAAATACCAAACGTATTGTTTGCACCCTTAGAATTGCTATAATAGACCTTGACATTTTTGAATCCTTGTTCTACTGAAAGGTGAGAGGAAAATGTGCACAGTTGTATGACATAAACAAGATTGTATTAAGTGGCACTATATTAGTAGGTTGCAAATCTGCTGATGAAATAAAACTAACACAGTATCTTGAATAAAAAAGAAAAGTACATTTTCTGGTTTCTCTCGCTCTCTCTTTCTCTCTCTCTCTTTTAAAAGCACAACTCTAAAATTTGCTTTGGTTTTGAGTTTATGGGCACTCTGCCCTGCCTTTTTTCTTTCTTAAGGTGTTCAGAAATGACCTCAGAATGCTCCATGTCAGCATGAATGAATCATTATGGCAGGAATTTACTGGATTTCCTGATAAATCCATTCTAATCAAACACATGAAAGTATACCGGGGGCCTCAAAGTTTCATCTAGAGCCTTCACAGGTCATAGATCCACAGGAGGTTTGATGAAATACAGACTGACCCTAGCTGAGAAGGCTATGGAAAAGCTACATGGGCAATCGCCCTTTAGGGATTTAAGGTCATTGCAGTGTATCCTGGGTGGGAACAGATGCCTGGAGTTGACATGGACTAGAACCTCATAAAATACAACCTCCTGCTGGGGACTCATATAAGCTGGGTCATGCTTGACACTCCTGGATCTCTAGTTGGATTTCTACCCAGCCAACCTCTCTACTAGCCAGTTCTGAGTGTGCACAATTGCTTAAGCAGTTCTGGGTCCTTTCAACACACAACCTAGGACCTTAAGGGCCAAACAGACCTTCAAGTAGATAAGGGAAATGGCTAGCGGACAACTTCTGCAACCCAAGACCTTAACCTTATTGAGAAAAGAGAAGCCAATTCGTCATCTCCATCACTGTGCCTTGGAGGGGCAAAGGCACAACCGAAGACAATCTTGCAAGCCATGTACCAAAGACAAGGATTTCCCCTTGGATTCTCTATAGAGTTAATTTCCAAAGACAACACACTATAATAGAGTGATGAATTAGTGCCTGGAAGATCCATAAGTCTTGCACCAGATGCATGGCTGGTAGTCTGCCAGCTGACAGAGGAATTCCTCTTCGTAATATTATTACCCCGACTCGGATTTTCAAACAGATATTAAAAATACAGAAGCGAGATTCTCAAATCATCACCTTGCAAAGAGCAAAGAACCCAAAGAGCCCACAATCATCACAGTTGTCCCTAGCCAATATCCTGTTTTCACTACATATTAATTAAGCACCTAGTTGGGTCCCACAATGCTGTAGCCAGCAATGCATCATGACTATGTCACATCCTAATCATCGTCCCCTCAACAAATTTAAACTGCACTTTTTCCTGACTTCAACAAGGTAGATAACCAATTTGATATACAAATATATAAAAGCACATTAAAGTTATGAATAGATAGCAGTGGCTTAATGGGATTTCTCTCACATTACAGTGTTTCACTAAAATATGCTGTATTTTCCGAGAATGCTAAGTGCAGGTACATAAGTGAAAAAGGAATTTTGGTGACTCCCCTGCCCACAAATTGCGTTGTGTCAACAATTCCCACCTTCATTTCTTTGTTGGGCTCTCTCTAAAGGAGAGATGTTAGTATGAAGGGAAGTCTGGACCTGGGCTCTATATTCGGTGTGGTATAAGGCAACAGGTGTGTTCGTGGTAGCATGAACATCATAGGTCACAGCAATGAAGCACTCGCCCTTCACAAATCTCACAGTTATTCATGTAGCTCAGACTCTCCTTGGAGGTTTCAGTCTCATTCCTTGCCCTGCACTTTAAAAGCAATCATGATTCAATAGGAAATATTTGGGGAAAACTCCCATCCATCAGGAAAGGTGATCAGCAAGTGTTGTTTTGGGAAGCATTGGAACAGGTGGAGATGACTTATCTAGAAAAGAAAAGGCACATCTTGCTGCCAAAATATTTGAAAGTCACACAGCAGAGGAAATGAGCAGAGAATTCCTAAGGATAGAGCAAGATCTTACTGGCAAAAGCCATGAGGAGACAGAGGTAAGAAAAACGTTAAAATATGCTCATTATGAGAATTCTACATATGGCACTGTTTTCAGAAAGAACACTGATTAATATAGTCTCAGTTTGTATGCAGACATCTCTCCTAGAATATTGCAGTTTCGTTCATAATTGTATGTCTATTGCATTCACAGTGTTTGCCACCTAGGCAATATTCAATAAATACCATTACCAGTATTATTGGTATTATTAATATTATTTTCATGATTAATTCAGGGCCTTTTCAGAAAGTAATAAACTTGGCAGATAATTTATATATCAGTTAATGAATTCATTATCACCTCTGTGTGCATATTCCTGACATAGTACAAACTCAGTATTTACTAACTAGTAACTCAAAAGTAAACAATGAAAGCAAATTACTCATTGCTTTATGATTAAATAAAGATTAAAAATGTAATCTTTATAGTCTGCATACTACATTGGGTATAATAGGTAAGCTAGTCTATAGACTGCATTGAGTGTGGATAATCCAGTCTATGAATGACATTGAGTACAAGTAAGCTAGTCTACAGAGTACATTGGGTGAGGGTAAGCTAGTCTACGAACGACATTGAGTATGAGTAAGATAGTCTACAGAGTACATTGGGTGAGGGTAAGCTAGTCTATGAACGACATTGAGTATGAGTAAGATAGTCTACAGAGTACATTGGGTGAGGGTAAGCCAGGTTACAGACTGCATTGGGTGTGGGTAAGCTAGTCTATGAACGACATTGAGTATGAGTAAACTAGTCATCTACGGAATACATTGGGTGAGTGTAAACTCATCTATGGCATCCTGCTGTGGAAATGAATGTATCTACAGTCGGAAAAAGTGCATAATGAGCACGAGCAAGTGTCAAGCTGAGCCCATTTCTTGGGGACAAGCACCTGAAGAAGAGAGTCAGCAACACCTCTTTAGTTGTCTGCTGAGTCTACGAAGAATGAACTTGAATTTGTTTGCCAGGTGTTCTCACAATCACCAGGCATAAAACAAAGCAAAGGAAAACAATCTTACAGCTGGTGCTTGCTCGCATTTTAGTAATGAGAGCCACCTTCATCTTCCTAACTCTTCTTCTAGTGACCAACAATGGTAATAACAACAAAAACAATGGCAAGATTAAGGCATCATCAGAAGTCCTTTGGCAGAGAGACACCAGATAAATTTTTCGCAATAGCATGACCAGATAGAGACAACTTCTTAGAACTTAGGATAATTAATAGTGTTTGGAATTTAGGAAAAACAGAAGAATTTTGGCAAATCAATTTAGATGATTCTAAATTAGCATACTCTTAATTATGTGACAGTCAAAATTACTATGTGAGTGTAAATTCAAAGGTTTTAATAGAGGACAATTACAAATTTTTTAAATAGGCTGACTCTTTAGTGTCAGTACTAAACCGATGTAGATTTAAAATCTATAGAATATTTTGATGAATATACTTATAATATTGATAATTACAGCTAGACAAAAAGTAATGTATTCATACACTTAAAAGTCATACAATTAAAATTTTTTCTTATGTGGGTCAATAGTGAAATAACTACTATTGTTTGGAATTAGACTTTCATTATGTCCATGTTGCAACTTAGCTGGCAATTTGTGTGCGTGTATGTTTATTTGTCTACAGCTAATTGTTTTCTCTGAACAACTAAAATCAATAATATTAGACACAATAAATATTCAGAAACTGTATTTAGATAATTGGTGAGATCTCAGGAAAAGCCAAGAAAGTCTGACCATTTGTTTCCTATCTTGATAAATTCTTCCCAGTAATTTAACTGTGTTCCCTGGTGAAGATTTGTTGAAATGACAAGTTATTTGCACCTTTGTTTTGGATGGGTGTCATCAGGGTTATTTTAGGTTCTGTAGTTTGTGTGTTTGGAGAATTGCTTAGTATGCAAGACACCAGATCTGTCTAGTCCGTGGAAATAGGCAGGGATAATTTGGGTGGCAGTGAATTGATAATGGAGTTGGAAGAGTCTTTTGTTTACCCAATACCCTTCGGTCACACCTGTGCTACTAAGCAGTATATTTAAGCTTTCAGGTATAGACCTTCATAGGCAATGAGCATTCAAGGATCTGAGCACGCTAAATTTTGAAACAAACTTTAAAAGGAAGAAACAAGAAAATCTCAGGCAGACAGAGGAATTGACAAGGGCCGGCAGTGTTGCAAACCAAAGCTGAAACTATTAGTGGAAATCCAAGATCCTCAGTGCTTCTCATGTAAGTAACAGAACAGATGCTCCCTACCTTAAGGAGAAAAATTAAAAATCTCAAAGCATAGTCCATGAAAAATAATAAATTCTCAGTTCCACTACAGTAAAACATTATTCTTAACTTTATAAAAGGTTTCTTTCTACATACTGGACTCTTAACTAAACAGAAATTATTATTCTGTTTAACTGCTACAGAAAGATGGAAATTATTTAAAATATAGTATACCTATTATATGTTGAAATTAGGTGTCTTTTAGGGCATTAAAATATCCTAGGAAGGGAGAGGATCCAAATTACTGGACTCGTTTCACAGCTTCACTGAGCCCTGACAGATCAATTTAATATCAGAACACCCTTAATTTGAACATTTCTCATGCAATTTAAGGCTCCCACTGTATAACACAGGGATGTATTGCGGGTTTGGACTCGGAAAGATAGTTAAGAAAAACCATTAAGGTTTAGGAATAGAAGAAATTTCAATGGTTAATAAAACAGTATGAAATATTCTGTAACATTTCCTTAACAGTAAGGCTACCAGACCCTAAAGATGGGGTGAAAATTGCTACAAACAAGTTGGACAAGTTTAGGTAATTGTTTTAGGGGTCACATTTGTATATTTTATCAATATAAATGTCATTGCATGTCAGTGCATGTCATTCATTTTATGCAAATTGATCATACTCAGATATAAAGCAAATAAATCTCGTGACCATTTTGGTCTCGAATGTTTTCTCCTGCAAAGAATAGGTTTGTTAATCATGTTCCAGATCTTTGGTCTTGTAATACAAGTCATAAAAAAATGTATCCACAAAGGATTTGACTTAAGGCACTCTTGATTATTTCCATTTTAAAAAAACCAAAACTAATAAGGTAAAATTACGAATACACTTACTTTCATCTTATTGGTTGGTATCTTTAAGTGGAATTAGTGTTGTGTTTAGAAAAAGAATTGAGGTATGAAAAACATAAATAACTGGCCTCTCAAAAATATGAAATGAAGAATAAATGTGGATGAGTTAAATCTGGGAAAGATGATTTCTGTTGGACTTCATTCTGTCTGGAACTATCTCCTTTTCCATGACATAATTTATGACGTGACACTAAACATTCTTGTACACATAAGAATTTAAGATCCCTTTTATACAATAATTATTATTCTGTACTTAAAAATCTCCATTACAGAGTACTTTGTGGGCCATTTTTAGTAGATCCTGCACATTTAATACTATAGTTAATGAGGTTTTTATTTTTTATTGAAATGATGAAGCAAAATAATGAGATATTTTCCCCCCTGGTATGTCATTTGCCTAGCTCAGTAGATGTGTTGAGTTATTGGATTTTGTTATTAATATAAATATGTAGAAGGGAAACCCTCTTGCTTTCAGCCAGTTTTTGGGGAACGCTTTAATCTGAGAACTTCTATGTGAATAACTAATTGACTATTTCTCAGTCCCGTGCCATACGTAAGTCACTTGACCTCCTAGGCAATAATATGAGAGTTTGTGTCTGAACTTGCTTCTCCAAAAACTCCAGAAGTCCATGGAATTTGAAGAAAACCAAGGAAGCTGAGGAGGAGGAAGCTACTTTAAGAAGAAGAATTAACAGGAGATTTTTGTTGTCAATTTATCTTTACACCCCCCCCCAATTCCAGGTGATGAAAACACTTTTTCTAGTGATGAATTATGATTCTAACTCAGTTTTCATGAATGTGGGGTCTAGTTAAAAGGGGACTCATTACATTGGTAAACCCAGACTAGTTTTCTTAGCTTGTGTTCACTTGAAAGTGCTCAATGAATGAAACGATACTCTGAAAATACAGTAGAACTGCTGATCTACAAGGGCTGTCCAGAAAGTATCCAGCTATGTATATTAACGATGGCTGGATTCTTTCCAGACAGTCCTTGTGTATCTATATCTGTCTATCTATCTATCTGATTATCGTTGATGATGTTATTATTATATAATACATATACATATATATGCATATGTGGGTGCACAGCTAGATCTTGAAATTGAATTGAACTACCCTATTAATTCATCTTAGTAAGCTTTTGTTT
Organism: Mirza zaza; assembly: GCA_008750895.1. Lineage (NCBI taxonomy): Eukaryota > Metazoa > Chordata > Mammalia > Primates > Cheirogaleidae > Mirza > Mirza zaza. Next base: position 145,562 of record VSMD01111394.1, read on the forward strand.
CTTCTGATCTTTCTTGTTTTCTCTCTCTTCCACAATCTCTCTTTTTAAATTCTAGCAACGAAAATTAAGATTTGAGAGACTCAAAATCCTAACACAGCATTGTATTTAAATCTAAATATTAAATGTCATTTTTGAAAATTCTAAGATATCTGTAGAACTTGTTTTTTGTATAATCTTGAGGAAGAACTATGGGTTTTGTTATTTGATAGCAGCAGTTGAATTGCACCAAGCCATTGTTTCATGGAAAATGAAAATATACTGACAGATTCACTTCACTCTCTGGACTTCTAAATAAGAATCTGAACTTCTCACCTCATGTTCTTCCTGGTTTCATAAGTATAAATGAAGAAGATGTAATATAAACTTATTTATCTCTTCTTAAGTCATAACTTGGGAGCATGCAAAGCTCACAGGCCATATTTCTTAAATTGCCAGTCATATGTATTCACAGTAGTCTATATATATATATATAACCTAGAAAGAGAGTGTTATTGATTTTTTTAAAAAAAAATATACAGTTCATTTTCAAGTATGGAAGAAAATTTTTCGTTCCATAGTAGGTTTGCATTTGACAGATTTTCCTGTAACCATTATATTAGTGAAATGCATCCAGTTAAATTCGGCCTTTTTTTGGTATTGTTAATTAGATCACCATGGGTTTTCTTTATTTTCTGTGGTTTATTTAAGAGTAGGGGGAGGAGTATAACCAAGCTACTGAAATCTTGACTAAAGGAGAAGGGCTAAAGACAAGCTTAGGGCTTGCTTTGTTTTGGTTTGTTTCTTTGAAATGCACACAGAGTAAGTTCGCCATGAAGCAAACAATTCTGAACCCCAAGGTTGATAAGTGGTCCCAAACCACATCCTGTTGTGAGAAGCCAGGATGACAGGTGTTTCAAAGAAGCACCTGCTCCTTTGGATGTGACATAGTGTCCCCTTACAGGGGCAGCATCATTTAATAATAACCCAGGGCTGAGCAATCCCATAAATGGTGCTCAAACCATGGAACAAGAGTATCAGCATTTTATTGTGAAAAGACCCAAAGATGCTCAGAGCGCATCTACGGAATGTTCTCACTTGTCTTAAATGTAATTATAGCATTTCAGACTCTGTGTTTGAGAACAAAGGATTCATATAATGCAGTGTTATTTATTAAAACATTTAAAAGATAAGCAAACAATGGGAAAATGCTCTAAATCACATATGCTATATTTAGCTGCTTTGTGTCGTCGTAGAAGGAATATAGGTACTGGTCTAAGCTTTATCATAATAGCTTCAGAATAAAATCTGAAAAAAAATGAGTCCACTCAGATTAAGAAGAAAACTGTGCATTCAAGAAATTGACATCATCCTTTTTACTACTTTTTCTTCCCCAAGCACTAATAAAAGCTTAGAGAATTTTTAGAATATAGATTTTTTTTCCATTGCTACTGTCATCTTTGTTTAGCAGTGATATTTCAAGCTATTTTCAGATCTTTAGTATACATATGGGGGATATGAAGGGGAAAAATGACAATGTTATTTTGTCTATTTCTTCTCTGAGAAATTCAGCATTTCGCTAGTGAAAAGGATATTTAGTTGCAATAACATTTTACTGTGGAACATTATTAGTTTATGATTGTGTGAGGTGTTCATTTTTGTCACAGTGAGGGAACGTGCATCCTCGCTGTGCTCTCAATTTACCTTAAATCTCATGATTTCATGCTTTGAACAAACACCTACTCAATTCCCAGTACTCATTCCTTGGCCCTGGCAGCCAACCCCAGGCTGCCTTGATTATTAACCCATCCCGCAGTGGTCAAAGGAAGGTATTAGGTGAAATTTAGACTTCATAAAGGCTAAGTTGCTTACAGTGTAGCAATATTTTTCCATAACTTTTTTGAAAACACCTACAGAAATAAATACATTAATAAATAATGTCACAGAGGTGGATCACCTTTAATCCAAACAACACAGATTCTATTTTATGGCTTTAAGCATATATATGGAAATCAGCTTTTGGGGGAGGACTTGGATTTGGAATTACTGCCAAACTCATTGATACAAGAGGAGGTGCGGTGGGGAGTTACCTGCAGACATTACCTGAGATAAGCAGGATGTCTGGGAGCTCCTCCTGTGATGATGGGAAGGCTTGGATGAATTAGACAACAAGGCTGCATGAGTTGTTAACAAACACAGATTGCACACAGATTCATTTCTTTTCTTTCTTTCTTTCTTTCTTTCTTTCTTTCTTTCTTTCTTTCTTTCTTTCTTTCTTTCTTTCTTTTGAACTCAGTATGAAACTGATAGTAACAAAGATAACATGCTGATTCCATTAATATAAGGGCCTGGCATCAGCACTCCGTATGCTAGAAGGTCCATCACACACTGATTCTTATGAACAAGTGGGAAGGTCCTTTAGGTGAAGCCAGCCTGCTGCATTTAGTGTGTTATTTATATTTGCTTCAAATAAATGACTCATGACAAATCCACTGATACGTACCCAATGTCACTTTGGCATTGCAATCTGCTGCATGTAGGGTTTGCCTTGAACTTTCACGCGAAATAACACTAAAAAATGTTTCGTGCCCATGCAGGGCTTGTGTCTAAACTCAAGGTGTGGGTGAGTATGTTGGCTGGGAGCTCTCGAGTCTACTTTCCTTCCCGAGCCCCCACTGCCGACTCCTCCCAGGCACTCCCACACGACGTGGCCCGCAGTGGCTCACACCAGCTGTCACTCCCGCATAAGGATGAGAAGACTCTGGGCATTGGGGTCCTTACCTCTTGATCCCACTTATCCCTTCTCTCCTTGGTGCAGGGAATGTCCCCCCCTGTGGGCAAGTCAAGCCTCCTCCTCTTCAGTCTGATAGATGGCTGAGAACTTTCTAGCATTCCTTATCTCTGCGCTGTGCAGCACTTACTCCGAACGGCTGCGGCTTTGCATTCTCGAGAGTTCATCTGGCTGTCTGCCTGGAACTGAGTCCACTTGCTAATGTCTCCTCGGGTACCCGAGTTACCCAAATATCCTGTGCTCATCTCCAAGCTGAGGGTCCTGAAGAGCGAGCACAGCCTCACTGTCATGCATGAGCCGAGCACTACAGAGCATGAGAACTCGAAGCCTAAAAGGCTTTTTGAGGGAGCCTTGATAAAGGACACCTCCTTGTTTCTGCCCAAACAACTGTGGATCAAGAAAGAGCTAGAAAGCACTTTCAAATGCACATAGGAAGCAATGATTTTGTATAAAAGGATCCCTTTAAGCTACTGTGATGCAAATACAGAGTACCCCCCCCAACACGCATGCACTTTATGAATGTGATGTAAGTGTGCATTTTTAAGTTAAGCAATAATTAAATAATTAATAATTATGCACAGGGGATAACCTCTAAAAACGTTTGCTAAAGCTGCGGCTGTCCAAAAGGTGTGCCAATGAGTAGCTTTTGCGTTATTGACAACAAAAAGGCTTGCACCGAAGTAACTGTGTGATCTGAAGTAATGTGGTTTACAAAGGTTGCTATGGATCCTCGGTTGGTGGGATGCTTTCTTGCATGTGGTTCTGTGAGAAGGGACAGTTCCTGTGACGGTATCGTGAGGTGGGCAGGACTGAACTGCTCAGCTGTCCCAGGGGCTTGTGCAAGGCCCCGGAGCCAGGTAATGCCAGGGCCGTTAAGTGTCCAGCTGCCTTATTTTGGTGCCTGAGCCCTGTTCCCTGCATGGCCCAGCCTCACACGGCTGTGACTCTGCCTCTGGTTCCGAGTGTGAATCGCTCCAGCTCTCAACACATCTGTTCGAGGCCGACGACATCCCTCTCAGCATGGAAATCTGATCTCGCTGCTACATTAAAGCAGCGAATCATTCATTCCCAAGCCTGGCAGGACATCCCAGTTTAGCTGGGGATCTTTAGAGAAATTCCAAAGCTCCACCCCACCCCTGCAGTAATGCAGACGTGTTACTGAGCAGAACAGTAGATCAGAAGGCTCGAGCGGGGACCAGTGCCAGCGTTTGGGGCTGATGGTGGTTTAACCCATGCTGTCTTCTCAGCGACCTCTTCCATCCATGTGGTGGCTACTTCTATCTAATCCTCCTCCATAATCAATACATTGGCTGAAATGATGGCAGGGACATTCCAGGTGTGTGCATTAGAACGTGGCCGGGCAGCCTTCTCCCCGAAAAAGGTTGAGGAAGATCCCGTCCAGTGGGAGGTAGCATGATGCGTTGTTGCAAGACCCTAGGCTTTGGGTTCAGAGCTGAGTCCCAATCCTGACCGTGTGCTCTTCTGCAAGGCAGTTAAACTTCCTATTTTTTAAAAAATCCACAAACTAAAACAAACACACTTACCCAGTATGTTGCTATGAAGATGTAATATTTTTCACAGTACCTGCTCAATAAATATTAGGGTCTCACAAATCCCCATCAGAGAGGGAGAATTCACAGGATACTCTCTAATCTTCAACTACTCTTAGAAATATACTTGTGTCAAAACCTCCCTCCTGACCTGTGCATTCATAAGTCCATCCTGCAAGACGTGTATGTGTTTTTAGATATACACACACACTACACATGTAAAAAGTTGATGATCATTGATATATTCACATCTTTTTTTTCTGTACTCATCTAGAGCTACAAGTAAACAGTCTGAACCAGCTATGAAGGGTCTTTTATTCTAAAAAATGACATTAATGAAACTTCTTGATAATTACTAATATTTTCCAGTCTTTTGATTTTTAGCTCCTACAGTTCTGGGTGACAAATATACTTTTTCTTCATTTGTTTTATACGTATCCATGGCTTTTGTGCCTTAGAAAAATGCCAACCAAGTTTATTTTTTTTTCATTCTGCGAAGAATTTTTGCAGAGCTATGAAGGAAATATGGAAAATAAAAGATAAGCTACTGCATGGAATAAAATTCATAAAAAGCCCTTCCCTAGTATTTCTCCAAGTAGCATCAGCTGCATCTTTCTGCAGAGTGCTGACTTTATCTCTTTCATGATTCGATGGCACAAGCCTCCCTCCAGTTTCATCCTGCAGATGTACGATAGTTTAACTGTTCAAGTAGGTCATAAAACACACCATTTATAAAGCACTTAGCTACACTGTACCATGCAATGGGTAACACGTTAAAACAAAGAAAAACCTTTCTTAAGGAGCTTGATATTTAAAGCATCACAGTGCAATTAATCTCTTTCTCAAAAATCTGCCTTGCAGAATTCATGGTTAAATTAGACAACGGTAACATGGGTCAGTACTCCAAAGTTTACCTAATTTGGGAGACTCTTGCTATCTAATTTGGGGAACTCTTTCTATCATATTGTACCTATAATAATAGAACCAACTACACAGCTGGCTATTTGCTATTCTATGTCATAGTTAAACAAAGCTAATCAGCAACACTGTGTACTCAGTAAGTATGCTTCAACACACATTGAACAAGTATTCATCAGTGAAATATTGCACAATTAATTTTATAATACAATAATCATCAGCAGCTGTTGTTAGTAGGCATGATTTGGAAGAAGAGCCTACTGGAGGATGATGCTTTCTGTGGGGCTGCCCTGTGCCCTGTAGGCTGTTTTGTAGCATCCATGGCCTCTAATTTCTGAATGCCAACACCCCCTCCACCTCCTGCCCCGCCCACATCATGACAACCAAAAATGTCTCCAGTCATTGCCAAATGTCCACTGCGGAACAAAATTGCTCTTGTTGAGAGTCACTGTTATTCTCAATTTGATAATTTTTAAAATTAGTATTTTAAAGCACCCTAGGTGGCTCCAATTTGCAGCCAAGTTTGAGAATCAGTGGTGTCTTCCTTTGCAGATCAAAGTAGGGTCTGCAGTTCAGGAACAAAAACACCACCTGGGAACTTGCTAGAATGCAGATTCCATGATTTATAGAGTCAAAATCTGCATTTTTATCAAGACCCCCAGAAGATGTCTGTGCACATCAAGTTTTAGGAGTGTGGCTTTGGCTCACGGAGTTTCCTCTCCTTGCAGAAGTCTCCACAACTCCACAACTCCCAGAACTGGCCTGCAGAACAGGCAACCTGAGCCAGCAAGTGGAGTGACTGTCCTGTGTCACCCTCACAGCAGACTAGGCTGGGGAAGATGCCTGACATATTGGGTGGGGGAGGAGCCAAGAGCCAATCAAATTCTCTCTAGAGAGTTTCTACTACCAAGAAGGACTTCAAGAGATTGCACTGGTTCTTAGAAGACAGCAAGGAGCAAATACTTGGGGCAAAGCTGAGTGACCTAAATGGCAGCTTCTAATAGAGGGACTCTTCTGCTCACCTCTTGGTTATCTCTGCTCCCATCTTTCTTCACTTCTTTGCTTCCTTTCCCTGCTTTACGCACTTTGCTTTATCTCTAGCTGTGGGCAGACAACACATCAGCTATTCTTGCATTAGCCTGAGATGGTTCCTCTCTTGGCAACCCATTAAACCCAGCAATAAAAATGGAAATCTGTTTTCCTTCAATAAAGCAGGGGGATGGGTGTGTAAAAATAATAGTATGACACTGTGCTATTAAGTTTATATTGAAAATTCTGTAATCACACATTGTCTACGGATTGAACTCTTATGAAGAGCCATTCGATAAGATGCCGAAAGATACTTAAAAATAAATAAATGTCTACCATGCTTTGTAGTATTGTTTTTAAAGATACATGTTGGGAAATAACCCAAGATAAGGAAAAGAAAAATTAAAATCAACTCAAGTGTTAGTAAGTAAATGAGTAAAAATTATGTTTTGTAAAGGAATAGAAATATCAGACAGCCATTAAAATGATAATCTCTGAATTTGTATAACAACATTTGAAATGTTTGTGCCAATTCAATGACAAAGGCAAAAACAAAATTTTATCTGTGGCAAGATCACAGCTGTAAAATGTGTGGATGCATAAAGAGAAGATCAGAATGAAACACAAAGAATAAAATTTGTTTATTTAACTTGAGATTGTGCATAATTTTAGACTTTTGCTTTCATAAAGTTAGATGATTAATAAAGATGTGCGTGTGTTTTATCATCTCTACATAGTTTGAAAAATCCAGCAGACCACAGATATACTTTAACGTTAAATAAGCACAAATGGCACAATTTTTAGTTGCCATCTTCTCAACTATTTTTCACTCCACTATAGAGAAAAATCCAAAGAGATGGTTTCAAGTATGCCTAAGTGCAAGAACTATAATTACTTTATTTATAAAACTGGAAGAGAGTTTGGGGCATTTTAAAATTTTTATTTATTTTTCTTTTAATTAAGAAAGGTGCAACTATGAATAGCTTGGCTATGGCTGCATTCAGAACCTTATTGCAGTTATTGAGAACTTTTGTGAACTATGTAAACTCTCCATGCCTTTGCGTCCTTACCCATAAACTGGGGGTGGCTATAGGAGTACCTGCACCAGGGTGTTTGTTAAGATTAAAAGGGCCACTTACATAAAAAGGTATAGTGTAGTGCCCGGCAAACTATTACTCTTGGATGTATATTAATTGTCATTGTTTCCTTTTTATGTCAAACAGTAGGTCCATGTGTGAGGCAGATGGTCAATATGGTCAATGCCTTGAAAATACAGTATTTTATGTTCAATATTTTATTATGACCTATAACAATTCCTATTTGAGTCTTTATTAATAGATTATCAATGTGTACTTAATAAACCTCAATATTATAAAGATGATTTAATAGAAGGCTGTCCATTTATATCTGAATTCGTGCCTAAAATGCTGGCTTGCTTGGAGACATGCAGACAAAGCTATTTGTCAAGAAGTTCTAATTGAAAAGTGCATTTCTGTGATCCATTTCTAGTAACTTAGACTATAACTTTTTTCTTAAATATAATGTCTATTATGATATTTATAGGATCTAACCTGTTGGAATTACCTATTGCAACAATTTTCAAATCCACTCAATCTCCGTGGTTTTACACTTAGCTGCATTTTTAGTTCTAACCATCAGCAATCATTTTGGGAGGTTCTGTCTTAGTCCATTTTGTGTTGCTATAACAAAATATCAGAGACTGAGTAATTTATAAAGTGCAGAAATATGCTTTCTCACAGTTTTGGAGGCTGGGAAGTCCAAGAGCAAGGTGCCTGTGGGTTCAGTTATCTGCTGAGGCCTGCATGTATCCTCTGGAGGGGAGGAATGTTCTGTCCTCACGTGGCAGAAGGCAGAAGGGCAATGAGCCAAATGCTACCTGGAGCCTCTTTTATAAGAACCTTAATCCCATCAATGTGGAAGGAGCCCTCATGGCCCAGGCCCAAACACCTCTTAAAGGGCCCACCTCTTAATACTATCACATTGTCAACACCTGAATTTTGCAGCAAACATTCAAACCATAGCAGCTTCCTTGCAAAAAAAAATTTATATATGTGTGTGTTTATGTATGTATATATGTATATAAATATACATATGCAAAAATTTTTATGCTTTGCATTTCGTAAAGGATAGGGATTTCTTTTATTTTCTTCTGAATATGAATTAAAACAGTGTTTTTTAGTCTTGGCTGCACATTAGCCTTGGGGAAAGGGAATTTTAAACAATTCCATTGCCTCCCTGGACCAACTATATCAAAATCTCTTATTAGATCCCCTAAGGCAATCTTAAATATGTTGCCAAATTTAAGAACCGTTGGCCTAAATATACAAAATGTGATTTTTTTCCTTCTTGCTGTGCCTCAATTTAATGCTCTCCAAACTTTAATCTCCTGGAGAACTTGTAAAAATTCAGATTTGTTTGGCAGGACTGGAGGTGGTGCCTGGTAATCTGCATGTGTACCCAGTTCCCAGGCGAGAACATTGCTCCTGCTCCAAGGCCCAAACTTTGAGTAGCAATATCAGAGTTGTTATACCTGCCAAGGAAAGGGAAAGGAAAACATAACAGCACAGAACAAAACAAAACTCAACCCAATTATCAAATATTTCAGCTGTTGAGGTATGGAACATGTCCTTAAAATAAGCCTATTTTTTTTAATAATACTAGGGAGCTTAAGACAAAGAGGGGGAAAAAAGAAATTTTGTGGTCAGGAAATTAGCAAACTCTGTCTCTCTATCAGATGGACCGATTTTTGCCACCTAAATCAGCACTTGCTACAGAATAAAGCTCAGTTAATTAGAATTTTTTTTAACCAACTGAACCGCCCCCTGCCCGGCTTTGGCATCTATGTTGCTAAAGGGGACCATTACTCTAGGAAAACGCTTTCTGTCTTTGGCACATCCTTCATCAGGACCACATTGTCACTTAGCTCTTGTCCCTTTAGCGCACCATCCTGGAGAGACAGACATTTCAAAGGAACTGTACCATGACACTCCTTAGCATGTGAGCCATTACAAATTGCCTTGCTGTGGTTTAAAAGCAGAATAATTGAAATAGAGGGAAATGTACAAGCTCTAGAAGTATCTTCTCAGTGGGTTTGTACCCTGTGAGGTGAGATGAGTTCCAAAGGCAATAAAGACATTGAGCACAGAGATAGGAGTATGCCGTGGCTGGAATCTCACACACACACATACACACACACATGCTCACATTCACACCTGTGCCCCTTTCTGGCGGGAGGTGAAAATTGGGATGCTTTTACGAGCGTGTGCAGATGACTATACTGAGACAGCAGGCAGGCCACTGGGAGCTCACTGCACCCAAAGCCTAGCTTCTCTTTCACAAGCTATGGTACGTGTGCAGTATAATGACATGAAGGATGAGAGAGCATTTCTCTGGCGAGTCAGAAAGTCACAGAGGTACAGAGGACAGTAGAGGAGATACTCGGTGGCTCTTAGAAACAGACAATGAAATAATCAAAGACACTGGAGATAGAGATGGAAGGAGAGTTGCAGCCTTAGACATGGGTACGCCAAAGCACACGGAGTCAATAATAAGCATAGGGACACAAAGACACTCACGTGTGTGTCTCCCCATTGGTGGCATGTGACTCGAGATTGGACTACAGCAAAGGCTGCAAGTGCTTTGTTCAGAGGACAGAGTGATATGCTGTCAGGTGGGCATGTCAGACTACATATTCAAAGGCCCCAAAGTTGCATAAATCTATAGACCTGTGATGAAAACCACAATGGGCTCGATCAGGATGGAATCAACTGGAAAGGCGGATAATCTGGTGTGATCGGAGCCTACGCCGCAGGCCAACATTGGGGAGGAAACAGAGAAAGTGTTTTCTGAACAGGTAATCATGACAGACCTTCAGCACATTGGTGTGAGCGAGGGAAGGAAGGCTGCTTCTCCTGACCAATGCAGGACCAGAGACATTCTGGTTTGCTGAAAATTTGAGCAAGCAAAATGAAATGAACTAACATCAGTTGAGTATATACATGCATGTATATACCAGGGGTATACACAGGGGCCACGCCTTAGGTTTTACAAAACCCCGTGGGACATCCCTGTTTTAGAGTTTAGGCAGTGGAGGCTCTGAGAACATGAATAATTTATAAGGTCACTCAGCTAGTTAAGTGACAAAACTGGAAAATAACCCCAAAGTTGTTTAAAAGAGAAACTCGAAAACCCAAAGTCTGAAATGAATTCACCCATACGTACCCACTACTTGATCAGACCAAGAGCAGGCCCTAAACCACCACCAGCTAGATGCTGTCAACTGATGTGCAAAAGGGAGATATTGCTGAAAATAAAAAAGGAAAAAGAAAATAGCAATCTCTTATGGTTACACCAAATGAAAAAACAGCTGCCCTTACTGAGGAGTTACTGCTCGTCCGGAATGGTGCTTTGTGATGAGAACTTGCCTCTCATCCTACAGACCACGCTGGGACTTCGAAAGGACTGACCTGTTCGCACGTGAAGAAACGGAGGATGCAGAGGAGAAGTTGCCCTGGTCCCACAGCTAGGAAATGGCCTCGCCGCCTCCCTTGAGCCACCTGGGGGGTCCGTCTCCTGCCCTCTTCCTGGCTGTGCTGTTTGGGCTTCATGAGGACGCCCCTGCCCTGTCTACCTGGACCTCTTTTCCTCCAGAGCACACACCTTGCTCCCAGGAGCCAACCACCGGGGAACCTCACCACTGAGCAAAGTCATTATCTATCCCATCCCCATTGGCCCTTCCCAGCTCTGGGGATGGATCCAGATGTGTGTGTTTCTCTGTGGGCAGCCACTGCCTTCCTTTCTCTTTTAGTTGCCCTCTCTGATTTTGCAAAGATAAACAAACAAACAAACAAAAACAAAAACCCAACTAAACCAAAACAACATGAAGAACAAAGAACAATTACTAGAGACCCTGCCCTCCCCCAGCCTCTGGCAGATCAAGACTCAGTCATAATACTAATGAGACGCAGCCCCTTCTTTGCCCACCAACACGGTGCCGCTCAGAGGAGTCTCCAATAAGAAGGTAGATGCTGCACATGTGGCAGGCTGGAGTATAACCCACATCGATGCCATCAAGTGGACAATTCATCCAGCCAGGAGCCACGGCCCTCGATGTGCTTGACGGACTCATGAAAGGTCCCTTCCTTTCTGTCAAGCAGCCTTCTGCTTCATTTTTCTTTTTATCAGACCACTCAGAAAGTGGTCTGCAATCTGGTTAGTGATCCTTCTGTGCTTCCAGACAAAACACCCGTGCCCGGGTGCCCCCAGAATGAGGTATCGCAGCTGATTGGAATAAAAGAATCCCCAGGGTCCCAAACACGGAGCAAATAATCTGCTTGCAAGCTTAATCCCGAGTCAGATGCTTTGACCCGAACTACCCTATGCTGCACGTCCACCTGAGGGCTGTCATCAGAAAGCTTCTTCTGCAGGTGTGAAGAGCAGCGCGGGATATCATTGTGCTGCCCGAGCTGGTGCAAATTGCTACGGCATGACTCCATTACTAGACACCGAAAGAAGGAAAGAAAGCAGGGAGAGAATGGAAATGAAATCGGTTAGAAACTTTAGGGGTGTTATCTCATACAGTGACTTTCTTTGGACTCTTGCTGAGTAAAAAATGTGAGTAGCGAGGACAATATTTTTGATTGCAATTTTCCTTAGCTCTCCAAAGGCTGAATTGGCTTCTTAATGCCACCTTAAAGGAAGATCTGATGTAGCTGAAGTCTATGCCTCTCTAGGAAGTGAAGTGGAAAGCCTGTAGCTTCTGTTCCGGAGAGCCGTAAGCAAGGATGGGGAGAAAGAAAGAGAGTGTGGTGATCAGACAGCAGGCAGGATCCTCATTTCTCCCAGTTGTTTTGGGATGGCACTACATACGCATTGGAGTTCATTTGAAAATGCCCTGGAAAATTAGCACCTGTCTCTCCCCTCTCTGCTGGGGAGATGACAAGGCTGTTGGAGAAGCCAGCTCTTGCAAAGGCTCACCATGGTGTGGCATGGCTTAGGACAGGTGGGGAGGCGCTCTCTAGGGGATGTGGCTTGATAGGGTGGGGGCGGGGGTTGTGGCTCACCTGACGTGTAGTGGATCTGGAACTTTAGGTATACACAGATGTGGAGGCATGGGGGTGATGACAAGGCTCGGAGGTGAATGAGGGCTGGGCAAGGAGGAGAACATTGCCACATGCAGGCGTGGAGCCCAAGGATGCCTGGCAGAGGTGCCAGGGCAGAATGCCAGCACATCCTCCCAGCAGGAGAGATGGGACAGGTCTAACCCCATTCAGGAACCAGCTCACACAGGTCCCTCTGCAGTACAGAAGAGTGGCGATTCATGGCACCCACACTGTCTAAGACTCCCTTCTTCCCAGCACCCTGAGATGATTGTATATGTGATCATAGGAGGATGTAGGGAGCAAACAAAAAATGAAAGACTGAGCATTTGCCCAAGAGTCGAACCATTCAGGAGACTTAAACGGGAGGCTCTATTATAGTCTGAATTGAAGGGGTGAAAGTTTGTGATTATCCATCGCTCTTAATGAGGTTGAAAAGATCAGATCTACTTTTAAACACATAGAGAAGTCACATTTTCTTTGCAAATCTGAGTACAGAATGAGAACATGTTCCACTGAGGGCCACCAAGGTGGGAGGCACGTTCCTCATTTCACTTTGTGATATTTTATGCAAACTGTGAACCCATAAATTGCTTTTCAACAAAGCTCGCAGAGTGACATTGACATTTAGGTCATTTTCAGTGGGAAGTTGAAGAGAATTTAAAGTTTGGTCCTACGCCGCAGTCCCAGGGGAAGAAGGAGTCACCTGGTACCTGCAGGACTAATTCTTTGTGGGATGAGGAGGGAGCGGTGAGGCTTTCCTTAGCCTTGTGTGCTAATTTCCCCTTGCCTCCCTCAGCCAGCTCTGGGCAGCGAGAGTCCCTCTCAGTGTAATGGTAGCAATGCCACGGCGCCAAGTATCAGAGAGCACACTTAGAGTTGCATTATTAAAAACATATTTTTTGCCAGAGAGTTTTACCAAAATGAAATGTCTTGCTCCTATTGGTCTTAGGAGAGATCCAGACAGTTTAAGAGCTTAGGATCACAGTGCTCTGGAAATGCAGCCGTTCATCTCTGGGCATCCTGCTTGCTCACAGATTTCGCTCCTAGGGTGTCCTTTAAAAATGCACACCTCGGATAGGAAAATAACCTTTGGCCGATGTACACATCTGCAAGCACTCAGCTTAAGCACTTGATGATTTGGGGGATGCCTTTCATTTCTCTAATGGTTTAATTGCTCAGGGAATCTGTGCGGTCCTCCACATGATAGTTACAATCAAAAGCCCTTTGTTTCCTGGATACATCCTGGGGAAACGGGCCATTTTGAATCCACAGGGGTAGTCGTAACAGCCATGGGCAATGTTTAAGTTTTAATAATTTTAGATGAACACAAGACTGATGCAGACGCCTTAATATTATTGTTCATTCATCAAAACCCAATTCTTTGGAGGAGCTCGGGGTCAAGTTCACAAACTCAATTTGCAAGATTGCCCAGCAGCACCCAGAGAGCATTTTCCGCTAAGTTAGAGACTTGTAAATCTGAAACGTGGAAACTTGGGAGAATGAGTAAGGCATTTGCTCTTAATAGAATACACTTTTTTGTGTGTGCAGAAAGAGATTATTTCAGCCATATGCACAAAGCTTAAGGTAAACCGTCAACCAAATAAGCACCACAGGCAAAGCAATCTACCTTCGTAATATTTGGGGATTTTTTTTTTTTGAGGATTGGGTCCAAAAGGAATGTGACAAGTATTTTTTATATGCAGGAGAATAAAGAGGGGCTCACATAAAATTTTGAGTATTAGAGTTACATATTGTCAGCACATACTGATATGAATAAATGATTAAATAAAAAAATAAATGAATGGGCAAGGGAGAGAAAGAGAAAATTTCCTGTTCAGAAGAATTCTAATCATTTATATCCTCAAGGTGGTGGAACATAACTCCCCACACCTTAAGTGTTGGCTGCACACAGTAACTTCCAATGAGTACATTATGGACAGGTCAGAAAATTAATATTCCATATTACAGTGGGGAAAGCTGACAAGCATTACCTCATCCTGGTGATGAAGGTCAAATTCACCAGTGACAGGTCATGCTGGTAGCAAGTACCTTGGATGAGAGGTGATAAAGGTGGCATTTCACCTCTGTGATCTTTCTTCCCCAAACCCATCACCCTTGTTTACTCATAAACAAAACATCAGGCAAACCCACATGAATAGACATTCTGAAAAATACCTGCCCAGGACTTCTCAAAACTGTCAAGTTATGAAAAATAAGGAGAGAGGGAAAAACTCTCATAGCCAAAGAAATAAGACAACTGAATCAAATGGGGTATCCCAGGTGGGGCATTGGGTAAAAATGAGGAAATCTGGATAAACTATGGACTTGAGTTAATAACACTGTCCCTACCTTGTTTGACCAAGTGTGTCAAATGCACTCTACTAGAAAAAGATGTCAACAATAGGAAGAATTGAGTATGAGATACATGGGACCTGTTTGTACTATCTTTGAAATTTTTCTGTAGATCTAAAACTGTTCTAAAATTAAAAGTTTATTAGAAAGATAAACAGATTTGAAAAAGTTGTATGTTGCCAACCTGATTTAAAAAATATCTGCAACATACGTAGCCTTAACATTTGTACCACTATAATATGCTGAAAAAAATAAATAAATAAATAAAAAGAAAAAATAAATTAAAAAGTTACTGTTTCCTGCAAAGAGCAGCTCAAATCTGATGTACCCTATTTCACAAAGTCATCCCTCTCTGAGCAGAGATTGGATCGTGCATCCTGTGCTGTTTCTTCTAGGTTGGTCCAGAGCTTTCATTTACCTAACTGCTGTGTTGTTAGCTGTGTTGCCATGGGTAACAGACCCTCTACCTTATGGGATACTACCCCAGGGTATCTCTTATGAACACTCCTTCTTCACTTGAGTTTCTTCAGGGCTTTGTCGCTACCTCTGCGTTTGGCACTCGATGCTTTCTGCCTTAAATCTCACCTTCTCATGTGGGTAGAGCTCGCTCCCACCTGTTCTGTGAGGACCGAGAGAGAGATGGCCACTCACCCTTCCTGCTTCCATGGCGCCTGGGGCAATGTGTGGCGAGCAGCCCATCGTGGGCACTCCAAAAATACTTGCTACATAAAAGTGCGGAATTAATTGGAGCATCTTCAAACATTTCCAGGAAAGAATGGCAGGTCCAAATCCCCAGAGATTGCACATTTCATCTTTGGATTTCCAGCTTTTACTTTCAGGATTCCTTCAGGGAGACGGATAATTGTCAACTCATTCTTTAAGATTTTCAAGGAAGACAAGCTTTAGCAGGACTCTATTTCAGGATATTAAAACTAAAACACATCAAGAGAAGCTTTTCTTCTTCTTTAACCCGATTCATGTCTCAGGCCGCTGGCCCTCCCTCAGCCCTGACAGCAGAGATGACGGCACTAAGCGCAGTCCCGCACGGACTTGAAGACCATTACCTTTCTCCATTGCTTTCTGTCCGTCAGACCATGTTAATCTTAAATCCCTTTTCTAATTAGGTTGGGTGTTTTTTTGCACATGTGTGAATGTGTGCTTGGTTTTTGTTTTTGTTTTTTTTTTTTTTCTTTTTGGTGATAAATCTTTTCTGGTCATGAATAATTTGAATTTTTTAAATTTATCAACATCTCTGTGGTCTTTGATGCCTCAGGTGCAGATCTTAAAATACCACTAGCTGATTTTTGTAACATTTTCAAAATAAAAGGCACTGCTGATGTTAAACTTTTGTTTTTAACTGAAAATCTGCTAAATTATTTTTTTTAAATAATTATAACCTTCAGTGATCTCCTTGACCTTATCCACATCACCTAACCTCCCAAAGCTTTGTTTGACTTATCACTCAAGTGACAGAGCCCCAATATTTGTTGAGTTGAAATGGTGCCACTCAAACTAGCTGCCCTCCAGGAGAAAGGCATCGTGGTCATGGATGGAAACAACTACATGTGTGACTTTGACTGTATTTCTCCATGCAGGGGAGCCAATCTTAATATTTCCTGGAAACTTTGAGTAAGTGGAGGAAGGGGTGATGCCATATGTCCTCTGAGACATGCTGGCTCTAGGACAGATGACACAAGAACAACTGGAAACTCCCACCACCAACAAAGATCACCCACAACTCTGCCTAACAGCAGTTCTCTTAAAACCAGATTCTCTAAAGTTTAATTCCTTTAAAAAAAAGTAGTTAACCTAAAATCCAAGTCTCTTTGGAGTTTTTTATTAATTCCTTAAAAAAGTTTAATTCCTTTAAAAACAAGTAGTTAACCTAAAATCCAAGTCTCTTTGGAGTTTTTTATTAGTAGTTAACCTAAAATCCAAGTCTCTTTGGAGCAGCTATTATAAAACTGGACTCCAATGTGTGTTGATCTTCTGGTGAGGAAGACTGAGGAATAACCACATGGAACTGGACCCCACGCACACTCAACATGGCTGTTATTTTAGACAAGGAATGTCTAAAGCTTTACAACCTGAACATTGGGAAAGGTAGTCTGGAGACTCCAGGGTATGAATAGCGTGTGGACAAGACCACATCCTTCCACAAGGATGTAGAGCTGCCCCTGAAGGGATATGTTTGCACCGTCGACCATTCTGAGAAGTTCCTCCTGGATCTTGCATGAAGACTCAAGAGAAGGGTCTTAGATGAGGGAAATCTCTTTCAGTTGTCAGCAGATGAGAAGCTCTTTGCTGCTGAGATACAGGCAGGATTACTGGCAAGGAATATAGCCAGCAAAGTGCATAGCTTACGGTTGCCATAGTAAGTTGCTATAAGACAGTTTCTGTTATGTAAATTCCTTCAGTTATTCCCCCAAACTTCATTCACTTGTTATTAGATATTTTGGCATGCTATCAGTTGCCTGTTGAACTTAGAGAGGCTCCATCCTGAGCCACAGAGTGACAAACAAAACAACCTCCCCTCCTGCTTTGGACACAGTGACAGAAACAGGAGGGTGTAAGGAACAAGCTTCAGTTATCAAATATCCTATTGTTTCAAGTCTCCCATTATAAATAACATTGCAGAAAACATCCTGACAGTCAAGTCTTTATGCACATCCTTGATTCTTTCCTGAAGATGTGCGTGACTTTTCTTGTCAAAGTTTGCACACGTTGTTGAGGCTTTTGATTCATGTGCCATAGAGGCAGCAGAAGGAAATGGTGACTAAGAAACTGAAAGATCTATCTGAAAGCACACCGAGTTAGCTCCTAGGAGCCTCTCAGAAATAGCTGCAAGGCCCCTTGAGAGATCCTGACCTCCAGCAACTGGACTGCAGGGGACCAATCTATCACAGTGACGGTATTAAATAGGAAGTTATACTATTGCAGTCTGCAGCACTTTTATCAAGATGCACTCTTAGCCATGCCGTCTTTTAGGCATCTCAAGGATTTTTTTGAGTTTATTTTTGTATACTACCTGATGTGTGTATGTATGTATGTGTATGTAAGCTAAAACATAGCAATGAAATGAACATGGGTAAGCCTGCTACCCAATCTGTCAGTGAACTTTACCACTTTCCTTGCATCATCTTGCATCCACCTGGGTGGGGGACCAGCCTCTTCCTCACTCATTCTGAGATTACCATCCACACCAAATTCCACACTTATCATTCACTTGATAGTCCTTAATCATTTTATCAGATATGTAGGTAACACTAAACAACCTATTGGGTTTCTTGCTCTTGAGCTTTGTGAAAATATCATATTATATGTGCTCTTCTGTGATTTTCTTTTTGCATTTGGCCAGTCTTAGAGTCCTCTGTTTTCTTCATGTAGTGATAGTCTGTTTATTTCCATTGCTGTTAAATATTCCACCACATGCATATGTAATATTTTATTTATCATATTCCTGTTGATGGCCATTGGCATGCTTCTCTATTTTGGCTATTATAAACAATGTTGATTTAAACATTCTTTTCATATCTCCTGCTGCACATGTGCAAGTATTTACGTAAGGTATGTTCCTCTTAGGAGTGGAATTGCTGAGTTATTGCTGTCAATGCAAGTTGGAGACAATTTGTTGTTCAAAGTAGTTATGTCAATTTATACCCAGATTGACCCAAAGGCGTAAAAGTTACAATGGATATACATCTTCCCTACCATTCTGGGTTTTTGATCTTCTTAAGTTTTGCCCACCCAGGGGGTATGAATGGGATATGTCTGTAGTCTTGATCAGTGTTTATTTTTATTATTCTGAATGCCTTTTCACATGTTAATGAGACAGTCTTGTTTCCTGATCTGTGAAAAATCTGTCATATGTTTTGCCCATTTTTATACTAAATTGTTTGTCTTTTTCTTTTTGATTTTTAAGGAGTGCATTATTTGTGTCAGATACAAATTATCAGTTTTGCAAATATCCTCTTTAAGTTTGTGGCTTCCTCCCACCCATACACACACTTCATGGTAACTTTGACAAACAGAAATTCTTAATATTAGTGTGGTTAAATTGATAAACCTTTTCTATTTATGGTTTGTGCTTATTATATATTTTTAAAATATTTTCCCTACCCGGGGCAAGATTGTAGATTTTTTTTTTTACAAAAGTTTCTTGCTGTTTTTTTCATTCACTTTTGCGTCTTTACTCTATCAGTAATGAACTTTTTTTTAGATTGTGAGAAGCAAAGTCTCCATCTCTTTGTTGTTTCTGTTGATCCCCTTTTGTTACAACCCGTTAATTGATGGGGTGACCCTTTCGCTGAGGATCTGCGGTGCTGCCCCTGTGATGCGTCAATTTTCCGTGCATGCATCGCTGCGTTTCTAAATCAATATGCTCATTTCCTTCCAATGGTAAATTCGTCCATTTGTGACTCAACACTTTTAACAGACCATAAAATGTGTTTAATGTTTCCTGAATGTGTTTCTCCATATACTTCTTGCATGTTTTTTAAACATTATTTACAACCAGATAACATTTATTTTATTGTGGTAATTTAAAAACGTATTTTGTTTGTTTCTAATAAGTTTAAATGACATATCACTTTTGTTATCGATCTTGTTATAGGACAACTTGTTAAATTCTTATATTTGTTCAATAGTTGACCTGTGGATGATTTGGGGTTTTCCATGTAGCAACCATTTTCACCTGCAAACCACATTTGTTTTTCTTTGCAATCCTTATCCTTTTTATTTGTGCATGAATTTATTTCTTTATGGCCTAGACTATGGCCTTCCATACAGAACAGCATGGAAAAGGTTCTTGTCTCACACTTGATATGAACTGTAGATGTGTAGTAGTTTATTAGGTAAAGAGGTTTGCTTCTATTCCTATTCACTAAGGGTCTGCTTCATGAATATGTGTTGAATTAAATGCTTAATAAATCCACCTAAAGGAGTCTTTGATTTTTTAAAAAATATCAAATTAGTAGCATCTTATGAATTATGACATAGGTATGCCACATTGTGAATTCATCACAGTCCTAGTGAAGACTCAAAAAACTTAACCTGAGCCTGGCACAGTGGCTGCCACCTGTAGTCCCAGCTGTTGGGGAGGCTGAGGCAGGAGGATCACTTCAGCCTAGCCATTTGGGGCCACAGCGAGCTGTGATTGTGCCTGTAAATAGCCACTGCTCTCCAGCCTGGGTAACACAGTGAGACTCCATCTGTACAAAAAAAGAAAAAAGCCTAATGGAAGATACTCTCAAAAAACTCTAGAAAAGCAATTTGGCAATAAATCCTCATAAAATATGGTGCATCTCATACTTTATCGGGACATATTATTGACGCTTTAATACTGAATTATGAAACAGACTGTTTTCACATTATAGTTCACAATACTGAAATTGATTGACTGTTAGCAGTAGGATTACGATGCACCATGCTTCACCATGTATTTATCTAATACCTTGAATGCCATTGATAAATATCCGTTGGTAGAATCACAAAATTTCAGAAAAGGGGGCTTTCAAATACATTTGCTAAAATGCAATGTTAACGTGATGTTCATACAAAGGACATGGGTTTTCTGGGGGTAGCTCGTTCCACGTGGTTAGCTGGAGCCCACGATGTTGCTGCAGAGGGTCACACTGGACGCCGTACAGACTAGACCAGCATGCCTGCTCTGAACTGGGTGCCCTCTCTGTGTGCAGCTCTGGGGTACAACAGCCTTTAAGGACCAGGCACAGCTTCAAGTTGAGCCTGCTAGATGTCATCCACTGCACCTGGGGACCACACGTCTGTATTTATTTTCTGGCATTTCCAGTCCTGCTGCGGTGTGCTTTGTGAGCTACCATGACACCTATACGTAATTCTGATCATCTCCGTGCGAGAAGCCTGCAAGGTGACTTTCCGAAAAAGGCACACACCACAGATTCGGATCAGATGGCGGGCAGCACTTCTTCCCACGGTGCCCCCTGCTGCACAGGGATGCATTAACACTCGCCATGACGGGTGCGGACGCCTCTGACCTTCAGGACTGGAGTGCAGTCTCCAAACGCCTTTTCAGTCGTCACACCCCACCATACTCTAATTAAAATGGTCTGCATGTGTCTCATCAGGACCCATTCACGTAATCTATTTGCTGGATATTTTAACATGTCAGTGTTTTGTTCAACTCAAAAAAAAGCCAAGTCTTCTCCAGAAAGTCACGAGAATTCTACATAATAACCCCGTTTCTGCAATATATCTCTATACTAATTAGCTATGGGAACTCTCTGTTGCTGACAGTAAGTTATTTATTTCCAAGAATTGAGTTTATGCTCTTTCTAATCTATGTCATCTTGTTATGAGGAATAGAAGTTTGCTATTTGGACAGGGGTGACACACTCAGTCTTCTCCTGCCTTTTTGTATCCCGAAAGATGTCACACAGCGTGCATCTCAGGGGGAAAGTGCGTGTGACTGTTCCCTTCGCAAAGAGAAATGTCCATTTATTCTGTGCAGAGAGAGGATGACATGTACAGTTCATGAACTTCCTTCCCTTTGCCAACACAAGGCTCCTGTTTCCTCATAAAATAATGTACTTAAGAAAAGGAGAATTGTATTGAAATGTCATTCTATGGATTTCACGAGGTTTTGAACTTAAAATCATCAAAAAGAACATTGGCACTGTAACGTCCTCAGAGATTCCCTTTAGATTGTGTGGTTTAAAAGGAAAGCATCAACTGCCAGTGGCGATAAGCTCTAGCCACTCCTCATGACTTGTTTTTAAGGCCTTTTTTAAAAAAAATAAAATAATTTAGGTTGAATAAATGTGTATTTTGGAAATACTTCACAAAAAAAGGAACAGAAGTCATGTGCTATAGACCTGCAGTCCCCAACCCCTGGACCACAGCCTGGTATGGGACCGTGGCCTTTTAGGAACTAGGGTGCACACCACGGCCTGAACGCCCCACCCCCACCCCGTCCATGGAAAAATTGTCTTCCGTGACACTTGGGAAGGAGTGGGGGTGGGCAGAGAAGGAGGTGAGCAGCAGGTGAACAAGCAAAGCTTCATCTGTATTTAAAGCCGCTCCCCATCACTCACATCACTGCCTGAGTTCTGCCCCCTTCCCACCCCACCTGTCCCCAGTTCCATGAAAAAATTGTCTTCCATGAAACTGGGTCCTGGTTCCAGAAAGGATGGGGACTGCAGCTAAAGGCTGAATGTGTGTGTGCCCTCAAAATTCCTATATTGACATTCTCACCCCTGAGGGGACGGTGTGAGGAGGTGGGGCCTGTGGCAGGTGATGAGGTCACGAGGGTGGAGCCTCATGGATGAGATCAGTGTCCTTATTAAAGGGACCCCAGAGAGTTCCCTTGCCCCTTCCACCACGTGAGGACACAGCGAGAGGGGCCACTCTAGTTTTGCAGGGTTCCAAACAAGTCAGAGAGACATACCTCCTGCATTGTCTTGTGTATTTCGATTTTTAGGGTATCTCTGTGTTTGAGATGGGCAGCAGTGTGGGGGTTATTTGTACCAGGATTCAAGAACAGTGTTGGGAAAGATAAATCCCATATAGAATAACACAGACCGGCCTGTGATACGGAGTTGGAATCTCCAAACTGGTGTTCGAGAACAACCAAAGCCACAGCTTGACCATTCGTTAGGCTGATATCAGTTTTATCAAGACATATAAAACATATAAGTTTTGTCAAGGATATATTGCTCTTACATATTTTTCTGAAAACATTCTAACCATGTGAATGGTTAATGATTTTAAAACTTTTAATATGATAGTAAATAATAAATAATTCAAATAAAGGAAATCCCATACCACCAAGAATTGGCTAAGAAGGCAAAACCAAAACGTTAATATACCAGGGAAGAATACTCATACTAATTCTTATACTAAACATTTTTAACTGGCTAAAAATCGTTGAACTCCACCAGTCCCAAAACAATAAAGTTCTCCAATTAACATTTACCCTGCCACCCTCAGAAGTTTGCCTTTTTCTGCTATCACTCCCATAAAACTCTTCTCAAATATCACCAGCCACCACCTAATGACTACATGCAGTGATCTCTTCTCAGTTCTCAACATAGATAATGAAATAAACAGGAGAGGAAGCTATAGATATTGTCACTCTAAGTCCTAATTGGAAGTTCTGGTACAACTTTTCTCAAATAATTGCCTCTGATCATCAAATTCATTGTTTAAAGTTACACATAAGCTTCATTTCTCTACTCAACAACCAAGTGCTGATTACCCATTCTGTATGCTAGACATTGTACCTGGCCCTGCAGAAACAAATATTGCTCTTTTTCCATCACACATAAATAATTACTATGGAAATACTCTCCTCACTTATTCAGGGTTCATAAAAATGTATTTGGTAAGGCACTATGTCCAGTTTTACCATTATACTAAAAGTTTTAAAATCATTAACCATTTACATCCACCATGTTCAGAAGCCACGGTGAACACTTTGATTTAAATGTCATGATTTTGAAAATCTCCAAATTATATGTTCAACATTGCTTTAGCAAAAGGCATGTCAGAGTTATATTTTAACATACATATCCAAATTATCCAATATGTTAACTGCACACACTTTCAATTAACTTACACCACCTAAAATGTGAATATAATATGAAATAAATGAAAGCTTATTGTTTGAGTATTCATGTTTCAATGTGACTATAACTCTGGCATTTAGACCCAGGTAACAGACAATTAAAGACCAAAACATCGTGACTACCACATGCATTTAAACTTTAAAATTAACTCACAGAAGATAGCTTCAAATGATGATTACATCATCTGTAAATGACTGTAATCCAACTTCATAAATATTGATGAAGTTGCCGAGTTTGAAATCATTGCTGCTGTTGAATTTTACTACATTCCATTTGCATTTCCAAAATTAAGATTCTTCTTTGGAACTTGGAGAAGTTGCATTATTAAAATGCCCCAAAACAGGTCATATGCGATAGATAATCAGGGTGATAAGAAAGAAGAGACTTGTGCACGGGATTCTCTTATATGCATTTAGCTTGGTCTGTCTCTCAAGTACGCCTGAAAAAAACATGTCTTTTGACAGAGGCTGAGACAATTATTTCCTGTGAGTGCACATTCAGCCATCAAAATGAACTTTTGGTTATATCAAAATAGCAATCCACTTCTCACATGTATCAGAACTTCCCCCAAGAAAGTCTGTACTGAGGGGTGATTTGGGCACAAGTTCCAGGAGAGTAAAGAGTGTGGACCTTAATCAAGGCGGCTGTTGACCCAACACGATGCTGTTTTCATAGGTGGCAAAGCTATGTGCACAAGGTCACCTTCCTCTCACTTTGCTTCGAAGGCACTTATTCTGGGGCTGTAAAGGGTTTTGTTTGGTCAGTTTGTGCTAAAAGGAGACTAGGTTTTCGTTTGTTGCACATGGGATGGGACATGAGATGGAGACTGCGCTTTGTTTATGGCAGCTGGAGAGCTGTCATTCAAGCGTTGCTGAAGGTTTTTTGGCTCATGAGTTACCAAAGTGTCACTGGATGGTGATTTTAGTCCTGTAAATGTTAGACAACTACCATGTATTGTCATAGGAAGACTCACAGATAGAGGGGGGTGTAACTGGACACTTTTATTTTTGTAAATTTAATAAAAAGGCTTGAGGATCTTTAATGCTGTTTTTTGGTAGACCTCCCATTTTCATCCATTTGTATATTTGGATGTTTCATGGATTTTTACAGCCCTAAAAGAAAAGAGCTTCAGATTTGAATTGCTTCTTTCTGATCTTTAAAACCATTACGGATTTTGGACGGACTTGAACAAACACTAAACGTTACCATGTGAGCCGGAAGAGTCCAGTCAAGCAGCCCTCCACAGATCCAGCTGCTGTGGATTGATGGCCTGTGGCCACCAGCCTTCTGACCCAGACTCACACTGGAAAGAACGAACGGTGAATGCCTGCAAAGAATTTTATCCACCACAACATCCCAAAATGTCACACAAGGTGCTCAAGGCAGTTTGAGCCAAATGTTTAATATTAGGAGAAAGAATGTGGTACTTGACAACCAGTAGCAACAAGCAGGACCGGGGGTCCAAGTATGTCCGGGTTTAGGAGAATGTCACTGGATTGTGTAAACCCCCTTAATAATTTTGGACACAGTCTTCAGTGGATTCCTGGGTGGGAGACTGGTAAGGGTGGACCTCCTGCTGACCCACAGAAAGAAAGCTCCAGCTGTACTTTGGGCCATGGATGTAGAGTGTAGCAGACACTGCTGCTGCCAAACCCATACTCACACCATCCTTGAAGGGCACCCTGGAAAGGAACAGACCAGAAGCACTGGGCAGTTATTTTGCCAGTGAACCTCAACTAGTGAGGGCTGGAGTTGGTGTAGCCTATCTCAGCTTTGTGGCTCGACCACTGGAAAACTTTGAGGCATGTTCTACAGTCTCTTGGGGGACTGGACCCCTGTCCTCTGCAAGGGTGCCCACTTCTGAACATACCCTGTGTGGGCTTTTCTCCCTTCCCCATCTCACTTCTCCAAGTTGTCCGTGGGGAGAATCAACTCCCCAATAAATGATGTATTAGTATATCCTCAGCCTTGCCTCAGAGGCGGGAGAAGGGACACATTTGGGGAAATTAAAACTAAGACAGTGTGCACCTAATGGAAAGTCAAGACCCTCTGGATTCAGTGAACCAGGTGAAGACATTGGCCCAGTGCTAACCTACAAATTAACACCTAGCTAACAAATGCATTTGATTAATTGAGACCCATGTAACTGTCCATTAAACTACACAGTTCTAACACAAGTCAGTGGAATCATACCACTTTGGCCCTGAATTTTGTGAGTATGCAGACGTTCTGATTCAAGCTTCTGCATTATGGCTTAGTACACATGCACACACACATACACTATCCACTGCTTTGCTCCACGGAGCTACAACTGTGTTATCTATCTTCAGGTGCCAGGTGTCTGCTGATGAAAGAGTGGACTGCAAACTTCTGGTTGAAATATTAATTATTTCATGTTCCAACTCTATGAACCAAGCAAAGGAGATCAATTTTCTATCTGGGTTTCAAAGAAACTACCCTGGACCATAGTTCCTAAAAGTTGACCGTGCTTATGTACTTTACCAAGAAAACACTCAAAATTCCCCCCTGATTCAGCTTTCCTGGGTGCATCTAGCCCTTCCCAGACTTAGGGGACATGCTCATGGCAGCTCTTAGACTCTGCGAGCCAGTGAGTGGGACCAAGGGACGGGTGCCTCATTGCTCCAAACCTGAACCCTGTGAGGGCTACAGTCAAAGTTTAGGGTTTTCCTGGGATCCTAAGCTGAATTCTTGGTAAGATGAGATTAAAAAATATGAAAACAAGTATGGCAGAAAAAACAGCATGGATATTGAGAGAATAGGGGGAAATCTGCTTCCCAGACTCAATTTCTTGCACAGTCTAGTAAGAGACCATTCTAAATATGACATGACCCCAGAAGTAAATGGGGGAAAACCCTTCTATGGGTATATGTATTTAGCGAACATGGTCCATATAGCAGTGAGGGCTTGTCAGAAACAGGTAAGACACTCAGATTGGGCCACTGTGCTACAAAGCCAGGCTACAAGTCTGGATTTTAACATCAAACCGAACTTCCCCTACTTATTTATTATTTATTTATTTTAAATTGAAAAATAAAAATTGCATATATTTAAGGAGTGCAATGTGACGTTTTGATATACATTATATACATTGTGGAATGGCTACATCAAGCTAATTGGCATATGTATTACATCACATATGCATAATGGCTGCACTCATTTGCATTCCTACTGCAGTGTACAAGGATTCTCTTTTCTTCACATCCACACTAACACTTGTTATTTCTTGACTTTTTTAAAAATCACATTATATTTTTAATTGCTTCTTTGTAGTTGTAACTTGCAAAACCTCTTATACGCACGAGGCAGTCAATGACTAGATAGTTTTTGAATGAAATGATGCATTGAGTGTGTGTGCACCTGTGTATGTTTTCTTCTACTTGGTAACTTCCCACCAATCCCTGATGACTTCATTGTACATTCACTCATTTGAGGAAGGAAAAATACAAGTTCCCCAACAATGGTTTTTAATGTTTAACAGAACTCGTGCAGGTGTCTTTTGAATTTAAAAATATAGATCAAAATAAAAAAAACCTGAAAGAAATACAATGCACGAAGGGCATTCTTTTCTTAATTTCAGAATATTATGGGGGTACAAACATTTTGGTTCCATAAATTGCTTTTGCATTGTTTGAGTCAGTGTGTCCATCCCCCAGATAGTGTACATTGTACCCATTAGGTGTGAATGTACCCATCCCCTCCTCCCCCCAACCTGCGTGATTTCCAATGAATGTTATTTCCATATGTGCACATAGGTGTTGATTGATTAGTCCCAATTTGATGGTGAGTACACATGGTGCTTGTTTTTCCATTCTTGTGATGCTTCACTTAAAACACTGGTGATATAGCACCTCTTGTATTTTCCTGGATGGAGCTGGAACCATGCTCCATCCAGGAAAATGCAAGAGGTGCTATATCACCAGTGTTTTCTGTGGCTGAGTAGTACTCCATGGTATACATATACAACATTCTATTAATCTGCTCATGGATTGATGGGCACTTGGGTTGTTTCCACAGCTTTGCAATTGTGGATTGTGTTGCTATAAGCATTCTAGTGCAAGTTGGTTGATTTTTTTCTTGCTGATTTCCTGAGTTCTACATAAATTCTAGTTATCAGCCCTTTGTTAGATATATAACATGCAAATATTTTCTCCCATTCTATAGGTCGTCTATTCACCCTACTGATTGTTTTCTTGGTTGTGCAGAAGCTTTTTAATGTGATCAGGTCCCATTTATTTATTTTTGTTGTTGCTGTGATTGCTTTGGGGGTCTCACAAAGGGTGTTGCTCATGGCTTTTTTTGAGTATTGGTCATGAGTCTTAAGACCGGTTTAAACTGTTTTAAGCTGCCTTAGTACCTTTCGATAACTGTAATACTAAAGTCTCCGCCTATCAGGAAGTACTGTGTGTGCTGAACCTGTAACATATGTAAATATACAACGTTGCAGAGAGAGAGCTATTTCACTTGCCAGAAACAAATTTAAGGCTCCACAAACAGGCAGGCAGTGCAGATTTTACTCTGCAAAGAGTGAATGCCTGGAGGGTTCCTGTTTTGATTAGGAATGAGAGCCTTGTATAAGTAACCTCTAGTAAACTCGTCTAACTCCTCACGCTGGATTGATCTGAGTCATTTCTTTGGCCTCTTGGCACCATCTCGGTTTGGAGGATTCTCCCAAAACACTTGGTCCTAGTGATGTAACACAAAAGAACTTACCTCATTTTCCTAACCACGTAAGAACAACCACAACAACACACAAACAGTAATGAACATGTGCTTTTGTACTTTATTTAATCGGGGGGCATTATGTAGAAGGCATTGCCATACAGAGATCTACATGTAACAAATGCAATTTGGAAACTTATGCATTTATTTTGAAAATATCAATATTGCATTAATACCATGTTATACTCCAGTTTTAACCTATACAAATCCCATAAACAATAACACATGGTATCCTATGCACTGTCCTCTTTGACACTGAATTTTTACTAAATAAAGTAAAATTAACAATTGATAACCATAAAGGTTTATGAGCGATAATGATTTAAAAATAGATACCCAATGCTTTTGTGGAATGAAATTTGATGATGATAAATTGAGAAAGTTGAATCTTAAACTCAAGCATTTTTTTATATTGTCATTACTAACATATAGCTGGTAAATGAAAATACTCCTTTATTCATTTGTACTTTTTATTTGGTTTTCATTAAAAATTTTCTTTATTTCAAAAATCTCTGAATTTTGCATGGATGCTTTAATTTCTACAGCTCACTGGAAAAAATGCAAATATCTTCCTAGTAAATTTTAATGACCACTCTGATGACATTGTAGGTTGCTGTTGGTATTTGGAACTGGGTAAAACAATATTCAGGGTCCTCTGGTAGATACACGACTATTTGGACACAGCATATCTAACTTGAAATTCCTCCAAGTTATTTTAACGACCCAGGGCACTTCATTAAAGCAAGTTTCTTATCTAGGGGCAGTCCCATAACGCAAACTCCAAGACATAAAGTAATAAACTTTAGTGAAGTTCATTATCTTTCAACTCTATCTATTAAAAAATAGCTGACTTAAAACTGATTTTATCAATTATTTATCAGTCTTTGGGTACTGTGAGATTCCTTAATTCCCAAGCTCTCAAATATGATTGTAAAAATTGTTTGTTTCTTTCTGGTGATTGTTTTTTTCCCATCCAAATGCCTTCTTATAACAATCAATTTTATAGAAAAGAAATGGTGACTTAAGTGATTTTTAAAATGAAGTATTGCATTATTTTTACCACCTTTTATGACCAAGAATCCTCAGTTAATGCTTAATAACTTTTATTGTCAAGGCATCCTTTTTAATCTCTGACCTGACCTTCCCTTGTTGGCATTTAAGTCCATTTATTCTTGCTCCATGCAGAGTAAGAAAAGTTGGACAGAGTTGGCTTCACAGTAACCTCAGTTACTGAATCATCCTTCAGAGCAAATGTCTCCAACCTCCTTTCCCATTCCTCATTCACTCTCTTACTTACATATCTTATTCTGGATGCAGGAAGAGTAGAAAAGCTGGGGGTGAATTGGCTCTAACGTGTCTTTCTAACCCTCTGGGGTTAGAAGCTTGGTGCTCCCTTCTCTGGAAAAGGTAGCATAGAAAACTGTATCCCAGGGGCTACACCCAAATGCATGCACACTTGCTCCCTTGGTTATAGCTGACAGTGCCAAAGGTTCACAGCTCATTCAGCTCAGATGTTTGGGCCGCCATCAGATTCTCCCAATTGAAACTGGAAATTGAGATCCAGAGCCTGGGATTTTTGGAGGCTGGGTCCCTGGCCACTTTCCAGGAGGTAGACAGTCATCTTCAGCTGAGGTCTCTGGAGTTCTCCTTGTTCCTGAGCTTCCTGTTGTTTTGTTTTGTTTTTTTTTTTTATTTTTCTATCTCTTTTGGATATTTAATGAGAAATTTAATAATCCTTCTAGTAAATTCCCACTTGGGCCTCAGGTAGCAGAAAGTAATTTCTCTTTTTTGAAGCCAAATGTGTTCTCATGCATGTTTTAATGACATAGCTCTCAAAGAAAAAAACACACACACACAGAACAAAAAAACACAAAATCTCTGCCTGGGGCTCCCATGAAGAGATCAGGGGACCACACAAATAAATGTCTCCCGTTCCACATCTCTCCCTTATTCTGGATCAAGAGATGACACTGTTCAATATCATTTTATGTTATAGAAACGTCAGAAGTGGGACAGATCACAGTTTAGTCAAGTTACCTGTTTGCCTGTTTCTCTCCCATTTCCTATGAGGTTTCTGAGGGAACCAACGGGGCTTATAAACTTGTGTCACAGCACCCTCCACGGGGACGGGTACGTGGTTTGTGTCCAGCACATGTTTATTGAATGAAAGCTTTTACCAGGAAAAACAAATGAGCCCCTTGCTAGACTCATCTAGGATATCCTGTCCTTTACAAAGAAAGGAAAACTCCAGGTACTTTGACTGAAACTTTATAACCTAGAGAAGAAATAACTCAGAAATACTCATCAAATGTTGGATTTTGGGTGGACAACCAAGCAGAAGGAGCAGCAGTGCTTCTGTGGGAGCTTAGTGTGCTCACAAACTCGTGCAGGGAATGAGGTTCACAGAGGCACTCAGCTCCTCAGTCTCTGCAATTTCTTGCAAGCCTTCAGCAGATTCAGCAAAGTCTGCTTGTTCTCCCTGAGGAGAAAAGAGCCGGCCAACTGCAGAAAAGTAACAGAAAACTCCGACCTTTGTCCTTAGCAAAACCAAAATAGGTTGGCCTTCAGGGCCATTCCAAAGACCTTGAATGACTAGATGCATCATTCTGGCTCTCAGAACATTCTCACATCTTCTTCAGGGTATCTGGTGTTCCTTTAAAAAAGAGGTCTGTTGGGGGAGGTTGAAATAGAACTTTTTTGAAAGTAAGGACCTTAAAATGAAGAAGGTCTCCATGAGCGAGCCCTTGCATATATATGCTGTAACTGAGTCGTAATCAGACAAGTCGTCGATAACACAAAGATATTAGCACACTCACTGCTTGGAATAGAAGCAGAAAGCAAAGATAAAGACCAGCTTCTGTTGCTAGGGAAGGGGTCACCTCCCAAGAGGAGAAGGTAAGTAACAGGAGCTTTGGAAGCCATGGAATGAGTCTTGCAGAAGTCAACTATGTGGTGATAGATGAGATTGTGCAACTAATAGACACCTACAACAAAACGCCGCCATTAGGTCAAGGTACTTACAGGTATAGGTATCTGTCCCATATCACTGGCAAAGAAAAAAGTTTTTCAAACAGCTGATTCTTATGCAAACCTTTATTCCCAAAGGATGGTAGGATGTATTCTCTTTTTACTCAAAAGGGATAATGTTCAGGACTTAACTTTATTACACTAGGGTCACAATTTATAAATTTTCACTGATGAAGATATAATTCAGAGAAACGAGTTAGCAAAGAATGAGGGGGATGTCGGGAGTATGCTCTCAAGGGGGGTGCTGATATTTGAAAAACAAAGTTATTCAATATA
Source organism: Mirza zaza (assembly GCA_008750895.1). NCBI lineage: Eukaryota > Metazoa > Chordata > Mammalia > Primates > Cheirogaleidae > Mirza > Mirza zaza. The sequence continues at coordinate 176,946 of VSMD01111394.1, forward strand.
ATTATTTCTAACTTGGAAAAATATTCACTGAAAAGAATGTAGAATACAGGAATAAAATATGTTTTATTTCTGCATCTTCGGAGAGCTAAGGATGGAAATAAAAAAACAAAAGAGTGAAAAATAAAAAATCATATTGTGGAAGAGAACAATGATGGAACACATAGAAGAATGAAGACAAGGAAAAAGATGCAGAATTGGGACCCACTCAGATATAATAACAACAGGCAGGCAGACACCTATAAACACTTACAGCCACTAAGAGAAAGATGTCCAAATGTAGGAAAAGACAGTCACAGTCAGAACAACCTCTGGGGAAGGAAACTGGAGGGATACATGGGCACGAGTGTTGCTTAACCCACTCAGGGTTAATGAGTATTTGCGGGGCGGATAGTACAGCCTAGAGGTTATGAGTTTCAGCTGTGAAGCCAAATAGAGCTTAGTTCAAATCCCAGCTGGGCACCCTGGCTGGGAATCAGGTGACATTGAGCAAGTTTCATTGGACTTGCTTAAATCTCAGTCTTCTCATTTATAAGATGTACACTGAAAAAGCATCTATTTATAGGATGCTGTGGATTGAGTGGACTAATGACTGTGGAGTCCTCAGTCTCGTGGCAGACACAGCCTAACGCAGCGTCTCAGGGGCTTACAAGTAGGATTCCTGAGAGCAGAAGGGGTGAAGTTTTGGTGAACCATAAAGCAAACACAGCTTTGAAAGGGAAGCTTCTGTCAGCTCCAAACTCTGATGCCCAAGCAAGACACGTCCAGGTATTGCCAGATCTTCACACTTTATTCAAGAGAAGATGCCACCCAATCTGACCATTAATGTCGATTTTTAAATGTTTACAGCTGATTTGGTTTTTAAAAGCATTTTCCAGGCAACCACATCCAGAAGCAGTGGACATCTGTCTGAGCACCAGCTGGTGACCTTTGTATTAAAGAATATTTTCTCTTATAATCACTGTTACCATGAAAGCCCACTATGATAATTAATATATTTGCAATTACTTTAGCTTGATTTTGAGTGTGAGTCACTATCTTAAGTGCTATGGAAATTATGAGAGGAAATATACACTATCACTTTAATCTAGAAAATAAGTTAATATACACAAGTATGTACAATTAAATGCTCTGCACACATATACATAAATTATTCATACAGAAAAAGATTTCTTTTTCATTTTAAACACAACTGTGGTATGTGTTTTCTAAAAAAGCGGCTCCTGCGTGGCAGTCCCATTTGAAATGGATTTCAGATTAAATTGGGTAAACGCCTCCAGAGAGCTTGATGTATGTTAGTTATTTATCAATGTCATTATTGCCATCATTATTTTACATGTAATCAGATAGCTAACGTATTTGTGTACCTCAAGACTTAAAACCTGCTTTAAATATTTCACATTTCCTCAAGGTTAATGAGCTCGACACCAGACATGCTAATTAAAAGTTGGCAGGCATTCGAACAAAGGAACAAAGATATTATGTCCAAGGAAGTGTGTTGCAAAGAGGAAACAAAGGAAAGATTTCATCAATAGGGCAATTGTTAAGTGACTTCTCTACAATGTGGTGCAGTTGTTAAAAAGAGTAACTTAATAATAGTTACTAATTATGTGGAGTTTGTTATGTGAGTAACGTTCTTCTACTTTCTTACAGATTTTGACTTCTAGATAATCCTTATGCTTACCTTATTAGGGTAGTGATATTTCGTGCCCTTTTCACAAAAGAGGAAACTGAGACCTGGGAAAGGGAAGTAATTTACCCGAAGTCTCACCAGTAGGAAGTGGAGGAGGAAGAATCTGAACTCGAATAGCCAGCCTTCTAAACAGGATCATAAACTAGTTTTCTAGAGCTTTTTATACTGGTATGTTACCTGACTCCCGAAACAGGAGTAAAACTTGTAAAATGGAGAATGACCTGTGTAGTGCCATTCAACTTATTTACATAAGGTAACAATACCTAATACATATTCTTCTGTGTATTCTATACCTAGAAGAGTACCCTGTGAATACTTACCCATAGGCACTCTATTCCAAGTCTTTTACCTTTCACTTTCGATGGTCATTTCCTTTTGTCCTGCTATGAGAATTTTTTTTTTAGCATGATCCTTCATTTCTCAGAAGTTACCATTCTTTTTCATAGTCTATGTGTTTGCTTATTTATTGAGGAACGCATTTTACACCAGGGCAGCAGATGCTGTTCTCTAATTATAACTTCTTGAAAATTCCTGTAACTCTCATGAAATGTTTCTTATGTCCCTCCCATTGCTTCGACTTGAGGAGGAACTGTCAGCTCTAGACATGGGGCTCACTCCTATGGAGGGCACTGTTGCCTTCAACAAAATGCACTTTCTTTTGCCTGCTCCCAAGAGGTGATGTCTTGGTCTCTATTTGGGACAGCCTGTTTGGTAACTCAGGTGGCAGTCGATGGCCAGAAAGGTTTTTATTTTCTTCCCCTCCTTATGATCTGCCTTTAAGCAAGGTGAAAGCTGTGGCCAACCTTTCCTTTTCAAGTCCTGGGAGGGGTCTTCTATAGTTCTTTGGACAGGAGAAGGTCCAGGAGCTATTTAGACTTCCACTATGGCAACTGGATTGAGTGCCTCCTCAGAGCTCCCCTACAGAATGGAAAAGTGCAGAAGAATCCTACCAGAGAAGAGAATCAGCTGCTTATAGCCCAAGTTTTTAAGGATGCATTATCCTTCTTCTAAGTCACTGGTTACTGACTTTTGCGTGGCAGCACAGATATTAAAACCCTAGGTTCTCTACTTTTCCTTTGGAAATTTCAGGACAATTCAGGATCTAGGACTTATTATTTATACTTTTTCAACACAGTCTGTGGGGATGATGTCACTAAAGAGGAAGAGATGGGGAAAGGTGTGTTCCTTCCATAACAAAACATTTTCAAGTGGCTACATTGTCTTAAAATCATTCCATCAAATAAATGTGCCATAATTTGTTTACTGTTTCCACTAGTGCTAGATGTTTCCTATGCTGGTGATTTTCACCATGTGAACATCCTTCCCCAACAGCTTCTATTATGTTTTGAATTTTCTTGGCATGGATTCACATAAATTTGGATTCTGAGTCAACATGTAGAGGAGTTTATTCATTTGGATACATATTTCAAAACTGGTTTCCCAAAGAGCTGTGCTAATTTACATCATAGCCAGCAATGTTCAGCTCTTGTGGCCACCAATCTCACCCATGACAGCACATGATTCCTTTAAGCCTCAATAAAAAAAAAGAATTATATCTGATGCCTTTTTACTCTTTTACTTTGTAAAATCCCCATTTCCCCTTGTAAAGGTCAAAGGATCCTTATAATAATAATAATAATGATAATTTTAAAAAGCTTAAAGTGGGGAAAATGCACAAGTAATTAATTCTCTTAAACCAAAGACTTCCCATTTGACCTCTTTTCTTTGCCTCAGATCTTTAAAGACTTTCCTTCTCAAGGGCTTCTCCAGGTTTTGTTTTCCCCTGGAGAATCCAAGATTCCTTACGGTAGAGCCATTTCTCAGGGTGGGGTAGGGGTACAGCCCACAGGCAATTGATGTGTCCAGGGAACTGGACGACTGTCTATCATTTCAAAAGGGTGAAATTGCTTCCATTTCACCCTGGGACCTGGCCTTGGAAAACTGGCCCCATTCTAATTTTTAGCACAATTTCACAATGAATTCATGAATCTTTGTTTCTGATTTAAATTCCATTTGCCATTTATTTTAGTTTTCAGGCAAATTAACTTCAACAATGAGAAAGAATTTTATAGTAACTTGGGTCCCCTATCCATCCTTTTTCTGAGCTTCCTCCATGGCATAAATGAGCAGCCGCCTCCATACAAAGCTGCTCACCCAGTAGACACGACTCCTCCAGCAGAGACCCAAACTCTGTATAATCGCCTTCCTTTCTGTGGCATTTCCTCTCTCTACTGATTTTCCTGAAATATATTATGCCATGCATTTTCCACGGTGGCAACTCTTATGCTAACTCATGCCACAAAAACAAAATAGTGACGGAGACACTAACAAAACTGTCGCAAAATTGTCATTTGTAGCTTAATCAGCAAAACAGGCACCCTCTGTATTATAATATCTGGGTTTTGCTTTGCTGCTCCAAGAGATCTTAGATCTCTTTGTCCTACTCCTTTAAGATTTATCTTGGCCAGGAGTAACAATATTTGTGAACTTGCCTTGTCATATTCCCCCATGCAGTTGCCCTCACTCGATGCCTAACTAGAGAAAGCAGATTTTATGTGCATAGCCTCAGAAAAGTTTCTGACTGGTAATTCCCACCTTCTGAACCAATTCTCCAAACTGGCATAAAAGTAATAGTATTCGTGATATTCTTAATCTTAAATCAAGCTGGATAGACTACTCTGGCAGGAATTCCAGCTTTAGGAGAACGATCAGTGCACCTTAACGTGAGAGGCATGCCTCTGCACGTTTTCAGAAACACACAGTCATCGTATCATCTGTCTTTTTGTATTCTAAGGGAAAGGAAAAGTAAATATTCTACCCAAAGTGTTATTTGTATTCTTGCTTGACAGAACTCCAAATATCCCAAGAGGCAGATTTAGTATACACCTGGGTTGAGCATAGCAGCAACTCCTATTTCGTTTTCTTTCTTTCTTTCTTTCTTTCTTTCTTTCTTTCTTTCTTTCTTTCTTTCTTTCTTTCTTTCTTTCCTTTCTTTCCTTTCTTTCCTTTCTTTCCTTTCTTTCCTTTCTTTCCTTTCTTTCCTTTCTTTCCTTTCTTTCTTTCTTTCTTTCTTTCTTTCTTTCTTTCTTTCTTTCTTTCTTTCTTTCTTTCTTTCTTTCTTTCTTTCTTCCTTTCTTCTTTCTTCATAACAAGAAGCGAGACTCTCAGCTCCTCTACTTGTCAAACTGGGAGGGAATGTCTGCAGAGCCTTAAATTCCACACTTCAGTTTCAGCGAGACTCTCTTTACAGCAGAGCTTCTCCGTGGTGACACTGTTGGCAACCGGGACTGTGTAATTGCTGCAGGGGCTGACCCATGCACTGGGCTGTGCCGATCAGAACACAGGGCTTCTATTCACTGCATACTCTTAGACCCTGAAGCACCTCCTCCCACTGCGACAAACCAGAATGTCTTCAGATGCCACCAGATCTGTCACTTCCCCCAGGGCATGGGGGGAGTGGGGGGAAAACTACCCTCAGTTGAAAACCACTGCTCTCCAGGAACCTCACTAGCTACCCATTGGGAGTTTGCAGAGGATTCTTCTTTGTATACTTGTATTTGAGCATCTTCTTCCTTAACTCTCTGTAACCCTGCTGTCCAATATGGTAGCATCTAGTTCTACGTGACTGTCTAAATTAATTAAAGTTAAATATAATTAAAATCCATTTTCCTAGCCACGTGTGGCTCCTGGGTACTGTATATTATGCAATATCTCCACTAACACAGCAAATTCTACTGGACAGTGCTCATCTAGAGAAGGAAGCATTCTCAGAGGGGGGTGTATCACCCCCAAGGGAGAAAGAAAGGGTTCGGATTCTTTCCTGGGGAAGGGGAACCTCATTCTATTTATAAAGCAGGGTTGTACACACAGTACATTTTACTGGCATAGTGTGAAATGTTCATACGGCACATCTGTGGTATTAAAAGTACCTGTAAGAGGAGTGAGGTTAGAAGAAAAGAAGTCTAAAAACCCTCCTTAAGAGGGACTTAGGGGCCGGGCGCGGTGGCTCACGCCTGTAATCCTAGCACTCTGGCAGGCTGAGGCAGGCGGATTACTCAAGGTCAGGAGTTCGAAACCAGCCTGAGCAAGACCCTGTCTCTACTAAAAATAGAAAGAAATTAATTGATCAACTAAAATTATATATACAAAAACATTAGCTGGGCATGGTGGCGCATGCCTGTAGTCCCAGCAACTTGGGAGACTGAAGCAGTAGGATTGCTTGAGCCCAGGAGTTTGAGGTTGCTGTGAGCTAGGCTGACGCCATGGCACTCACTCTAGCCTGGGTAACAAAGTGAGACTCTGTCTCAAAAAAAAAAAAAAACAAAAAAAAAACAGAGAGACTTAGGGAGAAACACTGATTTAGGGCATTTCCCCCCCTTTTTTGAGATATGATTTGGAACTTGAAGTGCCAAATTTGGGAATGCAACAAAGCAGGTTTAAGATCCTTGAACTCAATGATGAAGCCTCTATTCTTATTTGCCCTCATACTTGTGGCTTTCAAATAAGTAAAGTAACCTGCACATATGGATTTTCAGTTAAAAACAACTAAAGAAGTGGGTGAAATTTTACAGATAAAATTTTAGGAGCTATTGGAAACTCCTCTAGCTAATTCCATGATTTTTAAACAAAGGGGCCCTGTTTGAAAACATTAGGTGTATTTTATATTATTAATACAGTGGTTTAATAGTTTTGATTTAATTAGAAGAAAAAGTTAAGAATAAAGTGATGTTTGGATGATGAATTAATTCATACATTTGGATTAAGAAAAAAAGAAGGCACCCAGCTCTTGCCGGGAGTAGTGCCTGGTTTGTAACGAACACCTGTAGTTATTTGCTGGCTGGATATGGGAAGTCCTTTTGGGGTTTGAGGAGATAATTAGCTGTGAGTCTTAAGGGGAGGTAGAGCTCTGCTTTTTCTTACCAAAGCAGCAAGGTCAGACTCTGCCGTCCCTGCCCGTGTGACCCTGCCCAGACACCCATGATGTAGTGCTAACACTGGTCACTGGACATTCCCACCCAGGACTTGGTGTCTTTGGCAAACACAGAGGGTGTCGGTGGAAGCTTAGAATGTTGGTCAGCTACAGTGTCCTTGAGTAACTCTTCTTGCCTCTTTTGATAACCAGTATTGGTAACTGCATTTTATGTCCAAGATTATTGTCTGATCAAAGTGTTTTCCATAGAGCACATCCCCTGTCATAGTTTTAGGGATGGTTTTGTGCACACACAGGCTACCCTAAGGAGACATTCCTGGCCCCCTTCCCAAATTAGTGCAAGTCCACGTCAGCCTGGGAGAATCACATGATGAGAAGGGCAGAAGAGGTGAAAACCTCCATAGAGGAAGCTGCTTATCTGCCAAACTGTCCTTAAACCAAGGGAATATTTGAGGAATAATTTCTCTAAGAGAAATATTCAAGTCTGTATCCTACAGTCAGCTTTATTGAAGCTATATTTAATGTTTCCCAGAGTAATCATAGTTTGACGTTCCATCAGAAATGAATGAGAGTTCCAGTTCCTCCAACTTCTCACCATCGCTGGGTGGTGTTAATCCTCATCTCAGCTCCTCTGGTGAGCATGTAGTGCTATGTCCTTCTGGGTTTTAGCCCTCAATACTGATAATGTTGAACAACTCTTGGTATGGTTATTTGTCATTTGCTTAGATTGTGTGATGAAATATCTGTTCATGTGTATTGACCATTATAATTGGGTTTTTGTGTTACTATAAGTTGTAAGAGTTATTTTTTCATTTTAAATCAAGATTTTGTTGAATATGCTGTTTGTTAAAAAATTTTCTTGATGGTGTCTTTAGAAGAGAAGATTTAAAATTTAAATTTCACTTTATAATCCTTTTGTATAGTTTGTGCTTTTTGTTTCATACCTAAGACCTCATTACATAACTTGAGTGCACAGAGTTTTTAGTTTATGATACATGTAGAGTCAACATTTTGTGTGTGTTAAGTTAAAGCTTAGATTTACTACTTTTCTTAAACCAAGAAATAAGTCAAAAATTTACCCACGTATATACTATTCCTGGCACTCCTCATTCTTTTATTTAATTATATTTTGGTCTGATACCCTTTTTTATGTCTAGAGAAATTTCTTTTATATTTCTTATATAAAAGTTCTACAGGGCATAAATTTTTTCTGGTTTTGTTTTTCTAAAACAAAATCTTATATTTACCTTTACTTTTGAAGGATTTTTTTTTCTGGATAAAGAATTCTAAGTTAATTTTTTTCTTTCATTGTTTCATATATGCTAATACATTGTCATTTGGCTTGCATGGTTTCTGATAAGATATCTGTAGCAATTATTATCTACATTTCTCTGTATGTAATATGTCTTTTTCCTCTAGCTCATCTTAAGATTTTTTTACTGTATTTCTAAGTTTAATCAATTTGGTAATGATTTGCCTTGCTGTGATTTGGAGTTTCTTGACCTCATTCAATCCATAATTTTACAATTGTCACCAAATTTAGGAAAATGTCAATCATTATATTTCAAATAGTTTTCTGCCCTCCTCCTCTCACCTACTTCTGGGATTACAATTGAACATGCATTAGGCCACATGATATTATTCCACAGTTGACTATTTCTTTATTTTATGCTTTTGTCTCTATGATTCTGTTTAATAGTTTCAACTAATATGGCTTCAAATTTATATATTTTTCATCTTGCAATTTACTGCTAATTCTGTGCAATATTTTTCAGATATTTTGTTTTTCATCTCAAGAATTTATATTCAGTTCTTTTTTAATTTTTAAATTTTCTTCTTATATTCATGTTTTCTTTTAAATTCTTGACCATTTTGAGCATATTATAACAACTTTTTAAAAATCCTATTCTGCTAATTTCATCACTTCTTTAATTTCTGAATCTGCTTCCATTAACTTATTTTTATCATGGAAAATAAGTCACATTGTCCTGATTTTTGGCATGTCTAGAAAATTTTAAATTGGATGTTGAAAATATGCATGATATTTATTTTAGAGTCTGAATGTTTTCTTCCTTTAGCAGCTGGAAATTTTACCTGAGGTACATTTAAGTTACTTCTAAACCACCTGGATGCTTTCAAGGATTGTTTATGAGTGTTGTCAGGTAGTCGCTAGAGTAACCATTACTCTGGGTGATACTAAAGCATGGCCCTACTGCAGTCTCTATTAACGCCTAAGGTGTTAATTCTCCACTCTGAATGACTGGAATGTACACATCTCCCCACCGGTGTAAGATCTGGAAATTGCTCTGCTTACAGATGCCTGGAGATTTTTGCCCAGACTCATAGAATTTTACCTGATGCATATATGTCCTTGTTTTTAGAAAATACTTAAAGAGCCTCTATGCATATTTTTAGAGGTCTTTCTTTACGAAGATTCAGGCTTTCTGGAGATCTTTCCTGCAAATTCTTGCCTCCTCAGTGTCCCTGAACCTCCATCTCTATTTTGTCAGCTCACTGGATTCCCTTTTCTGCCTTTGCAGCCCTGAATGTTTCTCCAGGCACAAAGGTAGGGCAATCGTCAGACTTACACAATTAAAGGGCAGCATTTCTGTCTCGATCATTGTGCAGTATCTGAAAGCAATCATTTTATATATTTTGTCCAGTTTTCTGTTTGTTGCCAATTTCTTTTTGGTCTGAATTATAAATCCCACAAATCCTCACATATTTCTGATGTAAAGATATGCTCAATGTCAGGATTGATGTGTCTGAGTGCCATCTCATTTTCGCCTACCTTCTTCAAAGTAGCCATGAAATTACTCTCTAACTCTCCACCATGTTCATTTTCTTCTTATGAAATTCCACAAAATATAAAAACATCTTTCTTACTTATTGGTCCAATTGTTTATTAAATGTCTTTCCCTTAGGGTACTTTACTTTGCACATAATGGGTACTCTAAAAATGTGAGAATTATCTATTTGAAGTAACTCTCATTAATTTGTGGAATGGTCATTCTACTAATTAAATTTGTAAACCTAATGTTCTATAAATTATTTTTTGTTTAAGATCACCTCCTTAAGATCTTTTCTTAGCTATGATTTTGACAAGAAGATAATTCCATATAATTTATTTAAAAATAACAAAAATAAAGTTCACTAGATGAGGTTTATATCTCAGAAAATATTTGTAACATTATATTACAGTCATTTGAATAATCCCACAGCAAGCCAGCTAGCTTTATTCAACAAATGTTCTATGTTGTGTGTGTGTGTGTGTGTGCATAGCACTACCTAGATGCTTAGTGGAAGTGGATATAAAAGTAGTAGACCCATTTCCTCACAATGAGCAAGTGATCCAGAGGCATGGAATATAATGGGTAAAGAATCCATGGAGACTGTAAGTTTTGGGTCAAAAAATAAAAATGGTGGTTGATTTTGAGTTAGATTGAGAAATGTACCAGAAAGAGAGGCTGAGTCTGGATGACTAGTGTCTTTCATTGTCTTGCTAAGAAATGTTGGTTATTTTAATGACAGAGAATCTCTTGGTATTATTAAGTAGGAAAAAATAAGATGAGAAGAATTTTAGAACTGAATTAAGGAAAAGACTAGCAAGAGGAAAGTAAGTTAGGAGTTAGTAAGTTAGGAGTCTCTAACATGGTGTGCATGACAGGTCACAGTGACTTGGTTTGTGTTGGTGTTGGTAGGATGGTAATTAATGGAGGTAAACCTGAAAAATAGAATGAAAAAGAAAAATAAATGCACTTGCGGGCCCTATCAGACATAGGAAACTGTAGGAAGGAACATTTTAAGTTTCCTAGCCCAAAAGCTTGGAAATCAATGATGTCATTAAAGGAAATAGAAAAGTCACACTCACAAGTAGATTTTGGGAAAAGAGAGAAGTTCAGTATTAGAAACACTAAGATGTCAACAGTAGTGAGACATTCAAGCGTAACTATCCAGAAGACAGCTGGAGATGAGTTTCTCATTCACGTGGGAGTTTGGTTAGAGATAAAGTCATAGATTTGAGAGTGATCTCATAGAAACCCCACAGATTGCCTTTATAAATTATTCCTCTTTCATAATACAGTAAACCAGTCCTCATGGGCACAGAAGAGCTGAGGCACAGACATTCGTGGCATAGTACCTGTAAATATGAATTAAAATTTATGTGTCTGAAATTGCATGCTCAGTGACCTACATACCTCCTTTCAGGCTCTATCATCAGGATGTGTTGTTAATTTACATCTACTCTCCTTGCTTAGTCCTTAGAAGACAGCGATGTTTACCTTGTCTTGAGATCCATCCACACACTGAATTGCCCTACATGACTTCTTATAGCAATGATTGGACACTTCTACTTCTGACCATGATCCTTGACATTTGTTCTTATTCAGTACTCACAGCCCAACCCCATAAAGTAGTGGAGTGTCCAGAGGGGACAGACAGAATGAGCTGTTTATCAAGATGTGATCAGAAATATAACCAAAGTATATCCTTAAATGACTTTTAAAACCTACCTGAAGCTCAAGGCCATAAAACATATTTATTTTCAGTGCAGTTCAAACTAAGAAAGCCTACAGAAAATGAAAAGATCACTGCAGTTATTTTTCAAATTCTAAAACTTTAGATTATTCTATAAATTTTGGATTCAAGAAAAAAGCTGAGAAACAGGTTACCAAAATAACTCTCATGCCTGGAATTGTCTTTCGAAATACTGTGTGCTAAGAAAATATTATGGATGTAATTGTTATTTCTTTTTCATGGGCATGCTGCTGTTTTAGATATATACCTTTTTTGAAATTCACGGCCTTTCTGAAATAGGGGCAGTACATCAGAACGAAAGATGCATCAGAAATTCGCAGTTTTACAATCTGGGCCCAGGATGGTGCCAGCTGAATTTCTTTCAGGCAAATGAGACTGAGGGTAAGGGGTAGCTCTCCTTTTCCTCCTCATCTGGGTCACACGAAGCTTTAGCAGGGAGGAGGCAACAGGTTGCTCTTTCAGGATAAGTGGCAGGAAAATCTGGGACCATAGACCAGAGAAGTCTTGGGAATAAAGATGAACATCGGAGATAGGGAACGAAGGATCAGACAACACTGAGGTGGAAATCTTGAACATGGAATACCCCAAATTTACGTTAGCCCCATGGCTAGCCATTCAGGGAATTTTCTTGGGTACGGACGGCACCCAGTTGGTGCTGACTCCTTTCCTTCTCACAAAACTGAGACCCAGCGACTTCCTACATTGCTTAGATCAGCTCTTCAGTGATGTAACCGCCAGCACCACCAGCGCCAACAATCATTCCTCCTGGTGTGTCTCCACAGCACAGCTGGTACGGGGGTCAGGTTCCACACCAGATGAATCTTGTTGTCCTCTGTCAGCACGGAAGCTTGAGAAAACAATTTGAATGAAATAACTTCATTAGACTCCATAGCTGTGATGAATTGGAGAGACTAAACTGAATGTCCAGACAGCAGAATTTACTGTGTTTTAACAGAATCAATCTGGTCGTTGAAGGAACTGTCAGTGGTTTTCATAAACAAAGTTCACACTGAGACACTGGAGTCAGGAAGAAAGAGACCCTAAGAGGGTGCAATCTCACATGGTTTTAGAGGATGGGCGAGTATTTGTCTTCTACTGTCAAGACAGACATTAATTAGAGCAACGTGTCTCAACTGGAGGCAGTTCTCCCTCCAGGGGACATTTGGCAATGTGGGGAGATGTTTTTTGGTTGTCACAACTGGTAGAAGGATGCCACTGGCATCTGGTGGGTAAAAGCCAGGGATGCGGCCAAACATCCCACAGTGTGCAGGACAGCCTCACAACAAGAATTATCTGACAAAATGGCCATAATGCTACTGTTGAGAAAACCCTGCATTAGATAATTTGGAGGCCAGAAAACAAAACTAAATTACCTTCAGTTTCTTTCTAGTAGACCAGTACTTCTCACTTTATGCATTCGCATGAGAGTAGAATTCACCAACATCTCTTCATTAAAAAAAAAAAAAAATCAGAGTTTTTCATTCTAGTTGACCATGAAAGCATAACTAAGACAGAAAGGGTGGGGTTATGGAAGAATTCTTCATATTTAATCTGGGTTCTTCCCATACGCACTTCTCACTTCGTATAATTAACTCTGGTTATTTGTGTCATTGTTGTGTTCTCTGCACAACAATTTCTTCAAAGGCCATCTCTTCTCAGGGAATTGTATTATCTATTTGTGCACCTTGAATAATAAAACATCCTATTGGACTGTAGGGTAAGGGAAGTGTTATGTTTTCCACTTGTTGTCATCTGAACGTCAATCATTTGCATCTCCCGTAGGAACCAGAACAACCACAGGTGCATAGTAGGAGTGTTAGTCAAGTCCTAAGTCTTGGTCCTTGCTCAGTAAGGACACCAGGCAGCACATAAGGGATGTTCTTGCAGGCATTCATTGGCCAAAATTTTGCTCTATGATATTTAGAGATTTGAGGGCAGAAAAGGCAGCACAATCTCATGGGAGGAGGCAACCCAGACCAGTAAGCTCTCAAAGATGCACATCAGGTAGCTCTCTATGCCCCATGACCCTGTCTTATGTTAAGGGGCCTGTGAAGCATTACCTTTGCTTCTCTCTTCACTACTGCCTCAGTTTCCTCCCTCTGTGGATGTTCTCTGCTTCTCCATTCCCCCAGTCGGCACGAGGCTGCGCAGATCTCACATGGGCCCTGCAAGTCCTGGATGACCAGCCGTCCCTGCTCAGCTAACACACCTGGTGCTGTCCCTTCCTCTTGCTGGGTATTCATAGCTACACAAGAAGGAACCAAGGTGGGCTGGTGGCCAGGTAAATGAGTGTGTTGAAAAGGTGCTGAGCATCTCACATGATCACAGGAAAGCTGGTGTGGGTGGGAATGATGGGAATACCTGGGAGAAAGGTCTAGCCCGCTGACCATGAACTTAAAACCTGACCATGAACTAAAGCACCCAGCAGTCTGATGGGGACATCTCTGTCTTCAGCAGAAGAGGCTGGGCGATGTTGGTACGCTTCTATCCGAGACACACGGACACATAGTCCACTGGCAATTGTCCTGGAAATTGTCCATAGTCCTGGAAATTGGATGCTGTGGCCACCACTTCCATGGCTAGCAGGAGTTCTCTGTCATTTCTGATACTTTGGGTCACTGTCAACAAACTCAATGTCCTCTGGTCACATACCCTAACTGTCTGAGAGGCTGAGACAACCACACATGCTGATTTGTTTCCTATAGTAAGAGGCGGACCCTGTTACCATGAGAACAAGAATGGTGGGTGTGTCCCAGACAAGGAAAAGGGGTTCAATATGAAGTGGTAACAACTGGGATGCCCCTGGCAGTTCAAGGTAATCTCACCTCAGTTAAGTCATCCTTAATTCCATCCTTGATGCAAATCTTAATTCCATTTATAATTTTAATTCCCCTTTGCCATGTAATGTAATATATTTGCAGGTTTTTTAAGTTAGGATATGGACATTTTGGGGAACCATGATTCTGCCTACAACAGTACTTACCTAGTCCAGGTGGACATAAAATGAATATTTTGTTTTAAGAGCCCTAGATTTAGAGTCAGAAGAACATTCTTGCCTGATGACTCCAATATTTATTAACTATGACCCTGGACTATGATTAACCTTCTCAGCTGATTTCTTTAATCATAAGATGAAAATGGCAGCAGCTAAGCCTAAGTTGTTTGCTAACCTGAACCTAGGCAGTTTCTATAAAAAATAATGAAGAGCTTGAGTGGAGATTAAATCCTATGCCATTGGAAGCAGAGAGATTTTGTTTTGAATTGTGGTTGTCCCATTTTTTAATTAACATGAGCAAGTTACTGAAGTTACCATTCTTCATTTTCTCGTCTGGAAAATGGGCACTATCTCATAGAAAAGTTGTAAAAATTAAAAAAGACAATTTTTTTTTGAAACAGAGTCTCACTCTATTGCCCTGGCTAGAGTGCCATGGCGTCAGCCTAGTTCACAGCAACCTCAATCTCCTGGGCTCAGGTGATCCTACTGCCTCAGACTCCCGAGTAGCTGGGACTACAGGCATGCACCACCATGCCCGGCTAGGTTTTTCTATATATTTTTAGTTGTCCAATTAATTTATTTCTATTTTTTAGTAGAGACAGGGTCTCACTCTTGCTCAGGCTAGTTTCGAACTCCTGACCTTTAGCGATCTACCTGCCTCAGCCTCCCAGAGTGCTAGGATTACAGGCGTGAACCACCACACCTGGACAAAAAAGACAATTTAAAAAAAGATTCAAAGTGTCATGCCTGGTATGGAGTGAATACCTAATACCAGAACTGAAAATACCTAAGTTTATTTGGACCAGTGTTTCTCAATCTTTACACTGCTGATATTTGAGCTGGGTAAAGTTTTTTTTTTGCTGAGGAGGGGCAGTCCTATGCAATGGAGAGTGTCTAGCAGCATCCTGGTCTTCTCTCAGTAGGTATTAGGTACTCCTTCCCCTCCCCACTCCCAGTTGTGAAAACCAAAATATCTCCAGATGTTGCCAAAGGTCCCCAGGAGCGAAGATCACCCCTCTTATTATGAATCACTTATCTAGACAAATAGCTGTTCGATGATTATATGTTCTTCATAATATCTAGTTGTAGGTTATATATTTAACTCATGTATAAAAATATAAGCAGTCATAGATTTACATGTCTTAGAAATGTATGTGCTATGTGGCAACTTCTTTCTCCCTAGAGTAGAAAGAAACAGAAAGTGTGACTTTTTAAAATTTGTTGTTGGCAGAAGATAAATATCTGATTTGTTCAAGACCAAAGAGTCTGTGTTTAACATCCCATTTAGTTGGGGATACTCTTCCTTTTTTCACTTATCTGCATTCATTTTGAGGCAATTACCACAACACACTTATCGGTTTAACTGAGTCAAATGTGTGTACATTCCCATTTTGTTAGAACACAAATCCAAAATGACAAGTGAATGGGCAAAGCTTATCTTTTCCCCTAAAACCTATTACTTCTACTGTTAGAAAGAAGCCTCAAGCTGTGTCTGACTAAATGCAAAATTCACAGGAAAGCTAGAACCTGCTCGTGTTTTAATTAGAGTTATGCTTGAGGGGTAGAGTGATAATGACCCCCGTTTGCACCTTTGACCTGAAGGAAGATGCATATTATGTATTCTAACAGGTGAAAAAAGGTCAGCGTGGAGAGCTTCTCGGTTAGATTTCTCAAAATTACGTGGATTATTGATTAGACTCACAGCAAGAATCACTCCAGGAAATCCACCCTCCAGTGGGCTTAGCAGATGAGGATATGTTTCTCAATAGCCAGGTAACCACTGAAATGAGCACCTTGATCAGGAAAGAGTTTCCACCTAAACCAGAATTAAATCGCAGAGGTGAGAATAAAAACCCCAGGAAACTCCGTGGCACGGGCGTCAGACATAGAGAAACGGCCAGCTGCCAGCGTGCTGCCAAGCATCAGCATGGTGTCCCAGCGAAGTCGGGTGGGCCAGTCAACTGTAGAAGGACCCCAAGTGTCCAGAAAATGCCAGGCTCTCCAGGGTTTCTCCAGAAGTTTATGTGATAACTAGAGCACAGACCCAGAACAGCACAAAACAGAAAGAGCTGAGCAGACAGCTTCAAGGATGCCCAGCCTGGAGCATAACAGGTGGGTAAGCTGTGGGCCGGGCAGCTGAGGACGGAGATAGTCAACAAAGCAGGTGGAGAAGCTTCTCCATAGGCAAAGGGTCTCAGCAACCAGGTCATAATCTAGGAAAATTATATAAGACCTGAGAGCGGTGACCAGAAACGTTGGAGAGGAAGCCTGTATTACTAAGGGTTCTCCAATAGGAGATCTGTATCTATATGTATATCTGTATCTGTATCTATATCTATATCGGTATCTATATCAATATCTCTATCTGTATTTATATCTATATCTGTATCTGTATTTATGACTATATCTATGTCTATATCGGTCTCTATATCAATATCTATATCTATAGCTGTATCTGTATCTATAGCTTTGTCTACATATGTATCTGTATCGATATCTACTGTGGGAATTGGCTCACACGTGTCCAGAAGTCCCATCCTCTGCTGTCTGCAGGCTGCAGTCCCAGGAGTGTCAGTGCTGTCATTCAGCCCAAGTCCAAAGGCCCAAGAACCAGGGTGCCAGTTGGCCAAGTGCAGGGGAGCATGGCTGTCCCAGCTCAGACAGAATGCACAGAGTCACCCCTCCGCCACCCTGTGTTCTGTGCAGACCTGCCACACGCTGGGCGGTGCCCATCTGCATTGGGAGGGTTGCCCTCTCCACACGGTCCTCTGATACAAACGCCGATCCCACCTGGAGACACCCTCACACACACACCCAGAAGTAACATTTGACCAGCTGCCTGGGCGTCTCTTAACCTACTCAAGTTGACCTGTGAAACTAGCCAGCACAGAGACCATGTATGTCTCAGAAATAAAGGGACAAGACCCCGGGAAAGGGTACCAAAAAAGGACACAGGGCCAGGGGAAGAGTAAGAAACAACCACAAGGAAGTCAATTGGTATCAGGCACAGGGAGAAACCTAGCTTGGCATCTTGGATCACAAAACCAGAGATGGGCAAATGTCTGCAATTTAGGAAAACTCTCAGCTGACCTTCAAGACGGTGCTTGCAGGTTTCCAAGGTCTGGACTTGGGGCTGTGTCATGGGGTCAGTTGCACTGTGGATAATACAGCCTGGCTGTGTGTTCTGACCACAACCCCGAGACTTAAAGGTGAGCCTGCTACCAACACCAGCCTGCTTATTGTTCCGTAGTTAAACATGAAGCTCCATGTTTAACACTTTCCCGTTTGACAAATCATTGCTTTCTGCTTGATTTAGACGTGTATTTGTTTTCCAAAACCTACCTAGTCTCTAGCAACATTCTACTTCCAGCACCATATAGACTTGAGAGAAAACGTCCCTCTCCGTATAAATATAAAAACAGAGAAATATGTATCCATGCAGGGTACGTTTTGCCAGTTAAATTATTAGTATTATTCTCATCTCTCAGATAAGAAATTCAGAGGCTGTAAGTAGGCCAAAGTCACTGAACCGCAAAATGCACTCTGAATGGAAAGAACCTTTATTATGCTGCCAAAGGAAAGTAGCAAACATTGGTCTGTGGGTATTTGTCAGGTATCATCCGTGAAGGGCCTCTGGACCAGCCCAATAATAATAGTGTAGGAAATTAGATATGAACAGGTTAAAATGGTAATCAACAGAGAAAGGGAACAGTGAGAACTCCACTAGCTTTGAACAAAGGAAGATGACTGTATTTTGTCCCAAATATGTTTACCTGGGAGGCCGGCCCTGCATTTTATCCACTGGAGATTACCATGTGCCTGAACATCTCTGAGCTTCCGACCAGCAGCTGTGGCCTCCAAAGAGGGAAGAACAATGGCTCAAAATCTCAGCTTTTCCTAGTGGCTGGACAAAAGCGAGGGCCAGCATCAGCCAATGGGAAGAGTGGAAAGCAAGTGCAGCTGAGTGACATTTGCAGGAGAAATGAAATGAAGGCAGATTCAAAATCCAACAGACCCTTGGCAAAGTCTCCATAGATAGATTTCTGGGTGGTGAAACTAGAAACCTGTGGAAGAGAGAATCCATGTGAGGTCATTTTTGCTCACGGCCGTGGAGCAGGCATGACACTTCCTAGAGTATTTTCATAAGATCAAGGTCGGTCGTGTGCTTGCAGAAAGGTAATTTCTTTGCAAACCTGTGTACGTATAATCATCAAAGCAATAGTCTTCCTGGTCAATTGAAAACCAAAGACATTTTTATATTCTTTCTCAGAGAAGCACATTGGATGCAGAGGCCTGAGCAAGAGAGAGCACCCAAGGTTAGCGTGTCTACCATGTGCCTGCCACGTGCCCATGGACAACCGGGCCAGAGCACCTGGGCTCACCCAGCCTGTTTCCTGATCCTCACTGGTTTCGCTTTTTTGTCATTCCAAGCCCCTAAAACTCGGCTTTGCAAAGATGTAGAAAGCATAGTAGAAAGCAATGGAGAGTGATTTAATGCTGCAACTCGGAACAACCTCCAGCAAGTTGTTTGCTGCTGTCTTACAGAAGTCAAGTATGTCTGTGTTTTCCTCAAAATTTAAAGCATCTTATGGTGCCTCCGTGGGACGTAAGTTCTCTGTTGATGCAACTACTCAGCTCTGCTGTGGCAGCATAAAAGCGCTATAAAGAATGGACATAAAGCAGATGGACGTGGCTGAGTCTTCCCCCCGCCCCAAACATGTTATTTGTGAATATTCCCACATTTTGTTAAAACCGGTTTTGTTATTGGTTTGATTCCCAGCTCATAGTTTGCCCACTCTTGGGCAAAATCCTTCCACCCAGTATCACAGGTGAATATCTCAATGATGGACAGAGCAACAAATCATCATTTGGTTTAATTCTTATAAAAATCTATGTGCGATAATGTTGACATGTCTGTGTTCTGGATGAAGGACTTGGGCTAGTATTTATAACTTGCTGAATGCTGAATGACTGGCCACGTGGTGAGGCTCCTTCTTATACTCAAATCTATTCCTGCTAACGTGCAGAGCAACTGCAGCTCCATGCGGCCATGTCGACACGGGTCTGGTGCCAGACTTCCCGAGAATTCTGTGCTTAAGCTCTTATCAAGAATATTCACTTCCTTGGGCTAAGTTGAATTAATCATTTAAGCAGAGCAAGCCATTTCCCTGTATTCCTTCCTGGCACTGTGCAGATACAAAAAGGTTGTGAAACTGAAAGATTCTGGAAAAGCAAAGCATATCTAAATTAAAAGTTTCTTTTCCTCGAGAATGATACCTTCGCTGGATTTCGCTTACCAGCACAGGTTTTTGCTCGGTGCTGTCCATACCCAGAAAGTTGTATCATCAACCATTTTTTTGAAGTGACGCACTGTGTTATTATCATTCACATCTCAGCACCTCCTCTCACTCCGCAGCGCTGGGGTTTATTGATTTCTCGTCATTCCTAAATTCCTCATGTTTTGACTATCACGAATTCTCCTCTGGGGCCCTTTTACTCCTTTGATCATGGTTTGGCATATAGGGGCTAAATAAATGATCATTCTTTACAGAGAGAAGACAATTTTCCATTTCAGAAAATATCCCGTTTCTTTTAGTCTACTCTTGGAATCATTTTTTTTTTTTTTACTTGCTCAGAATTCTAGAGACATAGAACTAAAAGGAAATACGAGAAATGGTCAATTCCCCAAGAAAGCTACAAAAAATACATATAAATCCAATAAATGTTTTAGCATTTTGCTTTTATAACTTAACAAAATACTTGGGGAAAGTATTATAAGACTCTATCAATGTGGAATATATATATTTCCCACACACATATATATACACATAGTTTTTATATATATATATATATGCGCATAGCCTCGACCTATATATCATAGTTATATAATATATACATAAAGATATAATGAACACAGTCATAAGCATAATTGGAGAGGCTTTGAAGTTTTGTTTTCAAATGTCTATATTTCTGTCTCACATTTATTAATGGCAACTGTTGCATTCATTTCTTTTTTCCAGCTCCTTTCTGGGTACCTAAGTATGAAAGATGAACATCACTGTGTAGCAGCAATAATACAACCTTTGGGGCTCCCTCATATAGGAGGAGGAGGAGGAGGAGAAAAAAAAATCTTTGCTTGAAAGCCAAAGAAAACAGAAACAAAAGAAAGGCAATGGTAAATTAACATTCGCTTTGGTCCAATCTGCTTCTCATTGGATATTTGCCCTCCACTTATTAAAAATGTCTTGGTGGGTTAGGCCCATGCCAATGTCCATTGCTAAAATATTAAGAAAGTCTTACATTAGCCAGGTGTCTGCCCCAGAAAGCATGCTAAGGACTCGAGAGTTGGTATACGAGGTATGGCGGGAGAGAGGTCCACAGAGTCTCATCCAGAGCACCCTCCAAAGGCCAAAGGGCTACTCAGGAACAAAATACTCTTTGACTTTATATCCTTTTGTGGAGGTGGAAATGCCAAGTATAGAGAATTGAGCCTGATGCTGATACCACCTACCATTATAGTAATTAAGAAACCTGAACAAGGCTGGGCGTGGTAGCTCATGCCTATAATCCCACCCCTTTGGGAGGCCCAGGAAGGAGGATCACTTGAGCTCAGGAACTTGAGACCAGCCTGAGCAACACAATGAGACACTGTCTCGACAAAAAGCAAAAAAGATTATTCACATGTGGTGGTGCCTGCCTGTAGTCCCAGCTACTTGGGAGGCTCAGGCAGGAGGATTCCTTGAGCCTAGGAGTTTGAGTCTGTAGTGAGCTATGATTGTGCCACTGCACTCTATCCTGGACGACAGAATGAGACCTCATCTATAAAAAATAAATTAATTAATTAATTAATTAAGCAAATTTTTTTAAAAAGATACCTGAACAACAACAAACAAAGAACTTTTCCTTAATTTTGCTCCTCTGAGATTATGCCAACAACAGAACTGGTAGGTAGGGAGGATACATCTCAAAATTGGTTTGAAGCTTGAGGGGAAATTTACAAATGCCATTCTAGGAGGCAAAGTTATTGCATCATCATGAATTAATATTGATTGACCAGGATTTCTAAAAAACGTGGGGTGGAACAAAGAGGAAATGCATTTCTCCATCGTGTAGACAAGTGGTCAATTTGCTATGCACATTGGTTCTACAAACTTTTAGTAAATGCATCTTCTTGATGGGCCAGTGTTCACAGACGTACCTGAAAGACCCAACTCTGGCCTTCATGGAGCTCTGTTTAGTTGGAAAACAGACAAGAAAATAAACAAATATAACACACCCTGGGAAGGACTATGCTAAATATTTGCACAGGGCTACCTGGAGAACAAGCCGGAGGAGTGTGGAGGGGTAGTCCAGAGGTTTTCCAGGGGAAAATCCACTGGGCTGAGGTTTGAAAGGGGACTATCTAGCCAGTAACACAGAGTTAGAATGAATCACAGAGAGCAGCAAATACAAACAGGACATTACAGAGAGCTTTGTAGAAAAGAGAGAGGTTTGGACTCATGCAAATTTCCAAATGTTCAGAAAAGATTGGAGCACACTATAATAAATCCTCATTATCACATAATTACATAATAATAACCTCCTGGTCATTACTGCTCACAACCCCACCTCTCATAGCATTCATGCTCTTGGACATAGGACTTCGTTGTTTTTCTCCACCAGAGTGTTAACTTGGCTGGACCATGGGATGCCTGGATTGCTGGCTAGACACATTTATGGTGTGTCTATGTGGGTGTTTCCAGAGGAGAATAGCATTTGGATTGGTGGACAAGGGAAGCAGACTTCCCTCTGCAGCGTGGGGTAGCCTCGTCCCATCTGTCAAGAGCCTGAGTAGGACAAAATGGCAGAGGAAGACTGGCCTCGCCCTCTCCCTGCCTGATTGCTTGAGCTGAAACACCAATCTCTTCCTTCCCTTGGTGCTGCTGGTTCTTAGACCTTCAGATTTGGAGTGAGGCATATTCCATAGGCTCCAGGGCTCTCAGGCCATCAAAGGATACTACTGGCTTTCTGGGGTCTCCAGATTGCAGATAGCAGGTCATGGGACTTCTCAGCCTCCATAATCATGTGAGCTGATATCTTATAAGAAATCTCTTTTATAGGACATAGATAGATAGATAGATCCTATTGCTTCCCCTTCTTTGGAGAACCCTACCTCATACCCATCCATTGTCCATCCTATGTTTACCAACACTGGACCACAGGGTATATGAGAAGACCGTTTACACCAGGTACATCTGTAGATTTTATTAGAGAGACATATTCTTCCACCGTCTCCCGATATGAGTGTTATGAAAAATAATCCACATATTAAATGTATATTTGGAAGTGTGAGCTCCCATTCTGTGGCCACTAAGCTAATAACACTCTTGCTCATTTCATTTCATTTAATATCAATAACACTGTGGATGTCCTCTTCAGGATGGAGGAGAAAATGCAGTTACTAACTCAAATACTTATTAACAAAACTGATTACCCTCACACAACATCATAATTAGTTTGATTCAGTGCTTAAAGATTTTTATATGTTATGTTACAAATAACTGGGAGCAAAAAATGTTGAAATCACTTCCCAGCATTACTTGAACACATCACGTTCTCATTAGAAAAAATTTAAAATGTGGAATTCATAGCAACTCTCACTGGACGTTGTATAATACTCCTCTCTCGATATAACACTACTGTGGGATGCTGGAGATGGATCAGAAGTGAGAATGAGGATGATATAAAGTAATTTTCTTAGTAAATGTCTTCAAAGAATACCCCAATGGCTGAGGAGAGATAATGGAATATTTCCCATTAGACAAGTAAGTATTTTTTCCAATTAGATGCAAAATATCCTTTCACAGCTCATTTTCAGTGAAAACTTGTTAATACTAATCTGCTAATCCATATAGTTAATAGTGTCCATTAGAAACCTGGGGATTTTACCTAATTTTCAACACAGATTCAATAGACTTCAAGTCTAAATTCACATTTAAAATATTCAGCAGTTTTTAGCATATTCTACAGTGTACTTTTTAGAACAGTATGAAGCTTCCATTTGAATAATTTAACAAAATAACATTCATAAAAATTGATAAATCAAGGATATACTGTTGAACAAGAATAGTTTGTGTTTATCTGTTTTCCTTAGAAATTCCCAATACTATGAGTTCTCTCATTTTATAGAATGTATACATGGAATTGTTTAATCTCCACTCAATTCATTCCCTAAGTCTATCTTGATTTTTATGTATTAATAATATACATCCATACAGAGCATAATGTGAGTAGTATAGAAACTAAGAAAGGTTTTTATCATTTCGGAACCAATACTTTAGGCTCCCACATATTTTTCTTTTAATCCAAATTATTTGGTTTAACAATTTGCACCACAGAACTTACCCTATTAACACAAAATCTGTGTTTACATCCTTACTGTTTGCTGAGTGGATCATCACAAGACTGAGAAAAGCCTAATTCATGTAGAGAAAAGAATATTAGTTCAAACTGCCCCAAGAAAATAAAATAAAACATGGGGAAATGTTATATGAAGAATGATGCGCTTCACTTTTTTAATGATAGGAAACAATTGAAAAAATTGAAAGTTTACTATAGGTGAATGGTTAAATAAACTATGGGACATTTTCTCAATGCAATGTTTACCTTATATCTTGTATTAAAAGATTACCATAAATTAAATAAATATGTGATGTATTATTAAGTAATCATGAAAATGACAGAAATGGGAAATGCGTGGCAACATCTAACACATACTTTTATGACATTAAATGGAAAACAGGACAACTAAGTTTTGCATTCTATGATTAAACAATTAAAAATTATGCCTTTAAGAATGTATATATGTCAAATTAATAATATTTGTGAATCTTTCCATATAACTTCCAAATTTTCCATATATGCCTTTCAGATTTTCATAGTATTATTTTAAAATATAAAGCACATTGGAATAAAATCCATCAATACCTGGCTCAATTATGACATAGCAATGACTAATTTCATTCCTCTTCTGTGGCTGTCACTTGCCTGGACATAGAACCTTGGACCAGATTTGTGCTTCTCCAATTTTCAGTGGTAGAGGAATGTTCTTTTTTAATTTTTGAATTTTCAGGATGCATTTGTAAAAGTACATTAAAATGGAATTTTACTTACAAAATTTTAAAAGGACATTCAAAATACAAACACCGCTTTTTAATTCTACATTTAACTGACATAAAATTATATTTTAATAATCAAATCAGGATAAACATAACAGGAAAAAGTATAAAAACTTTACACATTGTGCAATGACAGTGTGCAGATAGATGATTGATAGTGAATGACTTGTCTTCACACTTGGCAGTTGTATCCAACCCAAAGTCATGAAAGACATAGTGGTTGTCTGTGTGGAATATCTGTATGCACACTATGAACATTGTGAACTCAAATAAAATCTTAAGCCCCCCAACTTGAGGGAAGGGACCCTCTCTTGGCGAAGGGGACCCCAGAAATACCCTAAAGCTGAGTTGCTGGCCATGAGAAAGGAGGTCAGACCTGCCTCCTCATGCTCCACTCCCTTCTTGGAGATGTCCTTTGTAACCCATGAATAGGCCTACAGCTATACAGGACAGGGCTTGAATCCCACCTGCAGGTCCTCAACTTGCTTAACAAATCACTTGAGTCTTGTTATATGGCCAGTAACTTGTCTCTGATTAACAGATTTCCTTATTTTAACTTAAAACATTCCAAGCCTTTAGACAAAGCTTCATTTCTTTAAGCGATTTATGAATCAAAGAATCTTTAAACCCACCTATAACCTATAATCCCCTTGCTTCGAGATGTCCTGCCTTTTTGGGCTAAACCAATGTATGCCTTCCATGTATTAATTTATGACTTTATGTGTAATTCCTGTCTCCCTGGAATGTATAAAACCAAACAGTAACCCAACCATAGCAAGACCACTTGCTCAAGGGCTTCTTGGGTGTGGCTCTGGGCTGCAGTCACTCATACTTGGCTCAGAATTAACATCTTTAAATTATTTTACAGAGTTTGGGTTCTTTTCCATTGATAATACCAATCATAGCAGCAATATCCATATTTATGTTCTGAATGTACCTACTTCTCTACTTCTTGCTATTAAATTCGCTAACTCTGGTTGAATTGAAGACAATGCTACTGACAGGGCATGATGTTTACCTGCACTATTTTGTTCTACTTAAGAGTGGAGAAACTAGTTTTGTGAAAATATGTCAAAAGGAATGGAAGAAGGCATTGTAAGGCTTTCTCAGCAACCTTAGGGTATTTATTTTTAAATCTTATTAAAAAATATTATCTTATTTGAAATTAATCTTCAATATTCATCAGTGGCCATCTTCCAAAATTTTTCTTGGAAAGTTTTACTTAAATTTAAATTATCTCTCAATGAAGTCAGTCAATGGAATATTACTCAGCCTTAAAAAGGAAGGAAATTCTGACGCAAGCTGCAACGTGGATGAACCTTGAAGACATTGTGTCAGGTGAGATAAGCCAGACAGAAAAGGACAAATACTGTAAGATTCCACTTCCATGAGGTGCCCAGAGTAGTCAAGTTCACTACTGTAGTAGTCAAATTCACAGAGACAGAAGGGAGAATGGTCATTGCCGGGGGCTAGGGAGGGAGGAACAGGGAGGTCGTGCCTACTGGGGACAGAGTTTCAGTTATGTATGATGGAAAAAGTTCTGCAGGTGGCTGGTGGTGATGTTTTCACAACAGTGTGAATGTACCTAATGTCACCTAATGTACAATTGAAAATGGTTAAGATGGTTTTATATCATGTGCATTCTACCCCAATTAAAATAAATAAGATAGAGGATGTGAAGTTAAAGAGCATGAAAGAGTTTTATACCATAGCAATTTTGAATATAATTGGAGTTCTCAACCAAGACACTCTAAAGAAGGCAAGGCTATTCTCTGATGAAGTTACTATATTGCTTTTAAACACAATCTGGTTTAAATAATCAATGACAAATTCATTCAAAACTCTCCTGCCTTAGGAGCATAAGGCAGTGACTCCGTAATAATGCTGCCCAATGTGATTCATGACGTTTTAATGACACTCAATTGTCATTTCTATGGAGCCAATAGATCAAAATGACACTGTACGGGGGGAGGGGGGTGCGTGCAACAGATACTTAGCTCCAGCAACCATGCCTTATTTTAGACATAGCAGGCAAAATAGGCTACAATCAGGATGTCAAGGTAATTTTCCAACCTTTGAGACTCAACCTGTCCCTGGTTTTCCTGTTAAATGTCTCTTTGGATCATCATACTCTTTTCATATATTTTACTCTTTTAGGAGAGAAAGGTATTTCCAGTGCTCCAAATGTGTTTCATTGATGAGCTGTTCCATCCATCACTTCCAATGCTCTATGTCTCTGGAATTTGTATCTGGTAGAGAATTTGGCAACATGAGTTTTCCCGTCTCTGTCTTTACATAACTTACGTGCTGTGCCACCTACATCTTGAAGCAGGATCGCAAATTTGGAGTGTGGCAGGTTCACATGTAGTCTCTAGTGGAATTAATGAAGAAAATTAATACTCATCACACTACCCACACTCTGTATGTACCCTACCGCCTTTCCCTATAGTGTGACTAAATGAAAGGATTAGAAGAAAATATGAGTATGTTTCCCTAAAACTCTGATACGTTTTACATGTATGTACAATGTTATCTGTAGCAGATGAAATAAACCATCTAGTAAGAGCATAGAAATGTGGTGGAAATAATTTTAGATTCTGCACACCCTGCATTTTCTCACTGGGGAATGGGGGACAGAGAGAAGTGAAGCAACTGCCCAAGCTGACCAAGAGTCTGTGATCCCCGACATTAAATCCTGGGTACATTGCTGTAATGACGATTTCCACGGTGGTTTCTGTGCATGTGTGCACTATGATATAACAAGTCTATAACAAGTAAGTGACTTATTTGACATGTGCCATGGTAGTGTCTTATTTAAAGAAGGAAAATCCAAGCACAAAAGTGAATTCACAAGGAATTCTATCCTTTATCTATGTCTCTCCAAGAATATTAAAAAGATTCCAAATAATGGTCTTTAGGAACACTTTTATCTTCTTAATTCAGTCCCATCCCATATTCTAGACTCTGTCTTTCACCAATCCCCCGCCCCTGGGGCCTAATCATGCCTTCTTCTTCCCAGGCAACTTGAATGTTTGTCTCTCCTCCCAGCTCATACAACTACTGAGGCAGAGGAGATGGACACATTTTTATTGAGGTCATACCAGGATATTTTTGGCTTAGTCTTACTCTTGTTGGGTCCCTGTTCTTCAGGCTGCAGCTTAAAACCTGCCTGCCTTGCTTTACTGATCTTCTTCTGTTCTTTAATTGCATTTTAGAAGAGGTAAGGTCAGAAAATATGGGGTAAATTAGGTAAGCTAATAGCTCTCTAAATGATCTGCCTAGAGGATGTCCACGAATGGGGGAATGTCTTATATTGCAGGGTCTCTAGCCCTGACATTATTAGCAATTAGTCAAATGCAAGATTACAAGAGCTTTCAAGAGATGTAAAACAGAGAGAGATCACAAATATCTTGCTGGAATGAATCAGGACTTAAATAGCTTCCTACCAGCTGGAATAGCTATGAAGTCAAAAGGTCCACTAGGAAAGGACTGAGGACATATTCAAAACCAAACACAAGATGGCCTGAAACCCAGACAGGAAAGTTTGCAGCAGTCTGATGAGACATGCCTTTCAACCTCAGGGCCCGAGCACCAGGGAGCAGAAAGGGCGTGCTGTGCAGACATGGTCCTCGGGCTGCAGAGAGGAGAACAAGCACGCCTGGAAGGGATAAAGCTCGGACAAACATATAAGCAGTGCCAAGTCAAGTTCACCTCCAAAAAGAAAAGTTATGCATGCCTTTGGTTAGAGGTGAAGCAAAGGCACCCAGGGCCTAGATGCTCACAAACGCTGCAGGCCAAATCGCATTTTAGCCCAATGCCAGTTGAGGTTAAGATCAGAAACAGACACAGCTACTCCATAAACATTTCTTTCTGTTTCTAGCTCTTTGGGGAGAGTTTTAAGTCCACCGTTCGTTGTCTGATAAAAGCTCTGTTTGAGCGTTTACAATCTTGTCTCACATGAACCGGTCAGAATCCAAAAGATAGCAACAGACTGGAATGATGAACCTACTCTTGCAGGGTGAATGTTGTTGGTATGAATGTTGGTCTTGGCTCAGATGGCCCTCCCAAAACTCTGAAAGAATGTAGATTGTGAATCTTCAGCATAGCATAAGGAAAAGTAAAACGCAACTCGAGTACCTTATATTTAACAAATGGAAAATAAACAGTGACTACAAAAATAGCTGCAGTAGGATCTCAGGTTTTTTTCTTAGAGGATAGTGTTGAACAAGTTGCACTCTGTAGTTTGGACACTAGGCTTTGAGAGACCACACCCAGTCAGTGATCCACTAAGACTCACAGGACTTGGAAGTTGTTACCCTTACTCTATGGTGTGGTAGAGTGAAAGGATACAAAGAAAACCAGTGCAGGGAAAAGGTGCATGAGCAACATGCAAGGGAAACCAGGCACAAGGTCCCGAGAGTCCTCTCCCAGTGGAGTGGCACAGGACAGGCTTAGTACCTCCAGCATAAGTTGTGACAACACGTGCAGAGAAAGTGTCATCTACCAGGACAGTTCGCCACACAAGCCTTGGAGTGCAGAGTTTTTATTGGAATACAGACACAAAGGCACACGACCAAACATAATTCCTAAATCTCCAGACCCTTGGAAAGAAAGCAAGTGGTGACCACAAAGCACACCACTCACGAGCACTTTCTACACAATCTTGCGTGTGTGGTTCAAGACCTCAAGCAGGAAAAGCACTCTTGACAGTGGTGGGAATGTTGCAAGAACTTCCCTCACTGGAAACAACAAGGACCAGTCACCAAAATGGGCCTTTCTTGTGAGCGTGCAGGGTTTGAGCAACCCAGGCCTGCTGGTGTAACTCTTTCCCACACAGGAGTCAAAGTTGGGGAGTCCATGGTGGATTTTTTGCATATGAAAACAGACTCCCCTTTCTTACAGCCTCCTTTTGCCTGGTTCATTGTGGGAAAGTAGGGGACTGAAGCAAGATTCGTTTTGACTTAAAATCTTTGCTCTGTCCAGTTAAAGCTCTACTAGTCTAAACCAAGATACTTTGGTGACTCTTGAAAGAAATAGCTAGTATAACTTTTAAAGCATTGCCTGGTAGATGCAACGTGAATATTTGTTTCCTTTTCCCCTGGGTTGCAGAAGGAGCAATTCCGGGTGAATCATTATATTTAGTCTCCATTGCTCTATTTCTTCATCCCTTCTTGAACCTCAAGGTACATGAAAAAACCAGGGATCTCATTAAAATACAGATGATGTTTCAGTGGGTTTGGAGATGGGCCCCAAGTCTGCAATTCTAACAGGCTCCTGGGTGTTGCTGGTACTGCCGGTCCACAGAACACATGTCAAACCCACCATATTGCAGGTGATGGTTGCCCTGTGTCACGGAGAGGACCAGACAATGGGTTTACTGCAGGTGCCTTATATTCCCGCTGCTAACATCCTTTCTGGCCTGTCCGCCTCACCTCAACTTGCCAGAACCCACAACGGTGTGGAGCAGGAGTTTTCAAGCATCACTGTTTGAAATGATCAAGGATTACCAAGCTTCCCAGTTACAAGTGCAGATTCTGAGTCCCCATTACACCGTGGTTCAGTTCTGAGATCAAGCTCAGGAATTTTCTCTTTCATAGTTGTGTTTTCAAGGGGCATCCTCTGCAATCTGACTTAGGTAGTGGAGACTCTAGGATGTCTACATGAAGGAGTTTAGAAGCATCAATCTGATGTAAAGGACAATGTGGATTATTTTATTTTATTTTTATTAATTTTTATTTTTTGTAGGGTGAGGTCTCACGATGTTGCCCAGGCTGGTCTCAAACTCCTGGCCTCAAGTGATCCTTCTGCCTCGGCCTCCCAAAGTGCAGGCGTGAGCCACTGCGCCCGGCCTTGAAGCTGTTTAGAAGCTGTGTTTGGATAGCAGGCGCCCAGGTTCGGGTGGCTGAAATTGTGTGTCTGTCTGGGTGACTTTGAGGGAGCAGATGGAGATTTCGGGGTGGCCTAGAAGCTTTTCAAGCCACTCCTCTGTGCAGCCCCCGGAGGCAGGCCGTCCCCGAACGACACTTTAGGAAGTGGCAAGGGCCTCTCTGGGCGAGTCATGTAACTATTTCAAGCCTTGCTTGTCTCCTCAGTTGCAAGGGGGATGTAACCGTGCTCACCTGGAATGGGATTTGGTAATCCAAAAGCTCAGAGGAGACACCCAGGAAATTGTGTTTGTTCTTTATATTGGTTTTTTAGATACCCGAATGGAGTAGGAACTTCCTTGATACTCAGTCTCTTCTTTTAAAATGACGCAGGGAGGATTCAGCAGTGCACACGTGGCAAGAGTGGAAGTAATGGCCTCGTGGTCATGTCATCCCTCCTCTCAGCAGCTTGTCCGGTGTGGCCAGCAACACGGACGGACAAGAAGGAGGCTGCTCTGGGGCCAGGCAGGCCTGCGACAGAAACGCCCCCTCCGCGCTTCTAGTTCCAAGGCCCTTCACACGCTTAAGGGAGCACCGAATCCTGAGTCACAAAGGGCCTTGCAAGTCCCAATCCCAGCGGCTCCTTTGCTTCTAGAAAGAGATTGAGGTTAGGAGAGGTTTGATGACAGGCTCTGGGAGTATTAGGGTTACAAGCCCTGCTCCTTGTCTCCCACACGATCATTCTGGCCCCTGCGCCGTCCCGTTTGCTACGAATCAGAGCAAATTAGCTTCTTCCAGAACAGAACACCCTGTGGGGAAATGACTGGAAGGTCAATAACACGTTTGCGTATTGACTTAGGGAATAGTCAAGCTGCTAAAAGGGTCGATGCTAGTTTTCTTTCCTTGACTTATTTATTAATAATTTAGGGTACCAGGGAAAATAGGATGCCTTCTGGAATTAATATTAGTCGTAGAGCATCATATATCAGTAGGAAACTCGAAATAAAGCCAGGAGACCAAAATGTTAAATAGTAAGATTAAAATAATGCTAGATACGCCTTCGAAACCATGTGTGGTGTCAGTATAAACAACTCACCTGCAAAACTTACCTGTATGTTTTACTTTTTGCTGTGGTTTATATCTATGGTTAAGTTTTAATTATCTAAAAAATGATACCAGATCTCTTCGATCTGAAAGGCAAATGAACATTGCCTTTCAAAGCAGTCAGTTTGTAGGATCACATATTCATTCCAGTGATGTTAACACTACTTAAAACATTTTTAAATGCCCAAGGCATTGTCTCTAAACGTTCTTATTAACAGCAAATTTTTTTGACAGTGTCTAGCATGTTTGTCATGATGCAAAATATATATGTATATATCTTTATTTAGTAGGGTAAAATGTGTGTGTCCCTATAAAGGATGTAGAAGGTTGAGAAAACCATTTGGAGTAAAAAGAAAAGAGGAGTAGACGACCCGAACATATGGCCATGGCTTCTAAGCAGATACACCTGTTCTGAGGTGCAGCAGGTATAGTATGAAGGAAGGACTCAGCCTTCAGATGTCGCATTGCTTGTGCTGTGATCTCTCCAGCTGACTCTATCTTAGTGTGAACAGGAAGCAGTTTTAACGGTGGACGTGCTCTGGGCTGCAGTCGCCAACCACTCGGCCAGCACTCTGCCTGCCAAGACGTCCCCATTGCCCGTACTGGTCAAAGATGCTGCAGGAGCCGAGTCTTCCCAACAGTCTGTGGGTAGTGCCTATGGAAAGTTGGGGTAGACCTGTCCGACCCATGCTGAGACGGGCAGGGGATGTCTGGAGGTCCGTCCATGTGCTCTCCTCCGTTCTCGAGGCAAAGAGGACAAGAGGAGTCTGGAGTCCCAATGTCGAATCAGAGAGACAGATGGAGACTTGGTAAAATGTCCTTTGCCTCAGTGATGTCACTGGGTTCCAGCCATGGTTTTCTGCGCTCTGCCCAAAGCCAGAAGCAATGAGGACGGCGGGAAGAGGCGCGTAGCGGTTGCCGTACGTGGAGAAGGAGCCCAGAGGACAGCATTTCTGAGGCACCTGCTCTCTTCTTCACTGGAGAAACTCAACCTTTTCGAGTCACTGGAATAAAGTGTAGCTTCCTAAGGTAGGAAGAATGAAAAGGCAGTGCTGATGTGTAATGCAGGACTCTTATTACAGTGTAGGTTCATTTCATATCATTTAAAAAAATTGCAGGTGCATTTCATGGATCCAAATTAGAAGTGGCAGGGCAACACATGAAAAAGAGAAATCTCAATTGACACTGACAGAGGTTATAGGAGGAGGGGAAGGGGAGGAGAAGTCGGAAGTGACAGCCTCACTCACTCGCCTGGAGTTGGTGCTTCCTGTTGGCTGGGGTGCCTTGGGTTTTGGCTGGGGTGCCATGGGTGTTGGCTGGGTGCCATGGGTGTTGGCTGGGGTGCCTTGGGTTTTGGCTGGGGTGCCATGAGTGTTGGCTGGGGTGCCATGAGTGTTGGCTGGGGTGCCATGAGTGTTGGCTGGGGTGCCATGAGTGTTGGCTGGGATGCCATGGGTGTTGGCTGGGGTGCCTTGGGTTTTGGCTGGAGTGCGGTGGGTGTTGGCTGGGGTGCCATGGGTGTTGGCTGGGGTGCCGTGGGTGTTGGCTGGGGTGCCATGAGTGTTGGCTGGGATGCCATGGGTGTTGGCTGGGGTGCCTTGGGTTTTGGCTGGGGTGCTGTGGGTGTCGGCTGGGGTGACGTGGGTTTTATTTTCCATGGCCTCTCATTCTCCAAGAGTCTGCACTTGGCTTCCTCACCGCCTGGTGATCTCAGCTGTCCTTTACCAGGGACGAGATGGAAGCTGCAAGATCCATTGGGATGGACTCCCCAGACCTCACAACCCAGCCGCCCACCATCCCAGCAGTCAAAGCTCAGAGCAGGCTCATCCCCACTGCACTGCAGGGAGGGGACAGACGCCAGCCTCCATGGTGGCCACTGCGAGGAGCCGTCCATCACACACCGTGACAGAGGCAACCTGCGGCGTTTCTTTCTGGATTGATTCTGGAAGAGAACATGACCAGAGTCTTCATTTCTGAAATCCGTGTCTCAGACAGACCCTGGAGAGGTTCCTTTCATGACACAGTTTCTATCTGCTGGAAAACTACATCTGGAAGAAGCAAGTCATAAAGGGAGATCTACAGAGAACATTTAGTCTTGCCTCTGTCTTTACACACACACATACACACACACACACACACACACACATATATATATACGTTTTTACAAAAGATTTACATGTTTTTATATTCTGCAGTTAAATTTGTTTCTATGATTGTTAATTTACTTGTCTGACATATTTCAATAAGTGATATGTGCATATGGTACAATTCACAGGTACAGAAGGGGAACGCATAGAATGAAAAGTAAGCCTCTCTCTGTTTTGTTTCTGTTTTTGTGGAAAATTTAGATTGACATAATTTTATTCTATTCAAATCAAACACTCAGGCCTCAATGAGACGGAGACCCATAGAGTTGGGGGAGGGGTGGTATTTATTTGGTGATGATGCACTTTGAAGCCAGCAACTGACTCGCCCAGTTTCTGCTGCATCTCAAGTTAGACACATAAATGGGAGAAGAAGAAAGAGAGAACATGGAGGTGGACCAGGAAAGAATCCAGGAAGCACCTATGCGATGCACCCCCCTGACTAGCAAAATGCCCTGGAGGGTAACAGTGTGGAGGGTGATTAATTGTCAGCCCAGCCCCCCAAGCCATCTGAAAGTGCAGCTTTTAAAGGACATAGACAATACTAATAAGGTCCACAAGTTTATTTAGCTGATGTGTGGTGTGCAATGCATCACGTCACCATTGGTTCTACACAGACACTTCTCTGGGCTGCTGCAACATGACCGTTAGAACAGAAGATTCAGGAAATGGAAATGAGCGTGGTGGGAGGCAGGGAAGGTCGCTGAGAAGAGGATCGTATTTGGGATTCATTTTGGTAGCACAGTTGAGGCAGAAGCCAGGCTGCAGGCAGTTGAGTAGTAGACAAGAAAAAGCAAGTCATAGGCAACTCTCTTAGTAAGTTTAGCTTATTAAGAAGTTTACCTTATTAAAAAATAGGTAGAGCAAGTCATAGGATCTCAGGAGTGATTTTTTTTTAACAGGGAAGATGTGAACATCAGCCTTACCTACCACAAGCTAACTTGGCGTCGGAGTAGAGCAAGTTTCCTGAAGAGTCGGATACACCCCATTCCATGCTGAGGAGACACCTCACCTCCTGCAATTGTGCAGATG
This sequence comes from Mirza zaza, assembly GCA_008750895.1. Lineage (NCBI taxonomy): Eukaryota > Metazoa > Chordata > Mammalia > Primates > Cheirogaleidae > Mirza > Mirza zaza. The sequence continues at coordinate 211,401 of VSMD01111394.1, forward strand.
CCTCAGCCTCCCTCGATCTGGGTCAGAGATGACGGAGGAGGAACTAATGACTGCAGCTAGCATTGACTGGGTACCTGCTACATGCCACACCTGTCCTGTCCATTTTACAGTCTTCGTGCCCTTGCAGATTCACAGAACTCCGGTTGATACCATCGTACCTGCCATCCAGACGAAGAAACTGGTCTGGAGGGGGCAGCTAACTTTGCACAGGGCCACTCAGGTGGTAAGTGTCATGGCGAGGCTGGTATCAGCCCCTGGGCAGCATGCTGACCGGAGCAACCCTGCCAGGCCACCACCCCCGTCTAAGCCTCACAGGTGAGAAGGGCGGGAACTCGGTAAAGCATGCAGGGATGTTTGACCATATCGACCAATCTTGTTGCAGCCATAAAGTCTGTAAATGCAGAGGCTGTGTGGAGTGTTGGGTGCCCTTTGTCTCTCCAATTTCCTACTCACATATGTCATTGCAAACACAATTAGCCTTCTTACCATCAGACAAAGCTCTCAAAGGTCCAGTGATTTAGTGAGTGGTGGGACAAACTCAGAAGACAACACAAACTTCTCCAGTCAATGATGATTGAAAACACTAAACTGAGAAATCTGTTGTCTTAACTGTGAGAGTCGTCACTGTAGTTGATGGAAGGAGAAGTGGGGTCGGTTTGATGATGAAATTTTATGGGTCAACATGGCTAGGCTCCTGCTAATCTAAATTGTTGATTAGAAAGGCAACATAGCTCCATTATTTCATCAAAGGTCATTCAATACGCTTTATAGAAGTTTGGTATCAGAAAAAAAGAATCTCTTTACACAAACATAAACCTGCAACCTACACTTCGAAAGCAATATTTGTTTACTCATAATAGCAAACAACAAACTGTTATGATCTCTACAACTGTGTTACTTTATTTTTATGCAATATTCCATAGCTAATGAAATCTTTTTCACCTTTTTCCTATCCAGTTTGTGTATTCATTTTAAGTGTTAAATGGAAGAATTAGATTCCTAGGAGAGAAAGAACCCATACAAAAAGATATGTGAATATTTAATAATAAAAGCAGAAAATATATTACAAAATAAAGTAAGAAATTTTATTGTCTTCCAAGAGTGTCCTTTTTCTTTTAAAACCATTTTTATAAATTATTTTTCTTGGTTCGCTGTGCAGCTTAAATTTTCTCTGATGTCTTTGCAATGATACTGCTCTGCAGATACCTGAATTATGTCATATCTACAGATCTCATGAGTATGTAGCCATAGCAACTGACAGCAAAGGTAATGGCTCTGATTTTTATATAGATTCATGAGCCCTTAAAATTAGACCTTTTGCATTTTAAGAAAAAGGAAAGAAACATCTCTGCTTTTGAGAATTAGGCATATTGAATATTTTCCATGCTACAATCATACATGCAAAATGAGTGTTTTGAAGTAAACATGAGAATACATAGAATGTAGAGAATAAAACATATATTCTAGTTCTAACTGTCAGAAATGCAAATTGTATGTCTATGGAGAAAATCTGTAAACCTTGGCACTTGGCATTAGTGGAAAAAATGGTCTGAACTATACTGCCATTCGAAGGTATGTATACGTATTTACTAGTTTAAGTATTTGCACAGTTTAGAAAGAGTGGTTTGGCTTTGTACTGGTAACACTTTGCTGGGTGATGTCTAAATCACCGTGAGTTCTCAATCAGTCAGATCAGCAACAATTACATTTTATCGTAGGAAAGGGGTATCTTCATGAGTGCAGCTTAATCTGGTGTTTGCAGAAGCGGCTGCTCACCGGGTGTGCAGCCTGCACTAACAGCTGATTTTCCTCTGCCTATATCATACTTTGACACTCAGAAAACTTGCCACTATAATAGATAAAAATTACAAGGATCTGATGTAAACTTCTGGGGACATGAGTTATGACACCCATTTTCTAAGGTAATACTTAAAACATTTTAACAGCAGTGAACTCCGTTCTCCCTGTGACCAGCTCGTTTTCTTCTCCGGAAACTGCCAACTGATCGCCATACTAAATGACATTGAATTTTGGAAATCTTCCACCATGCAATCTGGCCTCCATTATTTTTATCACTCCCTCCTTTTGATCACCCATTACTTTTAAGAATCAGCATTCAACTCTCCTCACTCCCTCCCTGTTTGTTATAGTACGAGGAGACTTCTCAGTTCCTCTGCCCTAGGTCTTCTCAAAGCAAATCAACAAGGGAATCCTACTAAACCTCTCTGCAGGTAGAGAGTTCTTCTTGCTTCTTTCCTTTCCCCTTCTGTGTTTGCCATTTACAATTTGAGACCTGCTAAAGGTGAAGCCACACATTTCTTGCACCTCCTGCGTGGAAAGGTCTAAGGTCTGTGTGTGTTTCCACCCTCCATGTCTCTTTCTGTAAACTCTGTACCTGGTATTCCCGTAAAATCTGGCCTCTTGAAAAGGGTGCTCACGTTTTGAGTATGTTCTAAGGACTGGTCACTTAACCAGGTTCTTTGAAAGTGTGTTTTGCCGAATGGTCGCAAGCACATTGCAAGGGCAGTATGTTTTCGTCAGGCTCATTTTATACACGATGGAGCTGAGGTTTCCATGAGTTAGGTAACTGAACAAAGTCCCACAGAGGAAAAAGAAGAACTTTATTCGAGAAAATGACTTAGAATTCTTCCAGCTCTGACATATGCCATGTTTAAATTTTGCCATGGAAAGAAAGTAAAATGATTCTCCAGTACAGAATTGCTAATAACTCATCTTGGTCAGAGGACAGTCTGCACCTGTGTTCTTTGCTGACCTTATAGACTGCGGGATCCAGTGACTTCTGTGAAGAAAGTGGGGGAAGTCTAAGAAAAGTCTCAGATTTCTTCCCCATGACTTTGCACTGGGAAATGAGTTCCACCATTAAAGACAAATCCTCTAATGTTAAAAGAGCGTTTTCCCAATGGAAAATGCAGTCTCATTTTCACTGAGTGCTAACTTTGATGCTCTTGGGGGAAAAAAAAAATCTTCAGTGACCAAAGACATTTGGGAGTCCTGGATTAAATATAACTGAAACAAGTTTTATCTTTCTGTCATTTGTTTTGTTTGTGTTTTCTATAAAACATAACTTCTTAAAGTATTTGGCATACTCACTCCTGGCTCAGAGAGGGTAACATAACACGCATACATTCACAAATTTATAGTACTGCAGTTGCTTTTTCCAACACACTCAATGTCTATTAATAAATTTCAAAAGAGTGCTCCTCTAAGGGACTGCTCTGTTAACACTATCGTTTTTTTTCCACAATGCCCTGATTAAAGAGCTAATCCCCCAAAAGGACTCATAGAATAAGCCAATGGCCACCTCTCAGCCCAGGGTCCTTTGGCTGCACACTACAAAAAAACTGGAAGGGAGCTTTAGAAAGCATTGTTGCCAGAACTCTGTTTTAATTGGTCTGGAGAGATGCTGGGATGTTTGAAAGCTGCCCAGGGTGTTCCAACGTGCAGCCAAGGCTGAGAACCACTGGCGTGGGCCTGAGCACAAAATTGGGTAATGCAAGGGCCATGCAGCAGTGCTTGGGGCTTGTGGTAGACTCTTGGGAGGCAGAAGTTTGAGATGGAAAGAAAGAGGTGATGGGCAGAGGACAGACACAGCTAGAGCCTGGTGAAGCTCCGGCTAGGGCAGACTTGAACCCTCCATGGACTTTAGGAGCATGAAGTCTTTTGAGATGGGCATAGGAAGTCTTAAAAGAGAGAAACTCACTTTCTTCTTCCATTTTACACTTTTGCTTTCTGTCTGCCAGTGCCAGCTTCTTGGGGACACGTATTGCGGTGGATATTTAGCTCCAAGTGTGAGCGATTAGCGAGCGTGGAGACACTTCATCTTTGTGCGACTTACCCTCTGCCTATCACACGTCAGTATCAATAAACGTTCATCAAAGTAAACACAGAGTCCTGATTTTCAAAACTCTAAATTAACACTTGACACAAGACACATTCATTAGGAATCAGCAGTGTACTAGTCATGGTAATTGTTAAACTAGTTACAAATTACAGATTTTATTCCTATGAAATTGCACATCTCTAGCAGTGTGTGCAAGTCACAAATAATATGCTTTCTCTCTGCCTGTGCGCCGGCACATTCATTAAAATGCATTCAATTTCTCTTTAATTTGTAAACTGAAGCAAGCAGTCAATAAGTTTCCCTGCAATCTGTTTACGCACTCGCCTTTGTAGCTAGTGTGCAATGCCATCTCTCTACAGGAAATGGATATTTCTTTTCCAATCTTTAATAATTAAGCAAGTGTGATTTCCCCCTCTTCTAGCTGCCTGAGCATTCTCTAATTGTGAGCATCCACTTTGTTTTCTATTTTTTCTCTGCCATCCCCTGCTTCCTCATAAGATAAAAATCACGTGTTCAAGGACATTGAACAAAAGTATAAGCTAAGATTTATTTTTAAAACCATGTCTACTTTCTGAGAAGCATCTTTGGACTATAAATATATTTGAGTAAGAGCGAGAATGCAAAACCACTTTTTTTTATTTTTGCTTTTAAGCTTCAAATCTGAAAGTCATTAATTTTTTATTTTCCTCTTGAAAGCATTTGTTTTCCCATCTATACAATACTCAAGCATTTTAAGGAATTTTAGGCAATAAAGTCAAAGAGGATTTTTGTTTTTGATAAATAATATTGAGTTGAAAATATCTGGTTAAAGGAAGGCTTTGGGAAAGCTTGCATGATGTACTGCTTTTTGTGGCTCTGCGGGCCATGTATTATTTAGTATATTGTATATGGGAAAATGCATTTTGTGCTTGGGTTTTAAAACAGAGGTTTTGAAAAGAAGGCATCTTGAGCCTGAGTTGTGCTTTTCCCAAATCACATTTGCAACTGTGCGTGTCTACAGGTCCCTCATGTGCAACTTTCATCTGATGCGCACGCCCAGTCTGGTTTGATACTCCACAACAAGCCACACTTGGCCCACACCGTGTCAGATGACTTCAGATGGGTCTCTGCATCTGCCTTTATCTGGGTCCTGCTGACTCCACCAAATGACCAGAGATAGAGAAGAACGGTGACAGGGTTTAGGACCAGACAACGTAGAAGAACGAAGGACATAGGCAAGCCCCAAGCAAAGCAAGAACTAGCAGCCTTGCCCTTGGTGTTTGCCATTCATCTATTCATTTGCTTTCTCCTCACCCCCATTCCTGGCTGGCTCCTCCGGGCCCGGGGTGCCTGTGCCCAAGTACTGCACTGTGGACTGTCTGGGGTATGACTGCACCCCCCAAGCTCCCTGCCTCCAAGAGTGCATTTCCTCCAGAATTGCAGCTGCCTTGTTTCCCACTATTCCCCTCATCACTCTCCCAGCAGGCTAAACAGAAACAAATTAAGATGCCCGAAATAGTTAACATTAAAAAAAAAAAAAGCCTAGCATAGTTCACAGATTAAAATAAAAGCACCTAATGTAAACATTGATTTCATTTTTAGATGTATAAATCTGAATTAAAAAGTATATTGATGTTGTACACTAATCGTGCAAAAATCGACTTTTTTAAAATGCAAAGTTTTTGAATTTGCAGTTTAATAAAACTGTTAAAACTTCATAAAATCATTTTCATCCATCTGCTGGAATATAACACTCAAGGCAGAAAAACATATCATGTTTATCTAAAAATTATATTTGGGCCCACTATGTAAAATAGATAGACTAAAAAAGATAGCATCTCTCTGCAAAAACAAGGGTTTGTATTCTTTTCAGCAACTTTAATAGTTAGCTTTTTCTTAATCAGTTGAATGATTTATTCTGTTTTCTGCATTTTTTAGGTGGCTGTTATCTGAATCATATTTGGCTATTTTTAACTTCTTTTAAGTTTATGCAGAAACCCTGAAGTTGGGACAGAACAGCATTGTGTTAACAATGCCTGTTTTCCCAGAATGGGGGAAACTTTTCCTTGAAGAAGTTTAATTTGCAAAGCATGATTTATAACACCATAAAGAGACATTTCTCTTGAAACCGAGAGGCCTATCATTTCTTTTCTCATTCGACATCTGCAGAGTAAGAGTAAATATTTCTTAATTTAGACGAAGGTAAGGCTATTTTTCAAGTGAATCCACTAAATTAATCCACTGGAGTGGGCGTTATTTCCTTCATCACCCGTCTGCCTTAAATATAGCACCTGCACAGATGAAGCAGATGCAAAAATAGCTGAAGATTTAAATAGGTGATATTGTCTCGCATATAAAAGATGAGTCTCCTTTGTGACATAAAAGTAGCTGTTTTTAATACTTTTAGCAATTTCAGCAGCTTTATTTTTTTTGTAGGGTTCCTATATTTGGAATGTAATTGATGGAAAGGTTCAGCTGTGTCCTTCAAAAGGTTTTCATTTTTCTAGTGGGCTTGAGTCACTTGCTAATAATGAATTCCTGCTATATTTTTAGCTACCTATCTATCTATTTTCTCTGCAATTCATTTATTTATTTACAGCTTGCCTTGTTCCGGAAGGCTCCAAGGTGGTGACACATTAGGAAATGTTATCCTTATCGTGTGCTGGTCTCCATTTGAATGTATGGGAACTCTGACATGGGAAGGTGACATTGTCAAGAAATGATCCCAGGTTAGAAACTTGATTCTGGTAATGCATTTGACAAAATGTCCAGCATCCCAAATATTTCAATTGAGTTTGTGTATTATAATGATATAGGCAAGCATGCACAAATTTACGCTGGGCCCTCAGCTGCAGCCTACATTGACTCACTTAGGTACACTTCCCTGGACTATTTGGAAGGGGGATCATGTCTCTTGCCACCTCTCACTGTGGATGGAGTTTTAAGTTCACACTTTGAAATACCTTCTTTGTTTCTAACCTATGGGACTAAGAGATGAAACGTACAGTGTAGAAGCTGAGAAGTGATAGGCAAATTCCGCAGTGAATAAATCATCTCCTAGGGATAGAAACCAGACAGGACCTCACAGAAGTGGTGGCTTGGGGCTGCTGGACTCCGGATTCAGGAGCAAGGAGGCACCGGGAGTAGGATCCCTGTAAATAATGGAAGGTGCCCCATGAGTCTTAGAAACAGAACCCTTCCAGAAACAAGAAAGAGTTTGAGGAGCTAAAGTTTCTAAGAAGTTGAGATCCTCGAGAAGAGACAGCAAACAGACACAATGTCACCAACAAGAACCGGACTAACCAGTCTGCAGACTCAGTAAATGGACCTGTGTGTGGTATCGTCAGTCACGTCTCTGGGCAGAAGCTGCAACCTGTGAGGATAAGTTAGTAAGAGGAGCCACATAAACTTTCTGAAGGACAAGACAAGGACCAGGGATGGAGACAGATGTGTGTGCACATGAGAGAAAGAGAGAGACTCCTCTCGCTCGCCTGAAGATCCAAATCTCAAAACATATGAACACAAATCTAAAAGTAGAAAAGGCAGTCTTCCAAATTAACTACGAATTAAGATTTTAAAAGAAGCATGAAGTGAAATTGTTTAGAAGGGAGGAAGCATTCTTGAGAGGAGCTGTCATCTCCAGCTCGGGGACTCTAATGCTTGAGAGACCACACAGGAGCATCGAAGGAAGACAAGTGCCAGAAGAAACCACCACCGTGAAAAGGGCAAAAATCCTGAAGCAGAAATATGCACACACCAAATTGTTGAGGAAAGAGGATTGAGAAATTAATGAGATGTGGCTCATAAGATCATTATTTTATTGTATCGCCCAATATTGCTATATTAAAGACAGAATTGATTTCAGGAGTTTTTGCAGGGTTTTGCCCTGAAGGAATATGTGGACTCAGTTCGTTTGCATATCAAGGGCTGCCTTGCCTTGGGAGGGCTCTCAAAGCTCCGGTAGATGCTTTCCATGAGGCTTCACATATCTCAGATCTGTGACGCCTCCCTGATCTTGAAAGACAAGACAGGTATACTCATGGTGTGACAGGCTGGGAGCTGGAGCAATTTAGAATGAAGAGCTGGGTTTCCTGCTTTCTCCTGACTGTCTGTCTCAATCCACAATAACTAGATATAGAAATATAGAGCCACTATATCTCTGTGTTACTCCTCTGCTAATTGATAGCTATCTCTTAGAACTCAGAAGTTAGTCTTTGAAAGATTTTGTAACTGCTTGTTCACATAGATAGAATAGATTAAAAATTGTGAGAAGCCCTTTGAAAAACTTTGTAATCCAGACCGAACAACCTGTTATTATGTAAATCAACTACCTGTTATTATGTCAATCTCATACTCCCAGACTAGAACTAGGTGTTATACAAATCTGTTACCCTTGGGAACTGATAACTGATATCTGTGATTATAAAACCTATGTGAAACTAACCTTATGGCTTCACTGCTGATGGAGATATAGGGGAGACCCCTGAGTAACCTCATTTTGTCTTAATTTCTTCAGATAAATCTATAAAACTATACCTTCATCTCTGTGTATTGTTTTATTTCAATTATTCTCTCTATTTCCTATTAATTTCTTCTCCTCTGTGACAACCACTACCTAGGAGACCTGGTTTCTCTTGGGGAGAAGTAGCTGATCTGCCCATGGCCTGCCTGCACCAAATGAAAACAATTGGGCATGGAAACTACAAAATCAGGACTGTAGAAATAGAAAAAGATATAGTAGTGAAAATAAAATAGTATAAAGCATAGATTCTGTACAATAAAGGAGAATACTAAAAAAATAGTACTGAGGACACACAGAGAAATAAAAAAATAAGATATATAGAGCAGTTAAGAGATATGTGCATTGACATCAGTTAAAAAAAAAAAGGAGAGAGAAGACCAAGGCAATAGTTAGAGAGATAATGTCTAGAAATATTTCTAAACTGAAGAGAGATATGAGCTCTCAGGTTTAAATAATATCCAACAAGGTATCAGTCAATCCACACAGGAATGTAAAATTAAAGAATATTAAAAATGAAAGTAAAATAAAGTACCTACCGAAGAGTAAAAGAAAAAAAAAACAGATTGCAAAATAAAGAGTATTCGTCTGGGAGGAGTTTCACATGAACATCAGGAGAAGCAAGATGATATTGGAGAAGCAACTCAGAAGTGCTGAGAAAAAAATAACTGTCAGTCAAAAATTCAACACCCAGCTAACTTTAGATCAAGATGAAGCTTATGGAAACACATTTTCAGATACAAAAAGACTAACAATTTATCACCCATATATATCCTTAATGAATAAATTAATAAAGAAAGTTCTTCAACTAGAATAGAGGAATAAAAAAGTAACAATTGGGTAGAAGAAAATAGGGATTTTTGGATACTATTAAACATTGATGAATTTCATGAACCATCCACTTGCAAATAATAATGATTGCAAGCACGTTTTAAGGTAAAATCAATTCTACACAACACAAACAGGGAAGACATACAGTGGGGGGGGGGCATTAAATAGTATAACCACGCCAAATTTTAAATAAGTAAAATTCATGCTTTATTGGAAATGTTTTGAGTCATGAACTTGTATATATCCAACTTTAGGACCTCAACACTGAACTTACAGTTTCCTCTGCCTGAAATGCTTTTAACATCAGATCCGTAGACCCATGGTGTAGCCTGCAGCTCTGGAATTTGGCAAAGGCACTCAGATTTCAGATCCTATTGTGTCTATAGAGACTGACTTCTGAAGTCTAGGGCCATGCTACTTAATATGGACACAAATCCCACAGGGATCTCGTTAAATGCATATTCTTATTCAAAAGGTCTGCAGTGGGGGCCTGGGATTCTGTCGGTCCAGAGGGAGCATATTGAATGGCAGTGCGTATGGGTGTAGCACTTCTCTCTGGCTGTTATTTGTAAAGCAGGTGAACATTCCTTCAGAATGTAGCTTGAGTGTTTACACATTGAGTACCAAGACAGCTATCAGGTCCCTACACCATATATCACATTTTTCCATTTTGATCTCTCTCAAGGAGGCCTAAAAACTTTCCTAGGGAGGTCAAAAGCAGGAGGACAAGATGCTAAATATTTTTGGCTTTGAGGCCAGATGGTCTCTGTCATCACCACTCAACTCTGGCCTTGTGGCATCGTAGCATGAAAGCAGATGTAGACATTTTATAAATAAAGGGATAGGTGTGGCTGTGTTCCAATGACAGTTTATCTCCAAAAACAAGTGGCAGACAGGCTGAGTCCCTCAGGCCATAGCTTGCAGACGCCTGGACAGTAGGGTAACCAATGGTACCACTCTTCCCATGCCATTTTCAGCAGAAAAGTTCCCAGATATTCCTTGATGCTTTTTAATACTTTCTGTGCACCTCAGCTATTAATAATGTGCTATTTAACATTATTTTAAAAATAAGCTACCACCAAGTTCCCAATAAATCACGCCTGAACATGCCCACGGTGATCTGGTGTAGCTGGAAGACTTCGAACCACAGATCTTGGTTTTTCCACAGTCACTCATGACTGCAAACTATCTCAGGGCAGCATGAGTCACCTGACCCTTGCTTTGAAATATAGCAAAATTCAATCCTGAGAGGGTTAAGCTAGCTACCCAGGTTCATATAATAAATCAAATTCACAGTAGAGTTGAGCCTACTAGATTCTAGATTTCTCATTTCCTTGTCCAAGTCTCTTCCTACCAGACAAACACTAGTCTCCTTTTCGTGTTGAACATGTCTACTTTCAGGCCTTTTGGAACTTCACTCTCTTCTTTAATGACGTATAGTATTTGTCTGTGAACCAATTTACTTTACCTTTGTCTAGGGTGGCTTTTGATCAACAAAAGAAGTTACCAGGAAAATTTAAATGACATCAATTATGCAAAATTCTTTTCCCCTTGAAGAGGAACTGTCTACATCATCAGAATTAAAGTGAGAATTCCCATAATAATAAAATCTACCTTTAGTGGGAAGGAAATCTGCGGGGTCTTTTTTCCAGTTCTCATTGCTGTTCTCGGGCAAGCAGTACCCAGGTAGCAGCCGATCTTGACAACGCAGGGAAGACTCAAGAAGGACGGAGAAAGCCCTTCCTTTTATACTGGGTTTAAAAGGCCTTCGTAGGTAGATGTATTTTGTTTTGTAATCTATTCCACGATGGCTGGGAGCAATTTCTTTATGTGACCTCTCCTTCCAGTGACAGGTGCGGTTACGTGTTTGCTGGCCACGGCACACAAAGTGTCTGTCCCCGGAATGTCCGCCAGCTGATAAGGGCCACCACTTCATCTTCTGTGCGGTGGCGCTTACCCAGGTGGATCTTCTTCTTTTATTTTTCCTTGCACGGTTGTTCTTGAACCGAGCATTACATCTCTAGGTTAAACATTTAACTAAATACTGTTGAGGGTAAAATGCTTAGAAATATCTGATTCTAATTTTTCATAGAAAATGCCACCTCGCACATGCAGTTAATACATAAAACCACTGGGCCATGGAAAGGCTACAGAGGAAGAGTGGAAAAGGATGAAGTAGGTCCGGTTCTCCAGTCGTGGGGCTCAAAACCAGCGATTGTTTTTCCCCCCCATTTTGCCAGCACTGAGTCATTCCAAATATATGAATAAGTTCCTTGAGTGCGTGCAAGCACAAAAGACAAGGATGAAATGCACTTAAGAAAAATGCAAGGGAATTTCTTAGGGAAATCCATGCCTACCCTGCATTCTGACAGCTTCTTTTAGCTGTTAGCTTGGCTGAATAACACACAAATTTATAATTCATGATAGACAAGAGGGAAAACGAGCAAAATAATATCACTGGGCATGAACTTTGTCTTCCAGAGATGCAAATTCACCTATGCTCTTTTTATTACTTGGACAGAGTTACTTGGCCACAGTAACTTAGTGTGGAGGACACCTGGATGCTTTGATGCCAGTGAAACTGTGTGACGTTGTAGTGAGAAAGATTCTTCTATACCCAATGCACAGAGATGAGAGTTAGCACTGAGAACAGTCAGCTCGTGCCCAACTCTTAGGGCGTCTGTTCACTGACATTCCCCTGATCATGCCTTTCAGTCCTGATTTGAACTTGGCATTGAAGAAATGTTGCTGAATCTTGGTTTAACCAAGGGTAACTTTGTAGAAGCACATGTTCAATTATTATTCCAATGACCTCCCTTCGTCCCTCAAATATGTCATTGCCCCATGTCACATCATTTTAACCACCATAAATGGTCAAAGGAATTCCTTATAAAAGAGCAAACATATTCAAAAGTACTTTTCTTATTCATGCTAACATGAAGAATAGCAGTGCCTAAAAATGTGCCCATCCTGATTTGAAATCTGCAGTGACGCCCTTTCTAGGGGAAACCGAGGGAGCCCATTCCACCAAGTCAGGGTCTCGGGAGGAGGTTAGGAGTTTATTCTTACTCCTGCTAGCCCAGAGGCATGTGCCAACCCACAGGGAAGCACTCCTCTAGCACAGCACCTTAGAATCCTAAAAGAGCAAAGAGAATAGGAGTTGGACCACACCTCTGGCTCTCCCATCATTTCCTTTCCTGCCTACTGAGGCCAGCAGTGTGTTAAAAGACAAGAGTATAATTTTCCACGTGGGACAGACCTGGTTTTATTCTTGATCCCACCCACTTCATACTTATAACCTTGACCATAGACCTCAGTGTTCTCCTTTGTAAGATGGATTTATTGTTACCTAACTGCGAAGATTCACCGTTGCATACACGTAAACATATACATAAACAGCCTAGAAGAATGTCTAGACGTGACACGGTCCGATATAACTGGAAACGCTTTTTGCCATCATCATGGCCTCTCACTAAGGCACAGACACCTTCCCCAACACACGGGAATGAGGTAAGTCAACCCCCCGAGACTGTCTGGAAGCAGAATTGTGCTGGCAAAACACACAGCAGTAGGACTTGGCTCTGAATTTTATGCACAGAGGAGCTTGGAAACAGAGCTTTGTTCTGAACCAAGAGGACACGTATGTTCTTTTCACAGTGCTCCAAAGCCTCCCACCGCCACCGGCACCAAAGTGTCAATTTCATGACTTGCCCATCCATGGTCTTTCAGCCCCTTCATCCCAGAAAGCTTCCTTTCAGAGGAGAACCCTCCAGCAGGGGGATTGCACCTCTCAGGGGAGGAGGGACACAAGGCGTGAATCTGTGTAGCCATGAGGCAGCGAGGGTGGCTCTGTGCTCCGCAGAGTGGTGACTCTGTCCCTGAGAGTCGTCAGTGTTTTCCATCTGCGTTGGCTGCTCGTTAGGGTTCCAACGCTTAGCAAGATGCAAGAGGAATCGGATGAGGGTTTGAACCTTTGGAACACCTAAGGCACGGGGACTCGAAAGTGTCACTTCTCACCGTCTAACCTTCTAGCCGCTCGTCACCAGGTGATTTTATTCTCCTGCTTCTAGTGGCCAGGAGAAGTCCTGACAGCTTCATTAGCATCTGCGAGCCCCATCTGCCTCCTTAAGTGTGACAAGTATGAGCGTACTAATTTTCTCAAAGCAAGCAAAATTAAACTCCGTTTCTTGTTAGAGGTGGGAAACAGGTGGTCTAGCTTATCATTCTCGCTAAACCTTATGGTTTCCAAATTTAAACCACCTTGTGAGGTCTGTCAGAGGCTGTGGCAGGTGAACTCTGTTTAGTCAACACATAATGCACTGTCCTGTTGCCTCTTCAATGATGAAAGCAGAACTCCGGCTCTTCTGGGGGTCTTTGAGCCAAGCATGGGCAGCAAGGGACAGTGGAGGAGAAATTGTATTTATTAGAAGAGACATTAGCCAGATGACTGTTCTCTAAGTCCAGCCATTTCTCTTCCCTGCAAACAATTTTTTTTCTCTGTTTCCATCCCCAAACTCGGGATCCAGTACACATTCTGATTTTTCTAGATATTTGATTTATAAACTTGAACCCCTCCAAGATGAAGTGACCTAATCTATGCAGTAGGAGTGGCTTAATGTAACAAGCTCCACGGTCCTTTGAGACTTCCTGGCACGGTGTTAACTGCTCACGCTGTATGTATGCAGTCTTCCCATCCACGTGACAAGCACAGGAGGTAGGTACTCATGTCCTCCCCACATCTGCAGATGCCGAAATGCAGGTGCAGGGAAATTGAGTGACGTGTCAGGTCTTTGCTGGACTCTAAACACTTGCCTTCTCTTCATACCTGCGTAAAACTGTCAGGACAGTTAACCAAAGGCATGCTTGTAAACCATCCAGCACAACAACAGGTGCACAAAAGGAGCCCACATGATGGAAGTTATCTTTCTCCCTGAAATAGTGTTACTCCTGTGCCTCAGCATTCTTGCCTCTAGTCCCTGTGCCCTGCAATTCAGCCCTTTCACTATATGATGTTTGTGTTCTTTAAGCTCTGTTTGGACGATCACATTACCATTTCCCAGAGCAACATGAAAAACCGTATTCTTTAGCCAGGAGCCTCCAGCAGCCACCATGCTTCCTCAGGCGAGCCTAATTCCTGATCATTCCTGCCTCAAAACCTGTAAGCTGGTTGCAGCTAAGTGCTCCATACCTCTCAGAACCTGTATTCTCCTTACCTATGGTCAATGTTCAACCAATAATTGCCGTGTGATCATTGCACCCAGTGTCCTTCATGTGCTCGTGAGTTTGCAGAGACTTTTCCATTGGGTGCGATAGTTGATTTTATAATAGGAAAAGAATGCCATAGACAGGGATCATGGGAATGAGAAGACACTAAATATCCCCAGAAGTGGGGGTGGGGGATGTGTGCAGGTGAGATCCTGCCTCTAACCCAAATCCTCCCTGCCTCTTCCTCACAGCGTGGTATGAGTTACAAACCTATTTCAAGGCTGGGACAAATATAGCCCTTCAAAATTTTTTTCTAATTTTGTGTGGGTTATCTATAGAAGTGTAAATGGTTCACAGCAAGGGATTGCTTTTCAGAGAAGTACTGGTAGGATACAGAAATGTCTAGATTTATCCTTACCTTAACTTTGAAAAAGAGAAACATTTAAAAGGTTAAGAGCCCATTCTTCCTAAAGACTCGCTTTAGAAAATAGTCTAGATCTTCCTGATAGATAATCAGCCTTCTAAGAAAGTAAGTTTATTTTAAAATTTAAATTTTAAATTTTATTTTAAAATTTCAAATACATCCAATATTTGGATTTCAGAATATTCAGATTTATCTGATTCTTCCAGTATTGCAAATACAAAGGAAACCACGAAGTATAACAAGAGAACAGGATAATATGAACGTGGATATGACTGTAAAGAAAGAAAGAAATTCAAAACTCAATGACCAAATTTAAATTTGCATTGAAATTATTAAAGAATGGAACTGACACTAAAAAATAATCAATTTTCTGGCATGTAAAACATGGGCCACTTTCCCAGAATGCAGAAAAATAGAACAAATAGATTAAAATGAAAAGAGATTAAAACTACAAATGGCAAAGAAAAGAATCAACTTGTAATTAGTGTTCTTGAAGATGATTTGAAAGCAAATGGAGCAGAAATAATAGTCAAGGTTGTAACAAAAGAAAACTTTTCTACAGGAAAAAAATGGAAAATAAAAACCAATCCAGTTGCAGATTAATTGGGCTCCCTTGGGTTTAAGGAAAAGTTAATAAAAATAGAACCAAACCAAGTTGTGGTATCGCAGTTTAAATAAAAGTGTAATAACGTCTATAACCACCCCAGCATACAAAGTAGGTGACTTAGGATGGAAGTATTACTGGGGTGGTGCCAAGCTTTTCTGTTCTACCAAATGATACAAGATCAGGTAACATCTACACAGTATTGACAAGACCCAAGAATTCAACCCAGAAAAGATTTTGAAGGCAATAGAAAGAACTCTCAGGTATACCATGGTTTTCAACATGTAGCATGCAAATAGCTTTTCTGAAAAACTCAGTTGAATATATATTCTAGTTTACCAAGATATAGATTAAAATAATGATATGGCTAATGACCCACTGACTGAATTATTTGCTCAGCTTTCTAGGCAATTATTGAAAATGCGATTGTAATAGAAAGAACCTAACATAATTATTGATAAGGATTCAATGGTAAAAAGAATAATTATTACAGTCACCATTGTTTTGTTAGATACTTAGTGGATGTCACTCACTATATTCTGAAATTCATATAAGACATCTTATTTAAGTCTCTTGATGATCATAGGAGTTACGTATTATAGCCCAAACACATAGAAAAAATAAAACAGAATTAATGTCTTCTTGTTGATTTTCCTGAGTTCTAAATAGATTATAGTTATCAGCCCTTTATCGGATGTGTAGCTTGCGAAATTTTTCTCCCATTCTGTGGGTTGTCTGTTTGCTCTCTTGAAAGTGTTTTTGGCTGTGTAGAAGCTTTTTAATTTGATCAGGTCCCATTTATTTATTTTTGTTGATGCTGTGATTACCTCAGGAAAGTCAGCAAGGAGAAATCAAACAACCCTACCAAAAAGTGGGCAAAGGACATGAAGAGAAATTTTTCAAAAGAAGACAGAATAATGGCCAACAAACACATGAAAAAATGCTCAACATCTCATCAGAGAAATGCAAATCAAAACTTCAATGAGATATCATTTATTTCCAGTAAGAATGGCCTTTATCAAAAAGTCTCCAAACAATAAATGTTGGCATGGATGCAGAGAGATAAGAACACTCCTACACTGGTGGTGGGACTGCAAACTAGTTCAACCATTATGGAAAGCAATATGGAGATACCTTAAAGTGATACAAGTAGATCTACCATTTGATCCAGCAATCACATTACTGGGCATCTACTCAAAAGAACAAAAGACACTCTACAAAAAAGATACCTGCACTCGAATATTTATAGCAGCACAATTCACAATTGCAAAGTTGTGGAAACAACCCAAGTGCCCATCTTACATGAGTGGACTAATAAAATGTGGTATATGTGTACCATGGAGTACTATTCAGCTTTAAGAAACAATGATGACGTAGCACCTCTTGTATTTTCCTGCATAGAGCTGGAACCCATTCTACTAAGTGAAGTATCTCAAGAATGGAAAAAGAAGCATCACATGTACTCACCAGCAAATTGGTATTAACGGATCAACACCTAAGTGGAGATATAGGAATAATATTTATCAGGTGTCAGGCAGATAGGAGGGAGGAGGAGGGGATGGGTATATACAAACATAATGAGTGAGATGTGCAACATTTGGGGGATGGTCACGCTTGAAGCTCTGATTCGAGGGGGGAGAGGGTCATGGGCAATATGCGTAACCTTAACATTTGTGCCCCCATAATATGCTAAAATAAAAAAATAAATAAAAGAGAACTTCTCATGCAAAGAAAACTAGAATCAGATGGTGTCAGGTACCCAAGATGTCATGGAAATTTTGCAAGGAGTAGGGATTGCAAGAGAAGACTCCCATTTCAAATGTGATGCCTCATTGATGATTATACATTAGTCCTCCAATTTAGCCAAAATCTAGTCCTGCAGTTTCCAAACGTGTCTGCACATTGAAACAGCTTCAAAATACAGTGGCACCTGTGTGCCTGCACCCCTGTGATTATGACTTGATTTTCTGGGGTGTCATCTGGTCTTTGGGGTTTTTTTTTCCTTTTCAAAAATCCTCAAGTGATTCTAATGTGCACACCCATTTGGGAATCACTGGTTTAGACAATAATATACGATTTACTCTACAAGGACCTGGAAATTGCGTGAGAGGGACAGAAAGGAGTTTAGATCTGTCATTGTTCGTATGGAATAATCAACGGTCATTAAAGGCAGGTGCTATAGTGTGGATGTCCCACTCCCACAAGTCTCAGGCTGAAATTTGATCTCCAGTGTTGGAGGTAGCGTCCCAGTGGGAAGTGTGGGTCACAGGGGCAGATTTTTCATGCATTGCTTGGTGCTGTCCTTGTGGTCATGAGTGAGTTTTCAATCTATTAGTTCCCCTGAAGCTGGCTGTGAAAAAGAGCCAGGCACTTCCCCTTTTCTCTCTCCTCCCCCCTCATTTCCTATCTTGCCATGTGATCTCTGCACATACAAGCTCCCCTTACCTTCCACCATGATTGGAAGCTTCCTGGGGCTCTCACCAGAAGCAGGTGCTGGCGCCATGCTCCTCGTACAGCCTGCAGAGCTGTGAAACAAATAAACCTCTTTTCTTTGTAAATGACCCAGACTCAGCAACCCCAGGGTTGAGCCAGGCCAACGGTGCTCAGCTGGGGTGAGTGAGCCCCCCGTGGACATTTGGCAATGTTTGGGGACGCTTTGGATTGCTGTGACTGGGAGGCTTGGAGGAGGATTGTTGGTGTCTGGTGGGCAGAGGCCTGAGATAAAAAGTAGGGGGGAAGGCATGGGTTCTTGCTAGGGAGCATACAGTAAGATTAATGACATATGCCCTAAACATTTAGTTTTCTTTGCCTGACACAAATTGACCCCCTCATCTACGTGTTTATGTGTGTGTGCATGCATAAGTGTGTGTGAGTGCATGCACACATATTTCTTGTGTACCACATTTCTATGCTTTAATTTTGTTTTTTGCAAGTTTGACTGAGAGACCCTACAGCCAGTGTGTTGGTATTTCAAAAGAGAATCTATAATTTGTCACCATTTTCTTTATGACCTTTTGACTTTGATCATTACCCATGTTGTTTTTTTAGCTTGTAAATTTTGGATGATGTCTAAATTACATTCAGGAATGTATGTGATTTGAAAAGGGAAAACAGATGCTGTTCCTGTCTTCAAGCATGTTGCCGGTACACTGTGATATTTTGAGTAGATACATACACCTGTTGCACCTAGTGTAACATCTCGGTTATGCTCACATTTCCCAATATTATTTCTGCATTCTCTTCCTGGTTGTATTTTACAAGAGCCAGGTGGGATTATTTAAGTCAGAGATGGAAACTCAAATGCCTGCAGGAGACAGGCAGCTGTCAGGGTGGTTCAGCCTAAGTGTGAACAGCAGGGAACCAGGACTCTGCAATAGGTGAGTGCTGGCCCATTGCAAGAAGAAGGAGGAGAAAGTGATGGGGAGGGAGAAGGAAGAGGAGGAGGAAGAAGAGGAGCAGTAGAGAGAACCAGAATCTGTGAGTCTCCAAAGGAAATTTAGGAATGTCAGACTCTTTAGAGTAAAATATACAGAAAATAAATATTGCTGTAATGAGCGCTTTTCAGAGCATGTATGGGGGATGCATTCTTATTTCCTCCTTCCATGAAAGACCACTCCCAAGAAAGGGTAATGGGTGGAAGTGACAGAAGACAAAACCCACACAAGTTACTGGTGTGAATTACTTACTGTGTTAATGAAACATCATGATGAGATCTTCACAACTAGCTTCAAAGGACCTTTCTGCAAACAAATGCAAATCATGTTTCATTCACAAGGAAATGAAGCCAAAAGCCCTACTGAAAGGCTTATGCAAAAAGGGATAATTATTGGCCCAGACAACTAAATGGTGACCCTTAGCTGGAGACAGTGGAGCCTTTTGTTGGAATGGTATTCTTTGCCAAGAATTGAAAGTATGCAATAAAGTTTGGTGGCAACTGTGCAAGTTTTTCCTGTTGTAAAATTGTAAGATAATTAATTCCAGTGAAAGGAATCCATAGGCATTTTCCTTAGCGTTGACGGACTAAACGCTCAGAGAAATTCTTCCCCAAAATTGTTCCCCAAAGCAATTAGTTATTTTATACACACCAGCAATGTGCCTAAAAGAAAAACAGTATCAGAGATCTTTCAGACAAGGTATCAAAAAATATAAGTTGAAAGTACAAATTGGTTTTCAGAAGAAATTTTCAAAATAAATCCTTAGTCAATTGCTAGTTTTAATGAGCAAAGTTTTGAAAATCCACTCATTGACTTAGCATAATGTCCTTAAGGTTTATCCATATGGTCACAAATGGCAGGATTTCCTTCTTTTTATGGTTGAATATTGCTTAGGGCGTATAGGCCACATTTTCTTTATCCGTTAATCTGTTGATGGACACTTGGGTTGTTTTCACACTGTGGCTATTGCGAATAGTGCTGCAATGAACATGGGGGCGCAGACATCTCTTCAAGATTCTGATTTCAATCCTTTTAGGTGTATACTCAGGAGTGGGATTGCTAGGTCACACAACAGTTCAATTTTTAATTTTGGGGGGAGACTGTATACTGTTTTCCATAGTGGCTGTTCCATTTTACATTTCCACCAATAGGATAGAGGGGTTCTTATTTCTGTACAACCTCACCAAAACTTGTTATTAGTTTTTAAAGTAATAGCCATCCTAACCAGTGTGAATTGATAGCTCATTATAGTTTGATTTGCATTTCCCTAAGGTCAGTGATGTTGAGCATCTCTTTGTTCAACAGTTGGCCATTTGTATATCTTCTTTGGATTACGCCAGTCACATGGACAAATGTGACTGTGTGATTCCACTTAGATGTGGTCTCTCAAATAGATTCGTGGAAGCAGAGAATACAATAGGTGCTACCAGGAGCTGGGGTGGGGAGACGGGGAGTCATTCAACGGATACAAAGTTTCAGTTATGCTGGATGGATAAGTTCTGACCCTCTGCTGTACGACATTGTGCCTGTAGTTAACAAAGTGGTACTGTGCACGTCAGAATCTGTTGAAGGAACATCTCATGTTAAGTGTTATTACCAATAAATGAATAAATAAAGGACACAGGGAAAGTTTGGGAAGTGTTTGATATGCATATTGCCTTGATTGTGGTGATAGTGTCATGGGCATTTACTTGTGTATGTCCAAACTCATCAAATTGTACAGATTGAATACGTACAGTTATGAGTATATCAATTATACCACAATAAAGCTTTTAAAAACATAAAATAAAAAACAAATAAAAGCCCACCCATTGAAAAAAATTAGAGTATCATAAGTAGAATTAGGAAAAAAAATAATGTTAAAATCAAGGCAAAGAATAGAAATTTTATAATTTATATAAAAACTGATAGTATGGCATATAATATGATATATACAGAGCAAATTAATAAAAAACACTTTAAAAAAATAAAGCTTTCATATTTAAAAAGCCACAACTAAATAGTGAGAAAATTTTCCATTTAAAAATTGTTAATCTGTATTAAAGGAACCCTGCCAAGAAGAACTGGGAATCTTTCATGAATTTATAGGCTCTGTTTGCCATCCTGATCCAATTTTTCTCTTGTTGAAACTGCTTCATTAATTTAATGTGCAAGAAATAAATATTTGATGTGCAATTAGTTGGAGATTATTATGGCCATAATGGAACCTTTCCAAATAAACAGCTGCTCCAGCACTTTAAATGCATGAAAAGCAAGGCACAAAATGGAAAATATAATGAAATACTAGCTCTACAGAGAAAAAAAGTTAAAATATTCAATTAGTGAGTAAGGTGGTTGCTCATTTAGAAGTTTGGTGATGGTTTATCAAAGCAGAACAGCATAAAAGCTGAGAAACTTTAGCCAAATATCCATCTACCTGAATTTTCATGAAAACATTTGCCTGCAGAGGTAATACATCCTTGCCCAAAATGAATGGAATATTATGAAAATACATATTGACCAATTTCATCAATTCTTTCAGATTATTCATTTTATATATATATGAAAATGTATCAACGTACATTTGTTAAATTTTGATTATTCTATATTAGCATTTATATACAGGCTAGAAATATCTATATATCCACATGTGAATTGTAATGATTCCACTTTGAGAGGGAATAATCTGTCTTAAAAGCTCTGTGTTGACTGTGCTATTTTCAGTTTATGAGTTAGCCTGTGAGGTTTCATAGCCCATACTCCGACCCTGGGAAGGAACCCACACTATTAAATTACTTAAACTCCCTGTAAGTTTTACAAAATTTCACCTTCCTTTCAAATAGACCATAAGAACTGGAGTCAGTTGTCTTTCTCATCCACTGCACTGGGAACCAGCTGAGGGGAGAAATCTCAGCTCATATCTCAATATCTCCAAACCCTGGTCTAGTGCCTGACAGGAGCCTCTCTGTGAGTATTCATTGCCTGAAGCCATTTGTATTACAGACAGGGAAAGAGACACACATCAAAGGGTGAGCGTTATGAGCTCCACACACACAAAACTGCTTACTAAAAATAAATAGACTGATGTCTGCCACTGAGATGGGAGAAAAGGAAGCAGCCCCTTTGGCACCTCCTCCACCAGGGGCTCTCGGTAGCAGAAAGAAGTGCAAGAGAGTGCAAGAGGGATTGGTAAAGGCTGCTTGTCATCACAGATTTGAATATCAGAACATTCAATGGGAACTGCTTAAAATCGCCAGTGTTTTCCTATATGATTCTATGAAACCGACTTGGGGCCAATTTATTACTTATTGGGGCTCCGTCCCATTTGGAGATTCCATTCTGCAATTAATTATATTTCACCCTTCCTCTTCGCTCTAGAAATCCTACTGGTTCAAGGGAATTCAAATTCAGTCGTTAGGTTTTTTTGTCCTCTGTTCCCTGCTGCCTCCCTGAGCAACTCACATTACACACACACACTCACACACACACACTATGGAGACGCAAATGAAAAAGTGTCAATGTAATACCATTTTGTCCCAAATCAGGACCCAGGCGAATGTAACGGGAGAACGTGAACATGAATTGCTATAGCTGGACATGGACTGTCTTTGATGCTCCTCCCAGAACAGGTGGGGTTAATGCCCCCTCTCCTGGACTCTGGGGGCACCTGTGATGGGACCAAGGAGAAAGTGATGCTCCATGACTCCCAAGATGACAGATACAAAGATAATAGGGATTCCTCCTCGTGCCATGGCGTTCTCACCTTGGCATGCAGGCACCGTGCTTTGGAAAAAAGCCAAGCAGCCACCTGGAGAAGTCCCACACTAGTGCCCAAGCTGCCAGCCCCAGCTAAGGTCTCAGGTGACAGACAGCAAAATCCCCAGAGGTGTGAGTCAGACTTGCGATGATTCAGCCCTTAGCCGTCCCTCCAAGTGCCAGCTGCCGCACCGAGCAGAGACAAGCTGCACCCACTGGAACCTGCCCAAATTGCAGATTTGGGGGGAAATTGATCACTGTTGAATTCCCCCACTAAGTGTTGAAATGATATGTTAGCAAGCACCACATAACTGACACACATATGTGCCAGAGACCAAAGCCATTTGTCTGATAAATGTATTTTTAGCTTGTAATGTACCAAAGCTTTTCAAATGTGTGGTGTGGTTGCTACTCATATCCCGCTAACTCCATGTTACACAGCGAAGGAAGAGATTTTGTAAAAAAAATATCTTAGTGTGAAACCAGAACCTAACTCACGTCTGCTGTCCCGGAACTTACATGACGATGGGAGAAAATGGGGACAAATGCATAAATTAGTGCCACAAAATAGTACCCAGGAGTACTTTGCACGTGTCTACGGAGAACTATTATGTGCCGGGAACATAGTTCTTCATGCCACCCGTGCAGTAGGGCTGGAAACAGACAGGAACCCTGCCGCCAGGGACGGTATGTCCCTGCAGGTATTGCTAACCCACGGACAAGCACACACGCAAGACCATTCCAGATCAAGACAAGTGCAGAACACAGCAAGGAGCTGGCACAGAGAGGAATCGTGACTTTCATTAGTGAAGGAAACCAGAATATGTCACCCGCAAGATGCTTCTTTGACATAAAAATCATTTTTGAGCCGAAGGCAATTAAGAAGCAGCAAACAGAGGAAACACTCTCCCTATCGTCCCACTTTTCTGCCTGAAGACAAGATATAACATCTCTCCATTGCTGGAGAAAACTCTAGACTCTTGTCACGCCAGAGATGGCAGGAGAAAATCTGCGCACAAACTCACCCCATGAGTTTCTTCCCATAGATTTATCTTCTCACAGGTTTCCATCCTTGGAAGCCTAAAACTGCTTTCCTTTGTCCTATCATCTCTGCACAAATCTATTGTTCTTTGTAGAAAATACTAGACAAGCCAGCGTTCCAAGCCATAGCTCTGAGTTACCTTCTGCTGAGGTTTCTTCCACGTGATGTGAACAGCACACATTAACACATTTGTTTTTCTCCTGTTAATCTGTCTTGTTTCAGGAGTTCGTCCCAACTCAGAACTTGTGGGGGTTGAGGAAAGATTAAATTTCCTCCCTGACAATAGAATACCAGAAGATTCTTCTTTGGTAAGATACCTAAGCTGAGACCTTATGGTGAAATTTCGTCGGCCACGCCCACATACGAGGGGCAGGGGAGAGGAAACGCACATGGAAATTAATGGCAAATGGAAATTCGTTTGAGGGGCTTTGAGAAACAGAATCTCAGAATATACCGTCAAGAGAGTGAAAGGAAGACCTTCTAGAGAAAGGACACAAGGGGGCCACAGGACAGCGCTTGAGTTGCATTATTCTGATTGCAAAGGGAAGCTACCAGGACATGTCAAGCAGAAGAGTCTAATATCATTGATATGAATTGAGTATAAATCACTCTGACTGCTGGGCTGTGCCTGGATCAAAAAAGCAAGAGTGACATCCAGTTAGGACCTACAGCTGATTGTCATTATTCACAGATTCTGTATTTGCAAATCCATCTAGTTGGTGCAGTTTCTTTGCAACCCCGAATCAATAACAGCTGAGCTTTGCTGATGGTTCACAGACATGTACAGAGGAGGGAAATCTTCTAGTAGGTTTCCAGCTGAGGTTCAACAGGGAGGTGCCCTGCTTTCTTGTTTCTGCTCTCACACTGTAAACAAGTGTCCTCTTCCTGGTCTATCTAGTGCTACGTTGTTCATATATTTTATACTTTTTATTGGTGCATTTGCTGTTTAAAACGGCCTCTGAGTGCAGAGCTAAGTGCTGTCTAGCGTTCCTCAGCACAAGGAGGTTGCGGTGTGCCTTTCGGAGAAGATACACATGTTAGATACGCCCCATGTCAGCGTGAGTGTCAGCGCTGTTGGAGGTGACAGCGAATTAACATATATTCAATAATGTGTCTGTGCACAGAAGCACACAGAAGGCAAGGTCTTGTGCTGATCAGTAGACAAAGATGTAACCGAGGAGTTCACAGGAACTAACCATGCATTTCCCCCAGGAGCAGTGGTTCAGTGTTCAGTGTTTGTGATGACTTCCCAGGGAATGACTACGGCAAACGACTAGAACCCCCAACTTCCCAGTAGTCCAGGTGGGAGACAGAGGCTGTGGAACCGGTGAGAAGTAAGCTTGGCCAGCTGACAAGGTCTGAGAGTGACTAGGACGTCTCTTGTCTCGTGGGCAAGAGGAATGGGCAGGTACTGCCAGGTTTCGATGTTCGGTGCACAGGCAGGAAAGGACCGTGCCAGTAAGCAAGGAGGGACTCACATGAGGATAGAGGAAGAAGGCAGTGTTTGAACTTCTCCTTGAAGGGCTGGACTGACGCACTTGAAACTTATCTGTGGCATGCACGCATGTATTATGTTTAAGAGAAACTTCTCTACTCGTGTGGCACAGGAATGTAAAGCTTGCAAAATTTACGAGCAGGCTAGAGTTATTTCTTAAGTAGTTGTAAAGGACATATTTGTTTTATGTGTACGTATGGAGAATTCTCCCTGTATTTCATTGCATACGAATACATTAACTCGAAATGAGTTGCAGGCCCCCACACAAAAGCTAACACAGTAGCATTTCTAGGAGAAATGCTAGGAGAAAATTTTTTGCAAACACGGAGATAAAATATAAAACAATAAACCGTAAAAGAAAATAATTGATAAACTAGACTTCATCGATGTTAAAAACTTCTCTTTGGAGTATACCAATACATACACGCACAAAAATGTCAGGCATGGACTAGAAGGAAAGATTAGCAATACAAATATCTAATTAAGGAATGGAATTCAAATATTTATAAAAAACCAGAAAAGCCCATTAAAGATAGCAAAAGACACTTTTATATCAGAAGATACACAAATGGTTGAAAATGACATAAGATGGTGCTCAAGTTAGTTGTGAGGGACGTGCCAATGAACGCCACAGTGCATTTCTAGTCCACACCCACTTGTCTGGTCTATATGGAAAATCCTGACAATTCCAATTGTTAACAAAAATGTGGGCAATTGGACTGTGCACCCATTGCTCATGGCAGTAGAATTTGGGAAAAGTCCTGACAGTTTCTCATAATGTTAAGCATAGTTCTCATATAACTCAGCCCTCCCATCCTCTCTTCCTTCTTTCCTCCTTTCCCTCCCTCCATCCTTCTATATATTTTTTTCCAATATTCATTGAAACTTTCTGACTTTTAAAGGACTTCTCAAAAGTCCAGAATACCATAGAATTTACATTCTGTTGGCATGAAGGGGAGAGAACTAGTAAGTAAAAATATATTTCTCCAGGTTATTTCTTTAAACGGGGCCAAACGCTATGAAGAAAATCAAGAGGTATATATTTTAGATTGGAAGAGAGTAAAAGGGGAGTGTGGGAAGTTTTATATAAAGTGATTAAGGAAGCAAACCTAAAATGATGGTATTTATAATAATAAGTAGAAAAACACAAGGAATGGAAGTATCATTCTGTGTTAGAAGGCATATTTCTACAATCTCTGCTGCTAAATATGTAGGCATAGATTATTCCTCCTTAACTAGTATCTAGATTTTTTTTTGGTAGAAAACAAAGATTCTGTTTAACAGAGAGAGGAGATTTAGTTGAATCTGAGTGGTGAGAGACACCGGTTGGTTATGTGGCCTTGGACCCTGGGTGTCAGGAGATGGCCTGTGTGGCCAATGACCTGACCCGGTGGTTTTCAATGTGGTGTCCTCAAGCCAAGTGCATCAGCACTGCCCAGGGACCTTCTCACAGGGCAGCTTCCTGAGACCTGCTTCCTGGCGATCTTATTAACACGCACATGGGGTGATTATCTGGCACCTGAACGTCTAAGGACCACTGACTGTCTGGTTGCCACTTTCAAAGTGCTGGTATAAGGTTGAGGAGAGGATGGATTTGATTGTGGGTACAATATATAGGACCCTGTCTGTGCGCCAATACAGTATTGGGTTCTTCACTTCATGCAGGAACTTTCTAGGCTGCTCTGGACCACCAAGTTCTTGTCTTTCTTTTAAAATTAAGAGTATTTCATGTGTTTCTTGTATGCATCGGCCAAGAAAGACATTAATTTGGCTCCCTTAAACTATCCCCCCCTTCCTTGTATTGCTTGATAACATGTTCTGATATTATGCTAGTGTGGCTAAGTTCTGAAAATGCATTTCTTGATTTATATGCTGGTTTATTCATGGCAGGAGACTTAAGATAAACAAGAATTCAGCTACTTGTCTCAAGAGTTGTTTTTTTTTTCTCATTACTGATGATCTAAAAACTGCTGGACAAATATTTTGCCTAATCATATTTCAAGTAGTGTTCAATGAAGACATTTTTTTAACCCATGGAAACATAAGCAATGCAAACAAAAGCACATGTGAATAAAGTGTTCCATTTTGGAAATCTAGGAAAGAAAATATAGCATGCTATTTCCTACTTGGTTTTCCTGCTCAAGACTCGTATTAATAATTCCAAGCCAAAGAGAATTCACGGTGCTTAATCATATACTGTCTGATGTGAATAACAAATGATTGTTGTAACTCCCTCTATTGACTTATGCCATGTTTTCTTATTAAGACATTTGTCTTTGCCCTAGAGTAAGGAATCTGGCCATATTTTTATTAGTCCATTTTTAATACACATTTTTTGAGGATCAACATATTCAATATAAGTTTGAATATTTGCCAATTTGTAATAAAGTCATACTTAAATATACGTATAACATAGCATTCTGAATATGGTGGATGGGTTCAATGCTTCAAATAATTCCATGTGTAGGTGGTGTGTACATGTGAATGTACATACATAGATGCATACACATGTATGTATCCATATAGAGTAAAATGTATGTGTATATATAATTTTTAAAAAGTCATATCTATAGTACAAATATAGAGAGGATTTTTAAAAATTATATGCACATACATACCTATATGTGGTACATATATAGAGTATATAAAATCATATATAATACAAATATATATACTTTTTTTAAAGTTATGCTTCACCAGGAAGCTGTAGCCAATATTTGTATGGAATATAAAGGATTAAATTAATTTATACTTGAGCCAACCTTTGCTTTTAACGTTTGAAACTAGCATTTTATAGCTAGATTGTGGTGTTTCAATGAGCAAGACCTTCTACACAATAATTCATTTAAAAACTTGCCATTTAAATCAATAAACAGTCAGCACATTGCAGTCAAAAAATTTAAAAGTTTTCCAATACTTTAAACTTTAATTCACTTATTACACAGCAAACATCCGCTGGGGAAAGTCTAATACTCCTTTGGTTAACTGCACAACATTTAAGATCCAATAAAACTTAATAAAATAATATTTTACCAACAAGAGAATTAATTCCTAACTATCTATTTGTACAGTCTGTGTCTCATCATAAATCAAATAAAAGCATAATACCTTGGAGCAGGGAAGGACAAATAACATACCAGTCCTAACATGATTTTTATTACTTGTGTTTCCCTCCAGAGGAATACAGCGAGTGAATTAATGAAGTTGGCTTTTATTACTGATTCATTGCATTCAAAATGAAGAGGCAACCTTGGGTGTTCAAGAATTTGCATGGAGAGTAGACTAAGAATCCTGATGTCAGTTCATATAGAAGGAACAAGGGAAGGCGAAGCTGAATTATTTGAGTTTTCTTTACTGACCCCACACCTTAGCTTTACCTGGGATATTTCTCAGTGAGAGAGAGAGAGAGCAATACTGGATGAAAAGGCAGTGGATTCTTCCTGAAAACTTTATGTTTTGCATGTGGGAAGGAAGTGAGCAAGAGAGTAGAAGTCATAAAGCGTTGCTCAGGTTCTTTGTGAATTCCTCCAGCTTTATCATTGCCTCTGAATGTAACGCCTTTCTCTCCTTCTGAACGGTAAGCAGGTACTGGCTCTGCTGGTGCAGCACAGAGAGGGTCTGGAACTAAAAACGTCCTTGGTTGATGTGTGTTGAAGAAATGAATGAGCGTGAGCAAATGGATTGAATGGTGGGATATGGACGCATGAGTGGATGGATGAGTGGATGAGTCGATGGCTTGTGGTGTGCAAAGGAGGAAAGAAAATGAGAACATTAATTATATTATTTTGAAGTTCTTAAAATCTCAAATAATCCTTTCAAAGAAAGACTGGATTGGACAAAATGTCTGGAAACAGGCCTGATGCCCCATGAAGTTTTGGATCCTCTGTCAGACAAGAACATTTTGCCCTGTGTACAAAACATCGCCACACACTCTGAGTGGTTTAGCATCTACCCCTGTCTTGTGATTTGAGCAACACTTCCAGCTTCCTACTTCTCTCTCCATCTCCCTCTCCCTCTCTCTCTCCCCCTCTCTCTCTCCATTCTGTGTCATTCTGCTCTTGTTTAAAATGCATCCACTTCTTTAAATGTAGGCAAGAATGGGCCTCATTAAAATACAAGTATTACAAAACCTTGATTTAAATTAATTTTGTTTTTCTCCCCTGAGAGTGCAGTCAACTCAGGACTGCTAAGGTTTGACGATGGAATTTGGCCAAAAATCAGCAGAAAGTCCGGAATGCTGCATGGGAGGGGGCCCTGAGACACTTGGACCTCTGTAGGTGCCTCAGAGAAACAGGCTGACGGGCAGCGGCAGGGGGTCAGAGGTGCCACAAAATCTCTTCTGTGTAGTTTCGCCTGAGACTGTCCGCAATGGCAGCACAGCAGAAAAATTCGTTAACTCTTTGAAGAGAGGCTCATGCCTGAGTGGCCGAGTGGGCTCCTCAGGCCAAAGTCTTCAAGGAGACCCCCGTTACAGAGGTGGGGGACAGAAGACCCGTCACATGGAACCGAAGGGGTATTTAGAAAGATAAAAGATGGTTCTGTGCAGGACTTGTCTAGGCAAACAAAACTAAGAGCTGTAAAGGAGCAGGGATGGGTCCCACAAACAGAAACGAGCAAAGGGATGGAAGAGGCTCAGGATGGAGGCCGTGGGGCCTGAAAGGATTGTAAGAAGAGTTTTCCTTCAGTGACTAAAATGGGTATTGTCTGCCCACACGTGTATGCCCGGGAAGTTCACAGAGATAGTGTCATGGTCTACAGGACTGGAGTGAAGACGTGTGTTTCCGTTATGTGTTGGGCATGACGGCATCTTTAGAGATGCAGCTCAGAGGATTCCAGAACAGCCTGTGATACAATGTGGTGTGACTTTTGTAGTCTAAAACAGCACATTAGGTAGCTTCTCCATGGAAGTCGTCACGATGGCCTGAAGTTGAGGTGCTCTCCTCTCTACGTGACATTGTATCCACATGGAGGCAGTGGTGGATTGTACCCAAATACCCTAAGGATCCCAGACAATTGTCCACTGATGACGTGCTTTAAACATCTCGTGTTAATGCGGTGCCTACAGCTGAAAGTATCTGCTCACACATTACATGTACTCATTTAATCTCCCTGGTATTCTGCAAGGCAGGAGCTCATCTCAGTTTACAATGAGAAAGTGGAGTATCACAGAGGCTGAGGGACACATCCTGATGAAGGGCAAGGTTTCCCTTGTTGTCAGCTAGCTCAAGAGCCATCAATGCCTTGGAACTCCACATCGAGTGCCCTTTGTCGCTTTCTCTAGCTGTGGGAAGGCGAAGGTTTCTCCCAAGGTGCCGACTGTAAAATCGGTCGTGTGAGGCACGTTTCCATGCACATCTGAGAAGTCAATGAACAACGCCCGGAATTTACCTTTCAGCTCTTCAATCGCCCCACCTATAGAACACTGATGATAAGAAAAATACCCAAGCCCTGGGTGCTATGAGAATTAAGCAAATGAACACACATCGGCTTCCTAGAAGAGTGTGTAGCAACAGCAAGCGCTGTATCCACTGTTATCATTGCTGTTGATGTATGGCTATGGCTGAGAGCCAAAATCACAGTCATGAGCCACACAACGACATTTTGACGAATGATGGACCATGGATACCACAGTGGTCCCATAAGGTTATAATGGAGCTGGAAAATTCCTACCACCTAGGGATGTCCCAGTGCTACACATTTCCTTTTCTGTGTTCAGATATGTTTACATACAAACATACCATTCTGTCATAGTTGCCTACCTAGATGGCTCACACCTGCACACCGGCACACCTGGGCTGTGTGGCGCACCTGGCTGCTCCTGGGCTGCACAGTTGTTCAGCGTGTTCACTGCACTAAACACTGCAGGCAGCATCTCTGTGCAGACGTCCTACAGTGCACTCGCACATTTGCACAAGGGCGAGATCGCCTCCCAACACGCTTCTCAGAACATGTCCTCATCGTTAAGCGACATAGGACTGCACGAGTTTTCTTTGGGAAGCCAGTTGTTCCCGCGTGCGGCATCTCCAGTTGGTAGTAAGGCCTTCCGCTGCCTCCCATGTGAAGCAGGGAAACGTGCGCGTGGTGACAAGGGATGAGTGTCAGGTTAACCTGTTGTTCCACGTGCTCTCAGCCTCTTCTCCATCGACAGTAAACCCCCTCCACACACACAGTGGTGCACACACTCACACCCACGTTCACTCACACTCACACATGTTCACTCACACACACAGTGGTGCACACACTCACACATGTTCACTCACACACACAGTGGTGCACACACTCACACGTTCACTCACACACACAGTGGTGCACACACTCACGTTCACTCACACACAGTGGTGCACACACTCACACACGTTCACTCACATACACACAGTGGTGCACACACTCACACCCACATTCACTCACACACACAGTGGTGCACACACTCACACGTTCACTCACACACACAGTGGTGCACACACTCGCACCCACGTTCACTCACACACACAGTGGTGCACACACTCGCACCCACGTTCACTCACACACACAGTGGTGCACACACGCACCCACGTTCACACACACAGTAGTGCACACACTCACACACACATTCATTCGCACACATACACAGTCATACACTCACACACACACACACACACACGCAGAGTCATACGCACGCTCACATGCTTGTACACACACGTTCCCTCACATGCATCCACCACCCGCCGTGCACCTACCACGGCGCAGGACACCGTCCTCCGGGCAGCACTGACGAGCAAGTGGAGAGCTCCTCCCAGCCATGCTCACACGACTTCCCCAGAGCCACGCATCGGCAGTGCAGTATTTGACGTGTCCATGTGGAGGGACCTGCTTTCCTGACGCTCCTCACTCAGCTGGTTGTAGTATTAACGACCGCTTCGCAGAGAACTGGGTAAAGGACGTGCAGATCAACCGCCACCTGCAGGTTCTGAGTCGGTGAGTGAGGAGATGTCGGTTTCAGCTGAGGGCGGCTGACGGGCGCTGCTAGCAAATCAGCGGGGGCCAGCAGGAAGGCTCTGCACAGCGGGCTGCCGGCCACAGGAGCCACCAGACAATAGTCCCTGACATCACAGAGGAGGCAGCGTCAGGAAGGGGCAGGTGACACTGGAGCAGCCTCAGGATAGCGTGGCCTTACTGCCTGTCCACCCCCTGCTGCAGGAAGGCCCCAAAGAATGGACTCGTAAGTCAGCTCAGCCAACGCGTCAAGATTGCCTGCGGGCCGCTACGCGGTGTCAGGTGCTGGAGAGACAATGACGAGCAAAAGCCACAAGGCATTTATCTATCGGAGCTGATACTTACATAGGTGTGGGACGGGCAATACATACAACACAAAAACACAGGGTATTGGTTGAAAGAAGGAACAGCGAGAAAACGAAGGTGGGTAATGGGATGTACGGTGACACTGGGTGAGATCAGGGGCTACTGGCTGGAGGGTCACTCAGAGGCCCTTGTGGCCACTTTAGCCGACAGCCGTGACAGTTGAGCTGAGGACTGCATGGTAGGAAGAAATCTGTGATGAAGGAGAAACCCGGGGAGGGTATATCTTCGGCAGGACGTCCAGGGACTGACAAGGTGCCTTTGAGATGCAGGGCTTGTGCGGTTCCAGAAAGTTCCTGTGCGTTCAGAGCATAGTGGACAGGAGGAGAGCTGCAAGAGACAGACTCAGACAGGCAGAGTGGGCCACTTCATGCAGGGACGTGTTGTGGAGAGAGGAGGGAGTTTACTGTGTTGGGATGCAGCCCTGTGGGCGGGTCGGGGGCAGCTCAATGACACAGCCCGAGTGACAACTCCACAGGACCATTCTGGGTGCCGAGTGGGCTGTGGGTGGGAGTGGGTGTGAAGTGGGCATAGTGAGAAAAGCAGAGAGACGCAGGGATGAGCTGCAGTCACCTAGACAGGAGTGCTGCAGGTGGACATCGCCGGCAGCCACCAGGTTCCCTAATGCATTTGTGACGCACAGGTGCAAACCGCTGGCCAGAGGCGGAATGAGAGAGGACTACTGCGGAACACGCTCTTCCAAAAGAAACATAAAATAAAATATAAATGACTGAGCACTTTATAAAACCCAGCCCTACGTGACTGGCAGTGCTGGAGCTAACGATTCCAAACTGAACGAGCGTCAGGCACCGGCCACAGCCCCCTCGGAGAGTCACTTACGAAAGGCCCGGACTCTACAATGTCGCTATTGAGTAGCGTA
This sequence comes from Mirza zaza, assembly GCA_008750895.1. Lineage (NCBI taxonomy): Eukaryota > Metazoa > Chordata > Mammalia > Primates > Cheirogaleidae > Mirza > Mirza zaza. The sequence goes on from VSMD01111394.1 coordinate 244,746, forward strand.
GAGGGGTCCCACTCAAAGGGAGAACTTGCCCTGGACAGAATGCACATCCTGCTTGGCTAACATCGCCTCTCTGCTTAAAATTTAAGGGCACATTTTTAAAAGAATGAATGAAATGGAAAATCCATATGCAATAACTCTATCGACATGGCAAAATACAGAGTTTGTCTGAATGCAATCAGTTTACCAGAATCAGAACGCAATCAGTTTGCCTTGCCAGGTAGGAGTGTACCGTTTTGTAATATCCGCTTGTCTCTGTTCTTTCTTCCCACGTTGCAAAGATTATGTTGCCTGCTCCGGTTCAGAAGAAAGGCTTATTATTATCGTAAATTGTAAATTGGAGTTTCCCCCCTTGTTTTCTCAGAGTCATTACACAGTAGTTTATTATCTCACTTTCTGGAGGGGCTCAGATCCCAATTTTTATTTCCGATTGGTGATTCCCAGCTCCACATTCTATGTATTATAGTTTGTGCATTTGACTATTTTAAAATGGTTTCCTATTGCCTAGTTTAGGGGCATAGATTTGTAGCAATTTAGCCTTTCTTTAAATCAGTTCTTCCCACAAGGCTGTCTGCTGATGTTTACGGAGCCTGGTCTATCAGGGCGAGAAAGATGTGCTTTGCGTAAGGACATTTCTGCCCTTGCTCTCGAGGTTAATGAAAGGTAGACTCCGGTGGCCATGCTGAAATGGAGCATAAGGTATGAATCATTTCCATTCTGATTTTTCAGTGTATCAGAAAAGGGCAAGAGTGCATTGCTGTGCTTCTGATGGTACCAGAAACTCTTTTATCTGGTGATGATGATGGCGATGATGAGAATGTCCTGATTACGTTCTGCATTCAGAGACAGGGGAAGCTTGAGGGTGAATATCATTAATCCTCTGGCACTGACAGAGAATATCAAGTTGAATAAGGAAGGCCTCCAAGGAAGGGAAGAAAACTCTTCTGCAATCATATGCACTTGTCAGGAATGCGTCACCTATCTAACTCTTCCTATGGAGTCTCTCAGCAGGGGATAGAAACACAGAAAGAGGCGCTATAAGTCTACTCTGTCATTCTCCTTCCTGCCTGGCAAACTGCTTCCCCAAACACCAGATACAGACAGCGCTGAAAACAGCAGCAAGATCAAGGTCTGTTTTTGCAAATGAAATGTTGTTCTTGGAGAGAGAGAGGTATCTGGAGATTCTGAAAAAGGCAAAGTGCTTTCCTTCGGATTGTTGATGCTTGAGAACAAACTGTATTCGGTTCTTTGGGAATCAACAGAGTTTATCGGGGCGACCTTCAAGAATGTGTTTGTGGACAGACAATTTGATGTTATATCCTTGTCTCCTCTAGAGAATATATTAGACAGGTGTCTAATTGGGTAGTGTTTTTGTAATTTTGCAAATGAATTATTGTATGTAGCATGTACCGTCACTCATAAAAGCCCACGCAATACAACATTCCTTGAATTTCAGTTCCAGGAGCAGGAGGAGTTCAGGGGAAGGAAGAGATTTGTCTCAAGGGATAAATCCGTGGGCTTTCTCTCACCAGCAAAAGAAAATATGAGACCCATGAATCTTCTCTTGGCTTAGTTATCAACACATGTCTACCTAAATTCACAGCCCACACCACTCGATGGGCATACTCACGAGCACCAAACTCCTCAAGGCTTTCTGATGGGACCTGTCTCGATTTATTCTTTACGTTTCTATGTTGTGCTGTGTCTTCATTTGAGAGTTTCCGCCTAACCTTTTGGCTGTCAGCTGATACAGCCATCAAAGGAATAAGCAAAGTTGTCTTTTGTTGGGACTGTTTATACCACCTTTCTCTGAAAGTCTCAAGTTTCTTGAGGTGCCCAGAAGTCCTTTTCTAGGTTATTCTGAGGACACCATTCTGGGACATACGGCGGCTTAACTGCCAGACGCATCTTTGGACACTCTGCAATGGATTGTATTTCTTTTCTAGATGATACAGAGAAAAAGGAGCCATCATATGGATTAATGACATATTATATCTATGAACAAAAAGGACACAAAAGTGAAAACATAAATAAATGCAAAAACTACCTTCCAAACCATTTGGGTTGGTGGATAATGATAATTAAAGGGGAAAGTCACTTAACAAATTTGGGAAAAGGATCATTCGAATCACGAGTGACTCAGAAATAGACTGGAAACGACAGACCTAACAGGTCACAGAGTCTGAATTTCTCATCTCTCCAACTTCTGAACATCCTCACAAGTTTTAGACCCACCAAATCTTTCTACCAACCACAGATAATTCTTTCTTCTAATTGTCACCATATAGAACAGGTTAAAAGGATGAGAACTCCTCAAACTTTTTTCAGAGTAAGCGCTGATCTAAAAATGATCATGCAGACCTGCTGAAAACACACTAGGATGGAAGTTAGACTACATAACCTATCTGATTTCAGCGCAAGTCTTTTTCATTCAATCTTCATCACGATGACAATGACGGTATTAGTATTTTATGGGTTTCTATTATAAATATCTTTATTCATGTAGACAGGTGGTTATGAGATTATTTATTTTTCTTAGTAGCTGATATGAAATCCAACTATTGTTCTTGCTATGTGGAGCTAAGAATTTTTTTTTTTTCACACATCAGGGCTCTGGCTAACCGGCATGCAAGGTCTTAGTCATGCCATAGATGCATCTTCGACACAATATTCTTGTAATTTTGGAAAATGGAAAGGATCAAAGTGCCCCATGTAGAAGAAGAGGAAAGTAAATCATGCATAAAATGGAGCATGATGCTGCTGTTAAAAATCATATTTTTAACCCATTTGAGTTCATGGGTAAAGGCTCAAAAAATATAATATTGACAAATACAGTCTATAACACTATATAGTATTAATTAAATTATGAACGCTATGCATATATTCAAATGTAGATATAAAGAATACCTATGTATACCCCTCTTTATACCTCCTTATGTGTACCCACCACCACACATGGAGAGAGAGACGGAGAGAGAAGGAGGAGAAGAAGGTATGGGAAGAGGAGGAGGAGAAAGAGGAAAGGAAGGAAGGAAGGAAGGAGAGAAGGAAGGAGAGAAGGAAGAAGGGAAGGAAGAAATGAAAGAAAGAGGGAAGGAGGGAGGGAGGGAAAGAAGGAAGGAAGAAAGAGGGAAGGAAGGAGGGAAAGAGGGAGAGAAGGAAGGAAGAAAAAGGGAAGGAAAGAGGGAGGGAGGGAAGGAAAGAAGGAAGAAAGAGGGAAGGAAGGAGGGAGGGAAGGAAGAAAGGAAGAAAAAGGGAAGGAAGGAGGGAGGGAAGGAAGGAAGAAAGGAAGGAAAGAGGGAAGGAGGGAGGGGGAAAGAAGGAAGGTGGGAAGGAGGGAGGGAAAGAAGGAAGAAAGGAAGGAAAGAGGGAAGGAAAGAGGGAGGGAAGGAAGGAAGAAAGAGGGAAGGAAGGAAGAAAGGAAGGAAGGAAAGAGGCAGGGAAGGGAAGAAAGGAAGGAGGGAAAGAGGGAGGGAAAGAGGAGGAGGAAGAGAAGGAGAAGGAAGAGAAGAAGAGGACAAGCAGAAGGAAAAATATTCAGAAACTTAAGAGATATTAACAAATAACTATCTCTAGTGATGCCACTGTAGGTAACTTTTAGTTTCCTTTTTGATTTTCAGAATTTTTGAGACATCATTAAATATTATCCCAACTTGTTACTTTATAAAGATTAAAAGTATACAGCAATGTTGAACCTGCAAATGTTTTTGAAAAGCATGATGCATGGGTGACAAAATCACTATTAGGAAAAGAGAATTAGGGGCAATGCCCCAAGCACTACACAGCAGTAGGGTCGGTTGTTTTCTGATCGATGCAACCCCGGAGACTTTGGGATCAGACTTGAGGCTCTGCCCTTGCTTTCAGTAAAGAAGCCAAGATAGTGTGAGCATCTAAGAATCAAGATTAAGGATGAAGAGGCCTCCTATTGTGTAAGCCCTGGGCTCAGTACAGCCACTGTGTTCCCAGCAAGTTCCCTTTCTGGAGTCTGGAAGAACAGAAGTATCATTCATGGGAGTCAGCCCTGGAGCAATACCGTCCTGACTACAGGTAGGACAGGAAGGGGGGTGCACTCAAAGCAAGTAAGCAGGAGATTGATTGCCCTGCAGACAGAAGACATGGTATTTTGCCACCTTTTCTCCAGAAATCACTCTGGCTCTATTTATTGGCTGGGGAGAATAGAAATATTCATTTTGGACACATATGAAGAAAATATACAAACTGTTAAATCTGTAGCTTAAGTGCCCACCCAATGAACTCTGCCTGTGAACTGACACTAGTAAATACAACTTTTGGAAACAAAGGGTGTTCTCATTCCAAGGTGGTGTCTTAGTGGGAAACGTAGGTGATCTTGACTGTACTTCAGCAGATGTGTAGCAACAGACGCTGCTGTGACCTTTGTGTGTTGTCTGACAGCTGGTTGAGCTGCCATCTGGCATTCATTTGAGATGGTCACCTGGGACACCTAAATTAACATGGCATCACTGAGTCAGGTAATCAGGTACCATCATTTATCAGGCAGCCACCTTGGGTTTCAACCAAAGAAAGATGAGCTTCAGAGGTGTAGACACTGTCGTAGGGATACTTGAAAAAGACCTTGAACTTGATCTAATTTTCTTGGCTCGAGAAAATGAAGACACACATTTCTTAACTTAGATCTCTCTTTGGACCAACTGTTAGGAGGACAATTAAACTGCTCATGCAACAGGAAAAAGAGTTTTTTTTTTTCAGACATATTTCATATAGCTGAGATTCTTTGACATGCACTCATACACAAACACACACACATAAACAAAGGCACAAAATAGAGACTCGTATAGATTTTAATTTTATAATTTTGATTGCTATTATGTTAATTCTAGGGAATTTTTTAAAAAGCATTTTAAATTCTTTGGCTGTTATTCTTAAGTTTTAATACCATTTTATTAAATTATTTCTGTTGTGAACATTTTCTCATCTGCAATGACAGTACACAATTAATCAATGTTTCTCATCTTCTTGGCCATCTCCTCCATTCAACTTCCAAATGTTGGATTCTCCCAGGGCTCATTCCTGTGAGCCTCATTTTTCCTCTTGCTCTTCTGTCTCTGCAGACAGTTTTATTTATACCTGTGGTCTTATATGGCATTCATATCATGATGACCCTCAAATTCCTATCTCCAGCTCTGACCTCTCCCCTAAAATCCTGAATCCTAAAGCCAAATACTTAACCAATATCTACACTTGGATGCCTACAACACCACTCAAAAGCAATAGATCTGAATTGAAGCTATTGCTTCTACATCCCAGACAAACTCCGTCTTCTTCATTTCCTCCATCTCTGGGAATAGCACATTAGGCCATGTGTACACATTTGATTCCTGTCTTTCTCTCTTCCCACATCCACTCATAGACTGTACTAATAACCCGTCAGCTCTGCTTTTAAGTTATATTCTGCATCTGTCTGGTTTTCTTCATTTCCACGAGTGACGTCATTGTTCGTCTCTGTTCTCGCAGAAGAGCTTCTGAAGTGCTCTCCCAGCCACCACTTTCGGTTATAAAATACCTCTCCCTTGATCAAAGCCCTCCAGTGCTTCCAAAAACACTTAAGACGGCAGCGAAACTCTGGCCCCAGTGCAGAAGGGCTTGCGTGACCAGGGCTCAAGTACTTCTCCAAGCTCATCTCTTCTCCGTCACCCTTCAGTCATGGTGTTTCAGCCACATGGGCTGATTTTTTAGTTCCTCAAACACTCTGAGCTATTAATAATCCCTGCCTGCAGTTTCTTCAGTAGCCGTTGCCTGGAATAATCTTTCCTAGTATCTTCACATGCCTGAGTAAAGATATTTCTCCAGTTTCCATATCCACTCCAAAAAAGCCAGCCCTGACCCTGCAAAATGAACCCATACACCAGTTGGTCTTCATAACATTTCCCTCGTGTATTCTCTTCATAGCACTTATCACTTACTATTTATTTGACTTTGAATAACTCATCTTTTTACACCTCATGTTCCCGGTCTTTAAAAAGAGCATAATGATATTTCATAAAGTTGTTTTCAGGATTAGAGGAGTTAATACACAAGTGCTGAGAGCAATATTTACCGAAGCAATCAATTTGCTTTTGCACACAGCAGCCAGTAAATTCTAGCTGGCTGGTATTAAGTATCGTATCATTCAGGATATGAACTAACTTGTTTTAAATCACAAGTAATAATTAAGCAATAATTCTGCCATGCATTGCCCGTATCAATTTTCAGATCATCTGCCTTCATACTGAAGTGGGTCCGATAGCCAAAGCCTTAATTGCAATCTAAAAAGTCTATAGCTTTAAAATACTCCACAACAACATTATAACCATTCATGTACATGTCTTTGGTGAAGGCATGTACACATTTATGTTGAATATTTACCCAGGAATGAACATACTGGGTCATCAAGCATGCATGCATATATTCAGCTTATAGATATTACCAAGCAGGTTTCCAAAATTCTTTATCCAAAATATACACTAATACTATTTTTTAAGTCTCGTCAAACTGTTTTCAAATTAGCTATCATAAAAAAATAATTCTCCCAGACTATAGTCCATATGACAAAACATATTCTTATTAGCTCAAAAGTTTATTATAATTGGAAAGAAATGTATCAGCATAAAAATGATATAGGAATTACAAATTACATATCACTCCACATTTGTAATGCATGTATCACTGCTTGGAATATTTCATTATATTAATTGCAACCAATTTCTCCAGTTGGAAGAGTCACAGCAAGCAGTATTATATATTTTAAGAATAAATTGAATATATCATCCAATAACTCATCCTAACACCCTACTTTTGCATTTATTAAAGGATCAAAGTTTCAATTAATGCTCATAAGAATTTTGAATCTACATAAATATATCATTAGACTGAGGGTGAACATCTTTCAGGTAGATTTTCCAGTAAGTAGGAATGTTAAAATGATAGATAATATACATTTCTACTTTTAGTTTATCAAATGTAGTTATGACACTTCTGTAATACTTGTATGGATTGTACCATCTATAAGGTATAAAGATAACTAATATGAAAATGATGTTTTATAATTGTTTCATTGGTATTTTTATTGTGTGTGAATTCAATACTGTCTTTGTTTTGCTTTACTATTGATCCCCTAGGTAAATAAATTATTTTCCAATTTATTAAAGGAGACAAATATGTTTGTTCAATAGAACAAATGAATATTTTAAAAATGATTTTGAATAATAATGTTCTTTCTTTTAAGGCAGAATTTCAAATATTGTGGTATAAAAATTAAATCTAATAATGTATCTTTCTACTGGGCTTTATCAAAATAAAAATCTTATAGTTGACACTATCTGGTTTGCACCTAGCATTACTGTCAACTTCCTTACTTTGTGGTATTTTTCAGGTCTCTTTCCAATCTACCAGCACAAGGTATGAGATGTGTGGTGCGATTACTTTGTTGCTCTGGTTCACCTAAAGTGTGCTAATTATTTTTAATTTGGCATTTCCCTTTCACTATCTAATCAGATTCTAACTACATAAACTGCCAGCTTTTCTCTAAATTCATTCTCTTCCTCTGTTTTCCAAATGTTTTGTTGCCAGGTGCTTCCTTTGTATCATTTCTTGTGTGTATTTCAATTTGGTCTCACTAATTTATACAGATAAGGGCATAAATCTTACAAATGTAAGAATGCATTTAGGATGGGCTTTCTATTGGGGGAACTAACCAATTTAACTTCATTTGCTGGAATTTATGTTTTTCTTCTCCAATACAGATTTAAAAGCGGATAGAAAATAAAACCTCTTGGAACATATACTAAGCATATACTAAGTCCAGTGTTGGTCTATACTTCCCCCACAGATTTCTAGTAACCTGATCCATCAAGAGCACAAACACATTTTGATAACATAAACCATTATTTTTAAGGAATCAAAATATCCTGGCTAGATTCATTTTTCCATAACAATATCATGTCTTAGATGCATTCAAAAATGTTAATAAAAAACAGCCATTTCTATCACAGGTGGGAGTTCTGTGTCTAGTCCTTGCGTTACAAAAAAGCTCCCATTTTTATATAAGCAAAACTCGAGCACCACAACATCGTATCATTTATGTTTGTGTCTTGGCTTTGGGGGAAGCGAGGTGCAATGGATAGAACAAAGGCTTCGAAACAGGGAAAACAGGAATTCAAAACCAAGCTCTTGTATGTGACTTTAAGTTGATCACCTTACCTCTCTGAGCTGCTATTCTATCTTCTGTAAGATAGAGGCAATACCTTCAAAAAATATCTGTGAAGCACTTAGCAGAGCATAAGGTAAATTGCCCTTCAAAATGCCTGGAGTGATTTACAACCCTCCATTACCATTTGAAAATTCCACTGAATTCTCTACCCCATTACCCATATCCAGCCAGCTGTCAAGCTTTTACTATTTGATCTGTATCAAAGTCAAGAGTGGCTGTGTGGCTTTAGAATGCCCAGGTGGGAAGGTATGAGGTAAGTTCAGGCTGCTTTAACAGACTGTGTGACTTCTAAACAACAGACATTCAGTGCTCACAGCTCTGGAGGCTGGAAGTCCAGGATCAAGGTGCTGCCATATTTGATGTCTGGTGGGGGCCTACTTCATGGATCACAGATGGCTCCTTCTTGCTGTGTCCCCAACATGGCAGAAGGGTCAAGGGAGCTCTCTGAAGTCCCTTTCATAAGGGCACTAATCCCATGACATGAGGGCTCCAACTTCATGACCTAATCACCGCCCAAAGTCTATACTCCTAGTATCATCACTTGGGCATTAGGATTGCAACATAGGAATTTTGGGGAGACATACACACTCATTCAGTCTGTTGATGTGGGAGATGAGAAATGATGCCAACAGTTTGGAGGGGTCTAGTTGGTGGAGACCCCCAGTGTCATATTCAGTTAAAGCTGGTCTTTATCCAACGGGCAAAGGCCTTTGAACACATTCTTCCCTTTGCCTAGACATCTTATATCCAGTCTTCATCCCCTTCCTCCCTGTTCTCCTCTCTGAATTACCCCATGTGTAATGCCAGTTCCTACTTCAATCCTCAATGAAACATCATCTTCCCCAACATGGAACCTCTCTCTCTCTCTCTTTTTTTTTGTTTCCACAACTCATCTCCTTTCCAAATTCCTGGTCCCTCATAGATGCCACTTTCTTCATGAAGTTTGACTTGCCCATGTAATTGATTTAGGGGCCTTCTAGGTGAACTCACGTGGACTTGCATCTCCAGACATCCATCCTGTTATAGTGTGACAGTTTTTGAAAATGTGTCTGATTCTGCCACACGCCTGGCACCCCAGCGCAGACAGGGGCGGCTTTGCGTTGCTCACTGTCATTGTCCCATGGTCCCATCACTCGCTGCAGTCAGCTCTTCTCCTTCTGCCCGTTTCCAAGACCCTCGTCTCACCAGCTCACTGCACTTTCCCTGGACTGACTCATTCTCCTACTTAAGGACTCAAGCATCATTCTTTACCACAAGAAGCCCTGGCAAAAACTGACTGAAGGACACAAGAAAGTGACAGCCATATAAAGGACAAAGAGTTGTTTTGGCCACGCCAGGCACAAACCATGGTTGTGACACAGCCTGTCCTTGTTTCTGCCTCTCCTGGCTTAGAATTCACTTCTTTTTTTTCTTCCATTTCCTTTTCAGTGACTTTTCTAGTTTCTCCCAAAGACTTATTTAATCATAGACATTGGAGCACTTAATTAATTTCTATTGAGCCTGATCTCAAAATACCTAACATAACAGTTAAAGGCAGGGTCTGCTGCTTTCCATCAATGATCTCCCTGGTAAATATTGAGCTATTTACCCACAGAGCAGGAAATATACACAGTCTCATTAATCTCTTCTCTGCCTAACCCAAACCCACTCCCTCCCAAACTCAATGTGAAACAGATTAAGTACCCACTATCATATATTATTTAGAGAGCACCATTGATTTATACAACTTTTCCTGGGTCAGAAGTCTAGTGATTCATTGGCCCCATACTCAATTTGACCGCAGGAAGAGTTACTGTTTGTTGAGAATAGTATTTTCCAGTGCATGCAACCGTTACAGTGGATTTCATCTGGTTTAGCCAAACAAGGCCTTTCTGTAGGTAGAACAACCTGAAATCATGTGTGCACTGTTTAGAAAATACATTTGCTAAGTATAGGGTTATAGTTGAAAAAAAATTGCACAAAAAAAGAAAACCACATTAAAGTGAAAAAGCTTAGCCAGAGTCAGAAATTATCCCACTACCTATGTGTAGATGAAGAAATTTAGAAGGCAATAGGAATCAGACTTCCAGACATTCAACAATAACGATAAACAAAACAATACAATGTGTCCAGAATTGCCTGTCATTTTTTAAAATCATTTCTGTATTCGATGCCTATTTCTTGCTAAGCAATCCACAGCAAACCTCTATGATTGCTTTTTTGTACACGTGCTTGTCTTAAAATCTTGACATTAGCTCATCTAACTTCCTAAGTTTATGTAAACACTCAACATCTCTGCTCATACTTTGTATTTTTTGGTGTTTGAATTTTTAAAAAAACAAAAGTAGTTTAGAAAAAACTTAATGCCAAAATTTTAACACCCTTAGAAAAGAAAGGGTGAGCAAGCAGTTCAGGAAAAAAAAGGTGACATGGACAATTCACCTGTGAGTGTGCAAATGTCAGACCAGCTGGCAAATACTTTAATGGTATCTGCTATTGGGAGAGTCTGTATTTATGATCCAGTTGTAGCAGACTGTAACTGGCATGGTTGGCATTGCTTATGGATATAGAGTAAAGGATCCATGAAAAATGTTACATAAGACATCCACCTATCTGGGTCTAGAAGGAAAGGCCTCATGAGAGAAGTAGCTCTCTTTTGCATAAAGGAAGCTCCCACAAGCATCACGTGGAGACCTCACAATTTAAACCCACAAAATATCCTACTGAAACAAGAAAGGATTCAAGGAAGAACATAGATGGTGTCTGACTTTGCTTTGCCCATGTGTGCAACTATAATTAAAGTTTGATACTGCGCAAGGTTTCACAGTGAGGCTCATTTATTAGTCTAATATGTCTGATCTTTATGCTGATTTTATTTTAGTAGCTATTCCTCACCTGTGTCCATAAACATAAATATTTCATTGTTTACTATTTTATGTCATAATATTTTCTATTCATATTTGTAAAAATGAAAGGCTCAACATGAATGCAGTAAGCATCCAACTTTAGGAGACAAAGGAAGAAATAGCAGAGACACATTCCTTTAGGGATATTTTCCCCTTTCCTCTGAGTTTCTTTTTTTATCTCTTTTTTGTTTGCTTTGGTCTATACATCATGTTAAAACCTATGCCAACTATTTGGTCTTTCTGGACTGTCCATTCCATTTTGAGAGTGACACACTGAAATGTCACTGGTAGCTTTTATTTTCTAATAGTAACCTTTATGGTAGAATAACTCGGTAGAGACCTTGATATTTCACTGGGTGACTGCCATTCTCAGGCTTGGCCAATTTCTTGAGAAGAATTCTGGCTGTCAGCAGTTGGTGGACAAAAGGGGAAATGACTGAGTAATTAATGACTGTGTGTAAAGAACTTAACCTGAGTCACAGTTTTCAAGGTCAAAGACCTCCACCTTGACAAAAAATAATCAATAATCATGTCAATATGGAATTTTGCAATAGAAATGGTTGAAGCTGGAAGCTAACAGAGCCATTCCTTCAGAAAACCAGCTAAAAATTATTCTCTACCTAGAATACAATGCCAAGGAAAGTTACCAACCAAATGTGAGAATACAATGCAAATATTTTCAGATATTGAAAGTCTCCAAAAATGGGTCTTCTTTTCTGAGGAAAGTACTAAACGGTGCGCCTTACCAAAATGAGAAAAAAAATGAGTAAGAAGATATATAAGTGTAAAGTCAAAGAAATTCCAAGAGTGCTACTAAAGAGAAATCCAGTATAAAAGATACATAGCTCATCCAGAAGCCATGAGTCTGGTGGTTCAGGAAGAAGCAGATGTATCTGAATATTTTGAGAGCAGATGGATACTTCTGTGGGAGAAGTGAATATAACTCAATAAAAGTTCAATAAAAATTAAACAAGTGAACAAAAGGCAATTGCTAACTCCTGGGAAAACTAAAGTGCTGTACAAGAAGAGAAAGCAATCATTACTCATTATACGGTTGAACTGTGAGTGATAGGAATACAGCCTTACTAATTAATATAAACAAAGCAGAGCTGATTCAGACAAAAATTCTGATCATTATATAAGGATGGGGTAGATGAAGAAAAGTGTATGAGTGGAAGTGGTAAGAGAGATAAATCAATAAATAATAGGTCTAAATTTTTAAAAAAGTGACATAAGTTTGCTATTTTAAAAAAGAAATAAATATCTCAACAGCTAAAATAGCTAAAAGCACAAACCTCTGGAATGCCAGAGATGGGGGAAGAGGGGTGCAAGGGACTGCTGTTTTTCATTATAATCCAAGTAGGACAATTTCATGAAAATATACATATATATGATATATATATAACTTTAATATATATTTAAATGAAACATTTTTACAAAATAAAAGGTTGAGACCTCCATACTTTCCAGAACCCCCCTCAGTTCCCTGACTTCTGACCTTTCTCCCACAAGCACCCAGACATCCTCAGTTTCCAGACTGGTTCACAGATGGGCGTGAGCACTTTGGGGAACCATCTAATGATGGTCTTCTCTAACTGGCTCTTTCTGTGAAAAAGTAAACAAACTTGGATATGTTCCTATATTGCTAAAAGAGTCCATGCATTGTCATCTGTAAACGTCAGAGATTAATTTGCATAATCTCTTTAAAAAATTTTCCAGCTTCTATATTTGAGTTGCCATCGGGCAGCTGTGTCCTGCCATTCCAGCTGCCTCCTGTGGGGAGGAAAGTCTATCAGCACCTGGCCTGATTCTTTCTCAGGTTGCATTCATTTCCTTCCTCTCCCACTTTCTTTACCTTGGCCATGAAGGAACTGTCCCAGCTTCTTCAAAACTCAGCACCTTCTAATATTAAATTCTTTTGCCCACCTATAGAATAAAAAATTTAGAATGCTTTTTTTAAGTTTTTAATGCTACAAGAGCAATGAAAAGCAAGACTCCCTTCCAATGAGTCTGGTCACCCTCACTCCCTCCTCTGTGCCCACAATGTGTTATTTCCATCCTTTCTCCCTCTGGGGAATGAATACTTAATTATTTATACCATTGTCCTGCTGAGGTGAGAGCCTCAAAGGTAGGGACTGTGCCTTAACCCTGTTTATGCCCCCTAGCCTGGTTGGGCACAGTAGCCAGCCCTCCACAGAGGTGCCCTCAGTGATGTGCTGGGAACGAGTTAAAAGACAAATGGCCAGCATACGTGCAGGGCCAGTCATTCTTCCTCTTCTACGCGTGAAATCTGCCAGGCACCAACCACTGTCTGCAGCATCCTGAACAAAACATCATAAACAAACCTACAGCGATGCCAGCAAACCGCTGTTCGAAGACTGTCTTTATGAACCACAGAAATGAATTAGCTCCTTTATCAATTTCAAAACATCCAATTTTATGCAAAAATATAATACAATTTTAATGAGATGATGGTTTCCTAGTGGAAGCAATTGTGTCTATCAGCAGAATGAAATTGTCTCTATAATGGAAACCAAACAAAAAAAAAAAATGCCGTAAGATCTATTTGTTCACTCAGACTGAACTTCCTGTAATACTTCTCTTAAGGTGTCATTTACGCCTGACACTTCATCTGTCTTTGCTACATAATTACATGTTATGGAGATGAAATATCAATGATGGAAATTGTCTCTGGATGTTACAGAGAAATTACGTGCAAAGGCCTTGGAGTAAATGGTGAGCTATTATTAAAGTTCTGACTGTCAATGTGCAGAAGGGAACCTTAGTTGTGGTATTTCCTAAGCAGCATCTGTGTCTTTACATGAAATTTCATGCCTGTCTCCATCGTAGCACTGAACGCTGAATAGTTACCCTCTGTCTGTCCTATCCTTCGTCCATATTCCTGGGAGCTCTCTGACCAGGAAGACCAAGTCTGCACTTATTTTATACACCCAGCATCCAGTACTCTGAGTGTTGCATAGTATATACTTGATACTTTAAAAAAAAAAATGAATCAATGTACTAAAGGGAAATGCAATCTCTGCAGAGGAAGAAAGCCCGATTATAGCAAAATGCTACTAGTTGTTACAGCATGCATGTTCGTATCCTTCTAAAATTTATACCTAAATGGATATACCTCAAATACAAAGGCCCCATCTCCAAATACCAGTGGGGGCTGGTCACATTTCAGTGGGCTGGTATTTGGAGGTGGGGCCTTTGGGAGGTGATTAAATCACAAGTGTGGGGCCCTAGTGACGGGATTAGCTCCCTGACAATACCTCGCTTCCTCTCTATTCTCCCGATATCTGAGGATACTCCAAAAAGACAGCCATCCGCAAACTGCAGACCAGGAAGGGAGCTCTCACCAGACACAGCTCTGCCGGTACCTTGATTTTGGACTTCTCAGCCCCTAGAACTGTGAGAAACAAATATTCATTGTTTAAATCCCCCGGTCTGTGCTAATTTGTTACAGCAGCCTGAACTAATAAGACACTATGGACAAATTATGAGTAGGTAGAACACAAGATGATTTCTTTTTCTTCTTTTTATTTTTCAGTATTTCTTTACATTACTGAAGGTTAAAAAAAAATTCTGAGGATTCTTTACTCAAGTTGTGCCCCAAGACCAGCAACATCACTGGCATCACGGGGGGTGGGGGGGGAGCCCGCCAGACGTACAAACATTCTGCCCCCCTCAGAGAGCCTGAATCTGAATCTACGTTTTAACGTGATCCGCTGGTGTGTCAGATAAACAGTTCAGTTGTTTCGGAAGCACTACTTTAAAAGCGTTTGTCTTAATATCTACCAAAATGTGTCCCTCCATTTTTTAAAAATGTACTTGAGATTGCTGGGATCAACTTCGGTTTTCTTCACATAAATTCCAAATGTTGAGACATACTTGAGGAAGAGTACCACTGCCTGCTTGACTAGACCATTGAGAAAGTCACAGCCCAGACGACCTGGAAGGTGGTTGTCTGGGGATGAACGTGCTGGGAAAGAGAAGCAGGTATCATCCGTGCCTTGGAGAGGAGATTGGCGTGTTCAGGGATCAGCAAGAAGCTGATCATGGCTAGAGTAGGATGAGCACAATGGAAGCATAATAAGAAGCTGTGGGAAGGAGGCCCTGTGGGGTCTTGCAGATACTTCTAAGGACATTGCTGTTTATTGGCAGGAAAATGGTGAACTATTGGGAAAGTGGAGCAGACGCTTGTATTACCTGTCCTATCATTTAACAGTGTCTCTCTGCATGCTGTGTTAATAGCAGAGCATAGGAGCAAAAGTTTGGATCATGAATCCAGTTGGAACGTGACTGCTATACCCCAAGAAAGCAATGGTGGTGGCTTAGTGTGGGTGGCAGAGAAAGTGGGGTGAAGTGGCCAGATTCCACTCATACCTGGAAGATAGACACTATAGGATTTACTAAAACATTAGATGTAGGTTATGAAGGAAAGAAAGAGCTCACAGATAATTCTTGAGTGTTCATCCAAGTAAAGTTGATATTGCTAGGATAGGAAAGTCTGCAAGAGAATCAGGGAGTTTTCTTTTTCTCTTTTCCTTATTTATTATTTTTGTTTGTTTGTTTTATTTTTTGATCAGGGCATTGGGGTAGGAGTTGCGAGGACTTCAGGTTTTGACATGTGAGGTTGAGACGAGTATTAGACATCCACGTAGAACTATTAAGGGAGACTTGGGTCATGAATGTGGAGTTTAGCCAAGAGATACACACTGGAGGAGATAGAATTGTTATTATCAGCAGAGAAATGGGATTTCTGGTCATTAGCCCAGATAAGAACATGAGGACATGTAAATAAGAATATGGAAACATCTAAAGGCTAAGGCTGGACCACAGTAAGGGTTGAGAATAAATCAATAAAGGAGGCCAGGAAGAAACAGCGAGGGAGGGAGTGAGGGAAAGAACAAGAGCAGAGGTGACCACACCAGGAAAGCTTTCCAAGGTGGGAAGAGTAATGACAACCATGTCAAATAAATGGTGCTGTAGGGCCAGTCAGCTGGAGGCTGAGACCGGCATTGCATGTAGCAGTGTGGAGATCATTGGTGATGGAGAAAAAGACCATGTCTGCTAGAGAGGTGTGAAGGAAGTCTGCTTTAAAAGAAGAAATAAGCATAAGAAAAATATGCCTTTTTTCCTTTTTTCCTTCCTTCTTTCTTTCCTTCCTTCCTTCCTTCTTTCCTTTTTTCCTTCCTCCCTCCCTCTCTCTTTTCCTTCCTTCCTTCCTTCCTTCCTTCCTTCCTTCCTTCCTTCCTTCCTTCCTTCCTTCCTTCCTTCCTTCCTTCCTTCTCTCTTTCTCTCTCCCTCCCCCCCATCTTTCTCTGGTTAGGATAGTAGAGTCACAGCTTTCTGCTGAATGGAGTGATCTAGTCCTGGACGAGTATCTGAGGATGCCAGAGAGGTCCACTGTGGTGTACAAGTGGGGGTGCTCTGGATAGACAGGAGCGTGGATGGTTTGCAGTCACAAGAGGGAAGAGCAGGATTCGTGGGCATTATTATGGCTGATGGCTGGGTAGATGGAGGTCAAAGTTTGTGAAATCTCTCTGCTGATGGTTTGGATTTTCCCAGTGAAATCGAAAGCAAGGCCGTGCACTGACAGCAAGAATGGAGAGAGAGAAGGTGTTGAGCTATGGGACACCGAGTAAAGAGGAGAAGGTGAGAAATAACCCTCTGGGTCTCTGCTGTTCAGAACCTGGTCTACACATCAGCAGCAGCCACTTGGCCTGGGAGCTTGTTAGAAGCAAAGATCGCACCACACCGAACAAACCAGAATCGGCACTTTACCAAGATCTCCAAGTGATTGCTAAGCCACTTATTTTCAAATTTGCACACTGGATTCAATCAGGATTATTTTAAAATATAGATGCCCAAGGCACACCCAAAACAAATTCCATAAGGAGTTTTGGGGACTGAGACCCTAACATCTGTGTCCTTTAAAACTACCCAGGTGATTGATTCTAGCATGAAGTCAATTTTGATGACTGAGAGCTCTGGGTATGTACACAAGTAAATAAACTCAGGAAAGCCCCCTAGAGGATAATGATCCTGTCTTTAAAGAGACCAATCGGCTGGGTTGTGAGTTTTTCTACGGCTGTATATGGCTGTACAGGTGCAGGCGTGGAATAGGCAATGAAGTGGATTTAACGAGGGCTGAGGTTTTGCCAAGCAACGGAGAACAGGAGGTGATGTTCCGCCTGTTATCCTGCCTTCGCTACGGCCCACAATTCCCTTTCCAACCAGAACAGCTCCCTTTGTATCTGTTCTACATTTTAGTTTTCCACGAAAGGGTGAGAAGGACATTTGTAAGAGTTGAATGCACTGAAATGTGCTATGCCTTTTCCCTGCTGCAGGCATCAGATTTATGCAAGGGTCTCATAAGACAATGGCTTCCCATCGTGTGCGTGCACATAACATTAATTTTATTTTACGGCTTGAAGTCTAATAAGCTCATCAGTAAATCTATGTGGCCCCAGAGTCTTGAATATCATTTTCTTTTTTTTTTTTCATTTGCTTTTTCACTCTTTCTTTTATTGATTTATACACATTTCCAACTTCCTCTTGAATTGTTGATTTAATTTTGACGATTTATACTTGCAAATGATATTCTACACTTTTCTAAAATTCTAAAAAGAATTTTCCGGCCCTTATCTGCAGGGATTTATACATAGTGTTGCCCTGTAATTCTTTAATCTCTTTTGTCTGTCTATCACATTCAATTTCTCACGCCTAATTCTGTTGATATCCTTTTCTGCCTTTTCATCGTATTTCAGAGTTGTGTCTATTTTACTCATTGATTCAAAGACTAATTTTTTGGCCTTATGTATTTCAGTTTTCTCTTTTTTATGAAATAAACAAAATATATATAAACTCACATGATTGTTATAGACAAATTAGATGTGTAGGAAAAGGGAGAAAAAGCCATCAAGGATAAACCATGGATATTTGATCATGCTCTCTAAAGACGTTTTCTGTGCATTTATGTGCAGATTCTAACTGCTACATGTATTTGAAACGACCTCATAGCATAGTCTGGATCACCAGCTCGACTTACTCTTAGTTGGATAGCATAGAAAGTGACGCAGTCAGAGACCAAGTTGTGGAGACGGGGAATCAAATTCTCACTCTACTGCTTTGCTTCGTGACGTTAAATGTGTGTTATTTTTTACCCACGCTGAAAAGCTTACTCAAGTGTTTTCAGTGGAAAGCAGAGACGGCCACATCTACCCTACAGGGACGATGAGACGACTGTGAATGTATTTTCCACCTCGATAAATGTACACCAGTGTCAATGGTTGTGTAGATGATACCTGTTCTGCAAGCTGCTTTTGTTGTACATTAGCTTTATTTCAGTCTTTGTTATTACAAGCAAACTGTTTCTAAATCCTTCAATATGTATTTCCTGTATTTGTCTGACAATCTTTACATTTTCTGGAAGTAACGCTGGTGCATAAAAGGACTTAAGAAGTTTCAAATAAATCACTCTTTCTAAAATGCAATAGTTGATATGATAATCCTAGATAATTTAATGCCACATTTTCAAAAATGAAAGGGTTTTACGATTTTAATGTGAATTGACTTGAATACTGTAGGGTTGAGCATTTACTCTTCAATGATATAGAGAATAATATACCCAAGAAAAGTGAATGCGTCCATGCAGCCTTTTCCAACTCAGATTTTTTGAGAGAATTAGTCCCTACAAGCGACAACTTTTCTTCTGTGCATCTGCTGCTGATAGTTCTACAAAAATGGCCACTGAAATTATTTTTTTACATTCTGTGGTTCAGATAAGAAGACTTGTGTTATGAAAGACTGAGTTAATGAGAAAAATTAATTCAAATTCATTCACTGTATATTAAGGCGAATTTTCCTTAAAAATGGTTTTGGCGAATTTGGCAAATCGAGCATATTCAAAAGCAATAAATTGCTTTAGAGATACTTGGCATTAGACGAATTAAATTATAAAACATAATTTATTCAATAAATGGACTGTATGCCACACAGTTTAATATATAATGATATTATCATTTTATTGCTCACATTTTCCTTGTTTATTTTTGGCTTTTCATGTAGGAGGAACAGAGAGGTAGGTTATATCTTCAGCTGTGACATTTCTGTTAGTTTTCCATTTATTTTTTTTCATAAATTCATATTTTTCCTAACTGATTAATTCCCACTTTGATTTATACTTATTTCACTGTGCTTTTCAGTTTTGTTCAGTTTTATTTTCCTACTTGTAACTAATTAAGTTGAAAGAATAATAAATGTGCTTTTGTTTGTTTAATGTGGCACACATTTATGAATATAAACTTGCCTCTACATACACATTTGGCCATATTCCATGTGCTTCAATATTTAGCAATTTCTGGTCACCAACCCCACCACTTGCCATTATCTCATTTGCCCATCACATTCCAGGTTCACCACACTTCCACATGAAATGAATGACTGAAGAAATGTAATTGATATTTTGTCTTCCTCTTTAGCCCAATTTATTTCTTTAAAAGTATTTATTTATTGATGCATTGTTGAACAAGAGGCAGTAGATAATATTGGGGAAATAGCCAAAATATAAAGAAATATATAAATAAAAAGTTATATCATTACCAAGACAGTGTGGTTATTGGCAAAAGAATAGACAAATGAATAGAACAGAATAGAGAGCTCAGGAGGCTGGGTGCAGTGGCTTAGGTCTGTAATCCTAGCACTCTGGAAGGCCAAGGCGGGAAGCTGGCTTGAGGTCAGGAGTTTGAGACCAGCCTGAACAACAGTGAGACCTCGTCTTACCAAAAATAGAAAAATTAGCCGGGTGTGGTGGTGGATGCCTGTAGTCCCAGCTACTTAGGGAAGCTGAGGCAGGAGGATTGCTTGAGCCCAGGAGTTGGAGGTTACAGTGAGCTACAATGACACCATTGCACTCTAGCTTGGGCAACAGACAAAGAGCCTGTCTAAAAAAATTTTTTTTTTTAAAAGAGAATATATAGTCAACTGATCTTTGACAAAGGAACAAAGGTTCAGGAGAAAAGATAGCCTTTTCAAAGTAGAAAAGGTAGTCTTTTCAACAAATGATGCAAGAACAACTAATTGAGCATCCATACGCAAAACATGAATCTAGATATAGACCTTATATCCTTCAAAAAATGAACTCAAAAGAGATGGTACACCTAAATGTAAAATACAAAAAGCATAAAGCTTCTAGGAGATAACACAGGAGAAAATCTGGATGACTTATTTTAGAGTTTGGCAATGACTTTTTAGACATAACATCAAAAGCAGGATCCATGCAAGAAAAACTGATTGTCGGGACTTCATTAAAATTGAAAACGTCTATTCTGCAAAAGATGTTATGAAGAGAATGGGAAGACAAGCCACAGTGTGGAAGAAAATATTTGCAAAATACTTATTTGAGAAAGGACTGTTATCTGCAGTATAGAAAGAATTCTTAAAACTCAACCATAAGAAAATGAAAAACCTGATTAAACAATGGACAAAAAGACCTCAACAGACCCCTCACCACAGAACATACACGGATAGCACATGAATGAAGCACATGGGAAGGTTACGGGGAGGAAGGAGTGACTGGGCAGACAGAGCACATAGGATCTGTAGGGCAGTGAAAGTATTTGGTGTGAACCTGTAATGCGGAACACATTTCATTACACGTTTGTCCAGACTCAGAGAACGCACAACACCGACAGCAAGCCCTAGTATGAAGTGTGGGGTTTGGGTGATCATGACATGCCAACGTGCACACGTGAGGGCAGGAGATATACGGCAACTCTGTATTTTCTGTGCAACTTTGCTGTAAACCTAAAACCACTCTAAAAAATAAAGTCTATTTTTTTAAAGATATTTCAGTTAAGTGTTTTGAAGGATGTGCCTGAGAAGACTGCTATAAGTAGAGGTGGCACATTTTGGTGGGCGATGGGTGTCCTTTCCGGGGGTACTTCACTTCCTCTTGTCTGGGTGAGTGAGGCTGTCTCATGTCCCAGTTGTCAGCCTTTGCCACTGCTGTTGTGATGTGAGTAGTGTCGTTGTTACCATAATGTTATCAAATTGCGCATGCATGTGTCTGTGCGTGCATGCATGCGCACATGCATGTGTGTGTGTGCGTGTCTTCAAGCCAAAGAATATTTTCAGAATTATTTTGTTTTTTTTAAAAAATAGTGTAAATTATTTACAGCCTAACATGATCCTTTTGGTGAACCAATGTGTGTATACTTGCAAAAATAGAAAGAATGTTTTAATTAATTTGTATCTATTAATCAGCATTATTGGTCACACATTGCTCATATTCATTCCCTACATTTTCATTTATTTATTGCTGTTGACTGGTTCTGTCAGGGACTGGGAAAGTGTGTCGAAGTTTTCCCAAACAATTTAGTATCTTTGCATTTCAAAACACATTTTGTAAGTACATTTCAGATATATTCAGATGCTTTGTCATTCGTCTCATAAATATTCATGACTGTAATACCTCCATTGACATTTTTATCTTAATTGAAGAGTGCTTTCAAATTTTGTCCTTGACATATTTGAGTATCAAATTTTGAGCAAAGCAAACTTTGTTCCTTCTTAGAAGCTTTCAGTTTTGTATTGTCTTATTCAGATGAATTGAGTAAAGACTTAAAACATTTATTTTTATATGGATTTCTATAAAGATAAAACTAAGTCAAATTACTTAAAATCAATTTCAGATTATTAAAAAGATAGAGAAAAAACTGCTCAATAACCTTTTCTAGGGTGATTAATACAATTTAAAATATTAACCAAAACAATAAATGTAGTTATCATTCAATTTTTGTATATTAATTTTGAGAGGATGTTGATGAGATAGTCCAGTCCACACTAAAAAAAAAAAAAAGAAAAAGAGAGAGAGAGAATACTAAACAAACAGTAAAACATACTGGAATGTACATTCCTTGGTTAAAACATTGCTATTTACTTTTTATGCAAAGTTTTTTCAGTGTCTGATCAAATCATGGTTTCCATTTTGCTATCTGATGTACTTCAACCTCACGGATTGTTATGCCATGACACTTCTTGTTTTGTTGTATTCATTTATGTATTCCACTTGGTGAACTAGTAAGTGCTAATATTTATATTCTTAGAGGTATAAAAATAAATACATAAGATTTTAATGTTTAAAGATTTCAAATATTTATGCAAAAGGCACAGAAATTTCATTTAAAACCATTTTGCTTTGAAAGTATTATTATTATGTTGGGAATATATATCAAAATGATATATACACAAGGAAGACAAGAGCATAGTTGGAAAACAATCAGTATGATGTTGTCTTAGGAGTAAATTCTAAATTTTATCACTTACACATCGATTGCGTAACCTCTATATATGTCAGTTTCAAATTTGTGGAATAAACGAAATTAGGTGAAATCTATTATTGGCAAAATAGTGCCCCCTCCCTCTAAGATGTCTACCTCCTGATTCCTGGAATCTGTGAATATGTTACCTTAGCTGACAAAGAGTAATTAAAGTTGCAAATGCAATTAAGCCTGACTATCAGAGGACCTTAAAATAGGACGGTAACACCGTACTACCCAAGGGGAATGATGAAATTGCCAGGGTCTTTAAATGTAGGAGTGGGAGGTGAAGAGTCGGTCTCAGACGGTACCAACAGGAAGGAGGATCGTCCAGTCGTTGCTGGCTTTGAAGATGGGGTCCACAAGCCAAGGAATGCCAGCCAGCTCTGTGGCTGGACATGGAGAGGAAACAGATTCTCCTTCTAGATCCTCCGGAAAGGAACGCAGCCCTGCCGACCTTGGTTTTGAGTTTGGCAAAGCCCAATACAGACTTCTGAACTCCAGAACTCCAAGACTGTGTGTCATTTTATCGTTTATCAAATTGCACTTAGTCTCGCTTCAATTCAAGTATTTGCCTAAAAGCTAAAAGACTTCCTGGGTGTTAGGAGGTGGTAAACTTCAGCCCACACAGCATCTTGGTGATGGGCAGGGTCAAATCAAAAAGTGGTTCTTTCAGGGAGGAGCCACCATTGGTACAATGAAACTTTATTGGTACTTCTTTGAACTCACCATGCAGAGCTCAGTCCAACTTTTTACAAGTAACTTATCATCCCAGTTTTGGGAGCTTGGGGTTTTAGAGTAATTGGAAATGGTTTGAGTTCTACTCGTCACTTATTTTGTCATTGCTGGCTCAAATCCATACCACATCTAGCTTGAAATAAAAGGAAAGGAGCTTAATTATTTTGCTTTTTATTTCATTATTTTCTTTCGGTTAGTAGTAATGAAATGAAGCACACGTCTGAAGTTAGCAGAAAGACTCCTTGATAATGAATTTCTTTAGGCATTATTGAATTTTCTCATCTAATCAATAATTTTATTATTTTATGCAATGCTTTGTAAGGCTCTGCCTTCTACGTGTTTATATATACAAGGATACACAACCAGACTTGTTTTAAAACATTTGTTCCTGTCAAAACTATTTATGTAATTTCTAAACATTATAAACCCCCTTGTTTGTTTCCTATCAGCATGCTATCTTTATTATATTATGCAATATCATTATTTAGATCTGAATTTTTGACAAATGACCACAACAAATGTATCGATTGATTCCACTCTATTACAGGAAAAGTCCTTGTTGGTAGCAAAGCTGCTGAGCTTTAAAACAGTGTCCTTATCAGAAAACACAGGCCCTGCCATTTTCTCTGCCTCTTTTAATACACAGCATAGGCTATTATACAAATTGATACAGTCATACAAGGCAGGAGGATGAAAGCAAAAATCATGATTATTTGGGTACATTTGCCCCATACTTATTGCCAATACCCACCTAAAAGTTGTGTGAAAGGAAATTAACGGACAATGTGAAATCTCCACTTATAAAATTTAAGAAATTTTTTTAGGGGGAAAAAAACGTGCTTTTAGTTTTTCTGACTTTTGTAAGAAAATTTCCACCTGATCAACGTTTGACCCTGCTCTTTTGCTTCTTGAAATGTGTCTTGTATTTATACTGAGTTTGACTAGTTTCCTGGCAGCTCCATTTCTCTTCTGAAGCAACATCTGAAGATCTTTCTTGCTTTTATAAGAGTATATGCTTATATAAGAACATATGATTTCTCTCTGTGATAATCTCTCATACCTTGTGCAAATGCATATATATATATATTTTTTTTTTTAAATAAAGGCCTCAAAATATTTCAAGCTCCCCAAATCCTCTTCCATTATAAATCATCTTAAAGGAATTTTAAACCTATTTTCAGTTCAGTTACGCTGCTGTGGTTCATATGTCAAGGTGATTTCAGGAGTAATCTCTGTATGGCTAATCAATTACTGCAATAGAGGAAAAGTTGATTGGCTTTTGGTCCCAAATGTCCACATGGCATTTTCCATTGAAAAATCTATAGAGGCACTGGTATATATTTTAGGATTATGGAAACAAGAAACCAGGTCTGTTCTGGTTGGTGTATATGCTTTGGAGAAGAGCCTGCAGACATTATTTTTGCAGGAAAGGAAACAAATATTTGTTGGACCACCACCCTTTCCCATGTGTACAATCCTCACAGCAACTGCAAGTTAGTCTTGTACTCAGTTCACTGATGGACACATTTGAGTTCAGAAGGTTAAGTGATTTGGACGTGGCTGAAAGAGGATTATAATCTTGTTTTGTCTGTCTATGAAGTCTGGGCTCTTGTGACTACCCTTTCTCTTATTTTCTACCAGAGGATAGATATGATTTATGGGGCAACTCTTATCCCAGGCCTGTTTATTGGAATTGGCAGACAAATCACTGAAACCTCTCTCTCCACCCAGGAAAGCTAAAGAGGATAGAGTTAAAGAGATAAAAATAGCATGGTCGTTTTAGAAACCTAGATGTAAAAGAGGAATAGGTGCGCAAGGCAAGCTGATGTTTGATTATGATACACAACGGATTCCTGAAACACTTAAATGTAATTAAAGATATAAAAAGGATAGAGTGAAATGTAAAAAAAAGTTATGAATATACAGCATTATAATGAGCTGCTTTTTTGAGACATGGCACTCCTTGCACACTCTTGTCCATTAACAAATTTAAAAAGAAAGAAGGCTACGTAGGAAGACAAAGATGATCTAAATGTGGAACTTGGCAGGTGGCTGTCATTGAGAAACAATAAAGACAGAGTGGCCTTCAAGAGGACCCTCTGAATGAGAAAATATTGTCTAGAGTGCTAGGTAAATTTCACAATTTTATTGGCAATTTAGTATGATTCAATTGCAGTCTATCTCCTCAAGACTTGGTATATTTAGTTGTCTTTTGCAGAGAGTAATGAATACGGAATTTATGTTTGGCAGTACTCTGCAGAAAGCAACAATTCTCTTGATGCATCTGCTCTGATAATTTGCTCATTTGACTACGTAAATGAGACTGCAACTGACACAGAAAGCCAGTTATACTAGATTAAAGATTCCAGCTCAGCAGAGAGTCTGGAACTTTCTAAGACTTTCTCCCACTTTCCAATGTCACAAAGACAGATTCATAAGGGCATTTCTAAAACATACTGTCTTGGAAAACTGGTCCACCTTCAATTAAATGATGGTGGTGATCATCACTGTGAAGTTTTGAAAGTCACATCCCTTCTTCAAGGAGGCATTTTGTGAAAGGAAACCAAGGATCATTGTATATGGCACAAGAAAAAAATCCTAAACGTATACTCCCTTGCTTCTAAGAAGACTGTTGGATTTGAATTTATATTTAATTTATTAAATTACAAATTTTAAAATGTGGTTTCTCTTAACCCCTTTAAACTTATAAATATTGTTTTTACTTATAAATCTAGAACATCACATAAAATAAAAACCATTCTTTTTAAGGGATCGTTCGAATAATGTTTGCTAAATTAAAATTAAACAGCGTGAATTACAAAGCAGTGGCAAGGTCTAAGTTGTATGTGTGTTAGTGAGAGGAAATACGTATAAAAAGAGATTGGATATTATAAGTCTAGTGTGAAAAAACAGGGTTTCCCAACCTCAGCACTGCTGACATTTGTGTCTAGATAATTCCCTGCGGTGGGGGCTGTGCTGTGTGTTCTAGGACGTGCAGTGGAGTCCCTGGTCTGCACCTACTCTGTTTCCCCGAACATAAGACAGGGTCTTATATTTATTTTTCCTCAAGAAGACACCCTAGGGCTTATTTTCAGGGGATGTGTTATTTTCCCCTCAAAGCCTCAGCTTGCAGCACGCACAGCATGGCCAGGACCTGACAGGGGGAGCCGACCTTGTTGGTGGGGCTGCCTGCATCTTTCCGGTCACCTCTGGGATAGTCGCTGTCACGATGGGGCAGATGAGAAGGGCTGCTCGTCTTCTTTCCCACTCTGCGACGACATGCATGGGTTGTGCAGATGCACCGTGTAGCCACGCACGTCACTAGGGCTTATTTTTGGGGTAGGGCCTATATTGTGCAAATGCTTAGAAATCCTGCTAGGGCTTATTTTATGGGTAGGTCTTATTTTCAGGGAAACACGGTACTAGAAGCCAGTAGTGGTCCCCTCCAGATGTGATAACCCAAAATGACGCCAGACATTGCCAAATGTCCCCCAGAAGGTGAAATTGCCTCAGTTGGGAACCTCCTGTGTTAGAATTTTTTTCTTATAGTTCTGCTCTTAGGGAGATATTCCCCCCTTTTCTCACATTTTTTTTTTATCATCTGAAATCATCCTATCCTCACCTCCCAGAAAATGTAAGCTGCATGAGAGCCTTGCTCATTATGTTTACCACACTCACACCCTAGCAACTTCAATTAATACTTCTTAAATAAACTAATAGAAATATAATCAAAATGAATCTGCTCGTGCTTTATTTGATGGTTAAAAAGATGTGATTAGATTAATAATATATTTAAATCTCTGTGAGTCCTTTTTAAGCTATGTATTAAATGAAGTTTTATTGATCTTGGATAAGTAAGTTTTACAAATAATGTTGATAGTTTATTGCTCTATCTCTTCTCTCCTTACTGGGTTAGAAACTCAACTAATAGCCAGTGTAGGCAAGAATGTGGAGAAATAAGTAGGAAACACATTAGATATTGTGAGTGCTTTGTGATTTGTAAACTGCAAAAATCTCTACCGAATATCAAGATCCCTTGTCAATTGAAAAGGATAAAGCAATTCACATGGTTAAACTGTGTTGGTCTGGCTATGATTACCTTTCAATGGGATAATTCCAGAATTCAAACAAGGCATTTACACTCGTGGGAAGAAAGCAATGGTGAACGAACTCACAGGCTTCAGAAGAACACAGATAAGCTGGAGAGTAGCAAACAGAAGCAAAATGAGGAAATACAGTCTTATTAGAGGAGGCGGGTGCTCGAGGGTGTGAGGAACTGAGTCTAAGTCAATCTGAAGTTAGACATGGGCAAGCCTGAGAGCCCAGAAGCCAAAATCCCAACAACATCTGAGATCTAACCTGCTTATCAAAAACATGAGTTGGCAGAGAGGGAAACACCAGGCAATTTGTGACAAAAATCACAGGCAGTCAGGGACACCCAAGGGCAGGTGCAGAGAAACTTCGCCTTACTGGAAAACCGAGGCTGAGGTGGGCACTGCGCCTTCTCAGATGTGGGAGCTCACGCCAGCATCCAGGGCAGAGAGCTGAGAGTCCAGTGGTCATAGAGGACTGTTGGGTGCTGGGGATGATGTCTTCCCAGCCTCTCGGGGCCCTAGTCTGTGGGACATGCTATTTCCTCTGAAGACTCCACCACCTGGGCTTGTGATGGAGCCACCGAGTGGGAAGTGCCTTGGGCATTTGCAACAGAGCTGCAAATCCAGAGTGCGCGTATAGTTGTTTCCTGTCATTGCTTTGTGGGGGCCATGATGTTTTCAGCTTTTCCCAGAATTTTTCAGGCAGATGTCCTAGAACAGAGCCTCCTCTGCCCGTGGCAGGCAATACTCGGGTTCTTGGAACACACACGATGCGCTAAGCCATTGCACTTCCAGAAGGCCGTTTAGTAAGAATCAATTCCAGTCTGAATGTGCGAACGGCGAGGGAAGCTTTCTACACGTGTACGTTGTTACATCGTCTTTGATGACATACTTGGGCACCCTACATGGAGATCAATTCTTCCCAGAATATCCCCCCAGACAGAACTTGCTGCCGATATATTTCATGCTAAACAGCCCAGCTGAGGGTTTTGCCTTGCTGTGTCTATTTAACTCCTACCCTTTCATTTCTACGCCCTTTAAAGCTCCCATCCTTCTCCCAGTGCTTTCTTGAAACTGCTCTCTCTGAGGTCCCTTAGGAATTTCTGCCGGTCACATCGTCCTCACTTCCCTGGCGTCTCTGAGGGTGTGGCGACTCTATTCCCTCTGATTTGGGAGCCCGAGCCTTGCTGCTGCTGCCTGCCTTCTTGGGTAGCCAGCACTGAGGGTCTCTGTAGACCCCAGGAGCCCCACCCCGACAGCTCCCTGCCGTGCCAGCTGCTTGGCTTCTTGCCTTAGTGGCTCCTCCTGAGAGTGCTTCATTAATTCATGCCTGGCACATGAGTCCCTGGGCTGGGATCAGCTGTGTGGGGACCTGAGACACCTTGCCTGCTTATAGTCTGTCCTTGCACCCATGATCGCTTCTTTAGGTCTGTTCCTCTCCTCTTGAACACCTGCAAAACTCACTCCCGTGGAAATCTCATCCACCCCAACAGCTCTATCACCTCCCCAAGCAGCAATCCTCAATGCCAATCTTTCCCCAAAGCTCCCAGCTGGGCTCCTTGCAATGGGATGCCCACAGTTCCTACATTTAGTATGTATAAAGCCAAATCCATCCTGTCTAGAGCACCCTCGCTCAAGGACTTTGTTGTTGGTATTATTAATCATTTTCTTCCTTGTCTCTTCTGCTCAGGGCCAAAGCCGCCTTCTCCGTAGTCCTGAGGCTGGAAGCTGGTGGTGGGATGGACCCGGTTTAGTTCTGGTTCGTGTCCATGTGATGCGAGTGTCTCCTATAAGACTCCGGGCCTTGGGGAGCTCTTGCACCCAGGTGTCTTATCCCCTTGGCAGGGCAAGGGCTCCGCTCAAATCCAAACCCACATTCGTGGTGTCAGCCAATTCTCTCTGAGCCAAAGCAGTTTGAAAGTCCCAATGTTTACCCAACTTCTCTCAGTTTAGGATTTCTCTCCAAAACTACGGGTCTGGCAATTCTTCAGAGTCTTTTCCAGCTCTTGAATCTTCCAAAGATATCTTTCCAAAGATAAAGTATCCGGAATTTTAAAAATTCTTTTCATCCCTGTGTGGGTTGGGCATGGTTAGTTTGAATGGTATTCAAACTAACCAATTGGCATTCCTGGAAAAAGAAATTCGGTGGTTTCTCTTTTCTCCCCCAGGACTTTAATTCAGACCGCTCTGATCCCTTCAGAGAATGAAGAGAATGAGACCCATCTCTAAAACTGGTTCCTTCCGTCTTTTCTTATTCCCACTCAGTGCTTTCAGATTTATCTTCCTGAAATAATGTCATGGCATCTTTCTCCTTCCACGCTTGGAAATTGTTGACATTGTTCAACTGCCACAGGGGCTGCTACCAATTCCTGAGGCAGACCAAGGTCAAGTTTGTTTCCAGGACAGGCCCTTGTCTTTCCTCCCACTCCTCATCGCTGCGTATTGAACGCTAAATCCCATGTTAACATGTCCCCTGCTTCAAAATATCTTTGTGCATGCACGCTGTCTTTCTTCTGCACGGAGTGATCTTTCCTGTTATACTTCTTCACAAGCCACGTTATTCCCCAAAACACATTCCTGGCCCCCCACATGGGGAAGCCCTCCTGTTCTCTTGTCACAAGTGTCTTTTGTCTTCCATGATACTTCCACATGCCACCTTGCAACCCGGGACTGTGTTTAATGTAGCTCATCACCTTGAGTCCTGCTGTGTCACTGTTTGGGTACCCTCTTCTCACCTGACCACACCTGGCACTGTGTAGATTGCATGTAGAATGATCCATCCTTAACCTTAAGATTTGCTTTTTCTTTTTTTTAATGCATGTATGCCATTTTAGCAATGAAGAGCAGTTCAATGCATGTGAGTGCCACTCTTAGTAAGGTCAACTGGAAAAAGAGACAACCAAGCCAGAAACTTAAGAATCAAAAGAAAGGGGCTGAAGGATTAGAGAAAGAAGCCTTGGGAGAGGTATCAGATGCTAAGGTACAGTGAATCCACGTCTTAGAACTGTCTCCCTACGTCTTTGAGGAGGGAGAGAGCTAAGACCCGAAGGAGAGGGACTGAGAGTGGATATGATATGTTCAGTGCAAAATTTGCAGAGCTAAGACTGTGACACAGTTTGGGATTGCAGGCTGACTAGGTTAAATAAAGTTTGCACTTGCTTGTTTGTCCATTTAAATCATCCACAGAACCTGGTACTTCTAGGGTAGCTATGGGAACCAGTAGACAATGATTAACAACTGCTAGCCATAAACTCAAAGGCAAGGAACATCTGGCTCAAGGGAAAACAGAAAAATAAATCTGTTCTTCAGAATGAGTGCCATTCACCATAAAGGACACTAACGGCTAACCATTAACTTGAAGCAGAACAGAAGGAAAATCCTTGAGCAGATCTACCTAGCAAGAGATGGCAATGGTCATCGATTGTAGGATGTCCCTTATTTCTGGTTTACTACCATGAAAATACCCTGAAGGAAGCAAATGCGTTTGCGTTATTTTAATGAAAAACTTGTTTGTCATTATCTTTGTTTTTCTACATTCGCTTGTCATCTTGATCACTTTGTTTTCCCATCAGATCTTAAATTTTGCACCCAAAAATAACTCTACTCATTTATTTGTTACAGTTACGATGCGTTATTGTGTTGCCCTTTAATCCATGTATAGTGAATGAGTGATTAGTGGAATGTTTTATGGACATTTCTTGTTTGCATTGCTCCCTCTTCAGATCCTACCTGCACTTAGGTTAAGATTTAAATCAGAAGAGAAACTGGATTTATTATCTTCTCAGATACAGCACTGCTTTCCAATTCTGTTCATAATTTTCTCTGTGAGAGGCTTATTTTAGAAGAACCCTAAACAAATGTCAGATTATTAGGCTGATCATGTATAATGTTGATCAATATTTAAACACCTATCGATGAAGTGTGTGTGTATAAATCTGGCATATTGGCATTGCCTTCATTCTGATTTATATGTTTTTGTATTACACAGACTGTGTAGCAAATTTACTGTGAGATTAGCCAGTTCCATGAGAAACATCTGCCTACATGGAAATTTAACATTCTTTTCTTTCCTTTTTATTTCATTATATTATCAAATGTTTATCTTTAGATTTTATAAAAATTAAGGAAACTGTGGCAAATTTCCTTTTCTTCATCTCGATGATTTTCGTTTTAGAAATAAAGTTCAACTTGGAAATGTTAATTCAAATATCACATTGTGCTTATAATTTTAGATTGTACATATAAGATCTGTAAGGCAATACTGCAGATATCCCTCCAGTTTGATACCCTTTGGGTATGAGCAAATAAATTCAATAAAATGGAATTTTACAAATCAGATTGATCTTATACAAACACATCAATTGTTTCTCTTAACACAAATACTTTGAAGAATTCAGGTACCACTTCAGAGTATTTCCCTTCCTCGCTTAATTACTTCAGCTAAGATGTAAGAACTCATGCGAAAATCTGCATAAACTCTCTATGTCCAAACTGTAGCATGTGTTATGTGTTTGGGAATTAATTTGGCTTGAAAAGTCTTCTCACTTCCTGACATTCCCCCTCCTCCACTGAGAGTTTAGAGTCCATCTCGGGAAAGATGGGCCTAGCACAGCCAGTTCCAAACCCAGTTAACCAAGCTGGGTACATGAAAAATCACAACTGTCTTCATGTCTTTCATGGAAAGAGGAGAACACCAAAAGGAAGTGAGCTTTCTGTGCCTGAATTTTGAAGGCTCTTTTTGAAAAAAAGAAGTGAGATTCCAAGAGAGAGGAAATAAACTGAGAGTTCAGCCCGGGAGCCAGGCTGCAAATGATGCCATCCGCCAGGAGATCACCACTGAGAAAACACTTGCCTTCTCGCCTGGGTAGAAGTGAATGAAGATAGCAGAAAGAGAGAGAGAGAGAATCTTTTCTCAATGCTTATCCCTTCTTAACCATGGAACAGAGGTTTTTTTTCTCTTGATGAAAATAGGATGAAGAATAAAAACATAGAACTCTGCCATCACTCCCAGCACTTTGGGAGGTGAAGGTGGGAGGATTGCTTGAGGCCAGAAGTTTGAAACCAGCCTGGGCAACATAATGAGACCTTGTCACTACAAAAAATAAAAATTTAGCCGGGCACAGTGGTATGCATCTGTAGTCCTAGCTACTTGGGAGGCTAGGGTGGGAGGATCGCTTGAGCCCAGGAGTTAGAGGTTACAATGAGCTACTATCCCACCATTGCACTCTAGCCTGGGTGACAGAGAAAAACTTATCTCCAAAAAACAAACAAACAAAAAGAGTATTCATCAAGAGTAGGCAGATATGTCACTTAATGTTGTCATAATCAAAAAGCATTAACAAGTACAAAAACTAAGTGCAATCTAAAAATATTAATATCTATGTAGACTTCAAGACTTTTCATTATCTCTGATCTGTATCATACTATAATGACTGGTTTACAATATTTTGTTATGCACCATAAATAAAAGTTTTGTTCTTTCGCTTCTTCATGTTCTCCCATAAATAACCTTCTACTAATAGTTGTAGATTATTCAGGAAGAACAAGATAATGGAAACTTATTTTGGACTATTTCTCTTTATTCTAAATGTTCCATCTGTCTAACTATATTTATGGTATGTAAAACACCTGTTTTTTTATTTCCAAGGGACCAGTCTGGTTCTGAAGTCACAGCTGGTGATGGTCTGCGAGGGTGTTCAGATACTATTTCTCAAGCAAGGCAGATGGCTATCAAAAGAAACTTTGTGATTTTATTTTTCATCACCATCAAAAATTCTGGACAAACTCACAGGGATGAGACTGCCAGCACTTCACCATGAACAGCACAAGACTGTGTGTGAGGGGCAATTCTAGGCTTGTGGTGGTGGAAGGGAGCAAATACAAGGCATCATGATCCCATAAGAATAATGGCAATAGAGTCAGCCCTTAGGATCAAGTGGTGGAAAGCAATACATTCCAAGAGCCACCTGGACCTAAACTTGTAGATGTACTTGGCTTTGACTAGGTCCCCTGAAGAACAAGCAGTGGCCGAGGAGGGTTCCTCTGGGCTGCAGAGTGAAGATGATGTGACACAGGTAAGTTCAGAAGGAGCCGTGCTAAGATGCAATGCCCAGACCAGGAGACTTTTGGGGATCAAAGCCAGGGTTACTAAAAACTGGCATTGACAAACTGTCAGAAACAGGGATATGGACAGAGTTTTACGTAAAGGACAAAAGTGAACTCTGGAAATGGAATTGCACCTGCTGTGTACCCAACTCAGATAAAATCACCTTGGAAGGGTGCAAAAAATCCTAATGAGCTATGCCAGGAATAAACAGATGGATAAAACAGGTTCTCCAGCCTTGGGCAGTCTGTAATGTTTATTCTTTGTCTTCAGGCTCTGTGAGTTTTCTGAAACATGAAATGTGTAAAATTAGTAAAATTAATGAAATATATAAGAAAGACAACTCTAAAAATGAATAAGAGAGAAGAATATAGATAATGAAAAAACACCATGAACTTTAAGGCATTAGCACTTTTAACGTCATTTGTCTGAGTGAACCAATCCAGTTTTAAACAATTGTGATATTGTGTGCGCTTGTTTTATCTGCTTTCTATAGTGTTTAAATCATTAAGAAAATCAGTTATATCAGACTGTGATTTTAATGAAATGATTAGGATAATTTGATTAGGTGTGCATCAATGTTTAAATGTCTATGGGAATCTAATTTGTTAAATTAATAAGCTCTTGATTGATTGGTAACATAAATAAAATATGGATATTTAGGAGAATGCTATATAAATATAAAAAATTGGGGTAGGAAAGTAAATATGGCAGTGTTCTTCATGCACATAAACTTTGGGGGTGTTAAGGAATCTCTCAACCTTAAAAAGAACAGATGACTCAAAATCTCATAGTGTTTATACCCAGTAGAAATTAAACTCTAGGAATACCCACTGGTAAAAAAAGAGAGAAAAACAGATATAATGCCCTCTGAAATATGGTAAAGAGACCCTGTAAATACGGAGGATATAATCACTAATTGAGAATATGTGGTTTTACAACATTTAAATCAAGTTATAGGAAGCAAAGGGCATCACTCTATGGAAGTAGTTATTGGCTATTAGAAGAGTTAATTCTTAATGGAGATTTTGATATTGAAAGAAAATGTGCAATAGAATTCAGCAGGTTACAGGATACGATGAAAGAATTAAAAACCAAAGGGCAACATGTAAAACTGTCAATTATATATGCCTTACCATACATCTAGATAGGAGATGGGGCTGCTTGGGAAAGAAGAACATACTCGAGGGTTTAGGAGGTGGTGCGGATGAGACCCAGTGTTTGGTTAAAGATATGTCAAGTTTGGAGGGGCCTTGGAGAGACCTAAGTCAGAGGCAGAGGGATAAATGGGTCTGAGTGCCAAATGATGGGAAATCTGGGCCAGAACCCCTGGAAGTCATCAACTGATGGGTGAGTCAGATGCACACATTGAGTGCCAGGGGCCAGGGTCAGACCAGGGTGGGAGAAGGTTCACAGGAGGTGAGTGAATGGAGGTGGCATCATACAACTCCTGAGAAGTTTGGCTCTGTAGGCGAGCAAAGAGTTACTGTAGTGCCTTAAGGCTGTGGTCCCCAATCCCCGGATGATGGACCAATGTAGATACCTGGCCATACAGCAGGAGGTGAGCAGCAGGCAAGTGAGCGAAGCTTCATCTGCATTTACAGCCACTCCCCATTGCTCCCCACCCTTCCCACCCTGGAAGAAAAATTGCCTTCCATGAAACAGGTCCCTGGTGCCAAAAAGGTTGGGGACCGTTGCCTTAATGGATGAGTGGTACCCTGGGAGGTTTTTTAATTTTTAATATGGGGGTTATTGAACCCTGTTGGTGATGGACAGTATGAAAGAGGCAAAGGCTGGTGGTGCAGGAGAAAGTAGATGAGTGATGGAAACAGTTCCCTAAGAAGGGAAGAGGTGACAGCTACAAAGTACATGCACAGCATCTCAGGCTACAAAGGAGAGAGACGGTGTCTCCACTTTATGAAAGAGAAAGAAGGAAATATGGAAGTGGATAATGGATAATAAATTGACTATGAGAAGGGGATGGGATTCCCATGGGACGCATTTTGTTTCCTTTGTGGTGTGGAAGATGAGATTACAGACTGATTCTGAAAAGCATCGAGGTGGTGTGATAGTTAAGTAGAAGTGAGAAGGAACAAAACTGTTATCTCAGTGGGGAAGGTGGCAGAGTGAATTGAATAGCAAACATTTGCTACTGGCTCTTTTAAAACATTAAAATGTATATAATAGAATTTGAAGACTAAGATTTTTTGCAAAATTTGGGCATGATAAAAACAACATATAGACTATTTTATAAAGTCTTAAACTTTAAATTATTAAGTAAACCCCCAAAGTGATTCTATGGTCTGAGGTAGAAAGACAAACATTATCATTACTAATCTATTAAAAAGGTTACTGCAGAACATTCTATCACTTATTAATAGCATTTTTCCTCCCACAGTAATGGAATTTGGATATTCATTTCCTACTAATGGCAAAGGTAATGCAATTTTCTCTAATGAGTTGAGAAACTTGCTCACTGACACTGCTGTTCTACGTACAGGATGCTTTATGGAATTTCGTATCAGAAAGAAAACAGCCTGGAACTGTGATATTTCTGGGTTCCTCTCCCAGCCTCTTGCCTCCTCATTTCTTCCAATTCCCCACCCTGCCAAAGCCACACCAGGGCAGTGATGTCACCAGTGGGCTGTGATGCCATCCTCAGCTCCTTCACTCCATGATCTTCCTGCTTCCTCTTTGCCTGTTGCCCACTATCATAGCCCATGGCCTCGGCTTGCAGTTGCAGGTAAGAAGCCAGAAAAACAATGTGCCGTCTTCACTAATAGTCAAAATAAATGACCTCAGATAGCTTCTTGCATTTTCTCTGGCAGATCCACATTTTGTACATAGCTGTTCCAAAGTTAGATGATTTGCCTTTTATTCTGAGAGGAGAGACGATAGCCCCACTCTCTTTTTTTCTCTGCTCTACCCACAAATGCCTTTGCCATTGCCCACTTCTCTCTCTACCTAAGATCTTGCTTCTCTAAATGAGTTCTTTCCCACCCCTCCACCAGGGCTTTGGGTCTGGCCTCTACTGGAAACTTGCTCCATAAATGGACTCATTTGTGTTCTCTCCCTGTCTTGCATTCTCTCACTCTTCCTCCTTTGCTGACAAATACGCCTAACTCTTTTTTCCCCCATTTCCATACTGCCACCAACCAAAAATAATTTCTATTCATACATCTAACTTTCAAGTTATCTGTCCTTTCTCCATCTTTTTAATATCAAACATCTTGGGGAAAGTCTGTGTATAAAATACAGCAATTTTGTCTGTATAATCTGTCTCTTATTACCCTCCTAGAAAGAAGTATGTATTCCCATCACTATAGAAACCACCCTCTTTGGAGGGTGCCTAAAAACTTCTTGTGCATATGAATCACTTGAGGATGGAGCTAAAATGCAGATTTTGTGCAGGAGGTTGGGGCTGGAGACTGACATTCCACGTTTCTAACAAGTTCCCAAGGGATGGCCCCTGGATCTGTTCCTGGACCACAATTTGAAAGGCAGAGATTGAATGTATCATCACTCAAAGTCTTATTAATTTTTTTACAGGCTGTCAGTTGAAGATTAAAGACTAAAATCCTGTCTACCTATTTTCATCTCTTTTTACCTTCAACTCATTGCTATTTGTCTTCTGAGCACGTCACTCTACTAAATCTGTTCTCTGCAATCGTCTCTGGGGTGTCCCATCTAATAGATCTTCCATCAGTATGTTACTGGTCACCTCTGCTGAACTCAGCACTGTGGACCACTCATGCAATAAAACGGCACAACTCTGGCTTCCGTGGAGGGAGAGATTCTTCTGGGTAGCATGACTGGGTAACATCGATGTTTTGCTTTAGGAAAAGGCTATTTGCCTGTATCCATGTTGTTTGAGCCTCAGACCAAAGCACTGAACCACTGATCCAAAACTGAACTGCCAGAATCTCCAACTCCTGTGCCCGTGGCAGGTGGCTCAGGGCTGGTGCATGACCCTAATCTGCCCCATCAGAATTCCCTTAGACGTTTCTGTTAAACCTATTTAAAAAACAAAACAAAACAGAAAACATCCTCTATGCTCTGAGGCTGCTAATGTGATAGAATGTGAGTTCTGCTCTGAGAACGGCCATGTCTCACTCACCATCTGTAGACGATCTGTTTTGAAGACAGATGATATTCTGATGCCTCCATCTCAGCTGCTGTGCCAGATATAGCCCTGGATAGCACATCCGTATGTTCTAGTACTTTGTTCCTTTTTCCTTGATCTCTTCGTGGCTTTAAAGTAATTTAAGTTGGGCTTCCTTCATATGCAACAAAAACTTCTGACAATAAACTCTCCTATCAATGATTTCTTACTTGTAGATTTTTATGAGAAAAAACAGGCGAGTCAATGATACAAGTCTACAATAGATAGAAAAATTTAGATACGGATAATTTTAGTAATTGTTTTGTAGTTTTATAAATAATCAGTGTAGTAATTGAGAAAATAATGTTAGTCATATTTGCAATGTCCAAAATGTTACTTGGCATCCTACATACACGTAAGAATTAATACACTGGAAAAACTGAGTATCGTATTGCATTCCTTGAAAATTTTCAAATTCTTAAAATAGAGTAAAAATGAAAATAAAAAGAAATATCTCTTTACTCTGTTTCCCTTAAATAGGAAAAATCTCTAATGCCTCCTTAGAAAAATGGGCAAAAGAAAGTAAGAGAAAATTCACTGAAAAAATTAAGAAAGTTGAAATTAAGAAATTACTTAAACTTTTTTGGTGACCATTGAGCATTTTTTCTACCAGAGGGACTTTAACATCTATTTTTCACATTTTGAAAACAAAAATTCCAAGAGTATGATTGACATTTGCAAAATTTGTGGTTTCATATAAGGAAATGAGGCACCATGTACAATGCAATTTTCCCTTCAGCAATATTCTATGTCTGATATCATATAAGTAGGTAAATGTGTAGAGTTTTCTGTGTGTTTGGTGCATTTCCTAAGTGTGGCATCTTTGTTGCTATTGTGAATGCATTTTTCTATTTTTTACATTTCTGCTGATTTAAAAAATTATTAATGCTCATATATTCTTGTAGACATTTTAATGTTTCTTAACTTTTAATAATACTTTTCTAGCTGATTATATTGGATTTTTTTAGGCATCTACTCATTCATTTATTCCTCAACTATTGAGGACCAATGGTGTGTTGAGGACCAATGTGTGTCTTTTGCATGATGCTAGAGACAGTTTGTAAATGGTAATAATGATTTTTTTCATTTTTTAACTTTTATTTATTTTTCTTC
Organism: Mirza zaza; assembly: GCA_008750895.1. NCBI lineage: Eukaryota > Metazoa > Chordata > Mammalia > Primates > Cheirogaleidae > Mirza > Mirza zaza. The sequence goes on from VSMD01111394.1 coordinate 283,395, forward strand.
ATTGTTGCATTTTCTAGAGCTCCCAGAACAATTTGCATAATAGCAGAGATGTCAGGCATACTTGCCTTATTCTTGATTTAATGGGAATGCTTTATTACTAAGAATAAGGCTCGCCATTTGAGTGTGAATAATTTTTTGAATGATATTTTATTGAAACTTCTTTTTATTCTTAATTGAGTATAACTATTTTATTAATCTGTCATGCGTACTGAAAGTCATCAAATTTCTTTAATGCATCTGACAAGTTTTTTTTCCTCCCTTTAGTCAATTTACATAGTGGCTCAAATTTAGAATGCTAGTGTCAAACTATCAGAATTCAATTATTGAAAGGTGGACAGGCAGACAGACATCACAACCACACAGGCAACCAAGAATAGCTTAATATATATTTCATATAGCTTATATATTTAATAGATAGCTTAATATATATACTGTAGTATATATAAAATCTATCAATGCAATCTACTGCATTAACAGAATATGAAGAAAGCCATCACTATATGCATAAAAGATAAAATACATCCTTCATTTATGATAAACCAATCAAACAAATCCTCAAAGTAAACTCAAAAAAAGGGTAACTTCCTTAATTTGATAAAAGATAGATAAAGTAAACATGAATTTTCAGGATGAAGCTCTGGAATGGCTTTCTTTAACACAGTAACCAGGTAAAAAAATTGTTTGATTGTGCTTCTGTGCCAACACTGAGGTGTAGGATATAGGAAAGAAAAGAGTCGAGTGGTATAATTATTTAAAACAAACAAATTAAGCTCTCATAACTCACAGTCAATACGATTGTCTACATGGACTGCCCAGAGAATCTTAATTACAACTGAAGATGGAGTCCAGCCCCGTGATCAGTAGCAGCTATTAGCAGCATTTCTATGTACCGACCACAACATATAATGTACTCGTAAAAAGAATTTAATTCAAAATAAGTGCAAGAATTAAGAATGAATCTAATGAAGATGTAAGATGGGGAAAATATTAAAGAACTCTTAATGTGTTTGGAACAACAAGACGATTCAGTAAAAACCTCAACAAGAGAAATAAAAGCTAAATCATGTAACGAGGCACAGAAATGGCCAATAACTTTTTTCAAAGAATACTCACCCAGAACAGCAATGAGGACCGGGGAATTGTAGATGAGGACTGTTGTCCCTGTAGGGGAGGGTGTGGTGGTAGAGATAGGAGCCTGGTTATAGCGGGAGGATTGATTAAAGAATAAATGTATTAAGCATAATTGGAGACAGATGTCTCCCTTGCCAGAAAAGGGAGATATATAAACAGAAAATGACAAGACTAGATTGAACCCTGGAGGCGGATATGTCTGTGGGAACTCATGGTTGTTCTCAGATGATAGGCAGGGTAGGTAGGTAGGCAGACAGATATGGAAATGTTGGTTCCTGCATGCCCATATACACACATGCATATAAATTTCCTAACTCTGTCCACTGAGATGACCTGGCACCCACAATGCACCCAGAACACTGCTGTTTGTGTAATACATTTGGTTTATATATATGGTAGATATAAATACCATTTTCCACTAGAAAGAGCCACCACCCCTTGGAGAAATAGCTAATACAGGGCTAGAGCAGAGAAAGAACAAGATGAGGCTGGAATGTTTTATTCTAGAAAGCAAGGTGGAGCTCAAAAGAATGACAAGGGCCTGTCACAGAGACAATGGAACAACTGGAGAAACTTGAACGAGGTGTGAGGACTCAATGCATCAATGTTAATTCTCTGGTTTTGATTATTATATTGTGTTTATTCAGGAGAACACCCTTGCTTGTAGGAAACACAAGCAGAAGTCCTTAGGTGGGACATCTGGTTGAGGAACTGACTTTCAAGTGATTCAGGAAAACTTTTTTTTACTGAGCATCCAACATTTATGGTTGTTTAAAAAAAAAACTTTGTTATTGTAAAAATATCTACCTCTCCTAGTAATCACAGAAGTGTTAATTAAAACAAGATTAGATTAGCAAAAATTTTCAAATGTGAGGAAATCAAGTGTAGGCAAAAGTGAGGAGAGATAGGAATTTTCACTCGATTATTCTGTGTGCAGAATATTTGCATTATCTACTCAATCACAGATATGTGTACCCTGTGATTGCCTAGAATTTCCACCTTTGCGTAGATACTCTTGAGTTTTGCACACACATTGCACAAGGAAACATTTCTAAGGATGGGCATACCAGCATTGTTCGTAAGGGTGGAAAACTTGAAATGACTTAGATGTCCACAGAAATGTGGATAAATACATTTTGATACATTGATAATTGCAATAATTGAAATGATTGAATCTGATCCACACCTATCAGCAAGGATCCACATTGAAAACACAAGATCAAGTAAGAAAAACGAGTTACAAAGGGTATCCACTGAATGATGACATCACGTACATTTCAAAAGGCACACAAAATACCTAATTTTGTATACATGTGTGTGTTTGTGTGTATGTATAGATATGTGTGGAGATACATGAGATTATAATGTGTGTATATGTGTATATGACAATTTCAAGTATTTGCTACCTTTGAAAAATGGAAGAGGGAAGGAATCAAAGAAGAGTTTTAGCTTTAAAATTTCATATTTTGTGTATTTTCAAATGTCTGGAGCAAATATGCTGATTGCCAGCAGTTAAATTAAGGTATGGAATTTGTGGTTATCCCCTTTAATGCTTTATACATTTTTCTTTTTCCAGTCTTCAGTAATATTTTCTAATTAAATAGAAGAACGCTTTCCAAAGGACAGTCTGCTTTGGTGGAATAAAACCAAGAAAGGGTGGGGGTTGTGTGTACAAAAAGAGGGAGGGGTGGGTATCAATGCCAACCTCTTGGATACGGCACTCAGAGCATCCCAAACCACCCTCAAGTCTAAAATGTTATTATTATTTTTAGTATTATAGTATTATTCACAATCTTGCATTATCTGTGCCAAAAGCTTATGACACTAACCAGAGAGGAAAGGCTTCTGAACAAGGCCCATCACGACAGTGCCACCGCCAGACAAAATGAGACTACTGTGTGTCTCTGTCTCTAGCAACGTCTTCAAATGGCAGCCGCGTCTGGCGGGGCAGATGTTACCCATATCAGAATCCTGCAGGTATGCATTACGATTGGAAAAATACAGTCATTTCCCAGAAAAGGGCAATAAGCTCCTTGAGGAAATGGAGCTATTTTCTGAATCATACAAAGGTAGCATGGGAGGGAGAGTGGTGTAGATCTTGATAGTGTTCTTGTGAGGCCACTCTCCCTGTTACTCCATTGCACACTATTCTACTGATTTTTGTAATTTAACACACTCTCCATTTTTTTTTACCTTGTTTATTTGTTCATTTACTTGTTACTCTCTTTTCACCCAGTAAAAGAGATATTCCATGAAGTCAGGAATCTACTTTATTTCTTCACGTCTACTTCTCAGTATGTGTCAGTACCTAGCACATATTTGACCCATAGTAAATTCTCATATATACTAATGGAATAAACCAGAAAAAGGCAATGAGTAAACATCTTCTGTCAGGTTTTTCTAGTGGATGTAAACATTTTGTACATCACTGATACTTTGGAATGTATGTTAAAACTACGTTGGTGCCCTCTCAATCTTCCTACTTATAGTAAATAATTTAATGATACCAGGTAAGATAAGATGATATGGAGACCAACCCATGAATTATGGCTCCTAAGCAAATGTGACAGATCAATATGGAACATAAATTGTAGAAAGATCTTTAAGCAAAGTATTTTAATGCTGATTCAAACTGTATGTTCTAACTTCATATGCATTCATTTTTAACAGCAAGTTAATTATATTTTACTGACAAGGATAGTGAAGGAATTGTAAAACATAACAAACAAATATAATATATTGCATATTGTTGTTACATAAAACAAAAAATTAAAATGAAATCGGTTGCACTTTTCCGTACTAGTAGCCTGAACTTCTATAATAAATTGTTCAAAGACAAATCTAGTCAACTGATTTTATGTTCACCGTTGCAAGGAGACTATGATCGATATGAGGTAAAGTATTTGCATATTTACAGCAACATTTACTTTAACTACCTGAAAGTCCACAGTGTGACTAAAAAAATAATTTCTGATTTATATAATTAATGGATTAGAGACTTTCATCATGGGATTACTGTCATTTTAGTAGCCTTATATAGATGAAATACAAAAACTAATGGATTTTCATTCATAGTTCTCTTATATCAGGTATGACACTACTATCTAAGTAGAAAACAATTGTGTTTTTTAGTAGAAATTATTTCTGCGAGATGTTGTGTAGCCGTACAATTAAATGAAACATATCTAAGGCAATGTCAAGAGAAGAAAGAAAAAGGAAATCATTTCAAATACAGTGCTAATTATCCTACTACGACATATTTAAAGGGAATTTTTGTTTAAAGAAAGGTCTTTTAAACACAAATTGAGCATTTCAGTGTCTGTGATGCTCTAAGTTTGGGTTAGAATGTTTTTAAACTATAGACTGTAACCCATTAGTAGTTGTGAAATTATTGAAATATATTACCACAATGTTGTTTTAATAAAATGGAATAAAAATATCAAAAACCATTACATATGTGATACCATACGTTTTTTCTACCAGTTGTTGGGCAGGCATTTATGTATAGTTGACCTTTGAACAATGAGGGGGTCAGGGGTGGTGACCTTTGACCAGTCAAAAATCCACATCTAACTTTTGGCTCCCCCAAAAGTTAGCTACTACTAATAGCCTACTGTTGACCGGAAGCCTTACCAATGACATAAACGGTCAACTAAACATATCTTGTACGTTATATGTATGATATACTACATTCTCACAATACGGTAAGCTAGAGGAAAGAAAATGTTACAAGGAAATCACAAGGAGGAGAAAATATATTTACTGTTAAGTGGAAGTAGATCATCATAAAGGTCTTCATCGGCGTCATCTTCGCGTTGAGTAGGCTGAGGAGGTGGAGGAAGGGGCGGGTCTTGCTGTCCTAGGCGTGGCAGACGCAGAAGAGGCAGAAGAGGTGGAAGAGGAGGCAGGGGAGGCAGGGGAGGCAGGCACACTCGGTGTAACTTTTATTGAAAAAACTTATGCATGTAAGTGGACCTGCACAGTTCAAGCCCATGTTGCGAAAGGGTCAAGTGAACTTTAATTGCATCAAAGTGGGATCCTTCAGTAGCAACTAAGGGACACTGGCTGTCTTGACCCACACAGAGAATGGACTGCAAGGTGTGATATGGTGCGTTCCCACGGCTGGCAGCGGCTAGGGGTCCGGGCTTCTAAACCGCAGGTGTCTTGCATCCAGTTGGTCACCCCAGGTCACGGTGGCTGCCACTGCCCTAGAGCTGATGCTGACTTTCCTCGTTCAATGTCCCTTCCACGCTGGCTTCCCTTTCAGCTGCAGGTCAGGCTACCAGAGTCCATTTTCCAGTGGCATGACCTAGACCTCTGGTCCCGATGGATCTGTCCCTTTGCTTCTGCCATACAAGGCTGCAGTGGTTTTCCATGAACTGCTCTGCTAGTGCTGGTTGTAGGCTGGCCAGGCAACAGGTCACCTCAATGTCACGCACATTCCTCCCTACCCGCATCACTTAAGGGCAAGTCTCTCTTCCCTTGAAAGGTACAATGCCCTCATCCACGACCACAGTTCCGTGTGGCCAGGGGAAGGAATGTTCAGAAGTGGTGGAATGGAATAGATCTCTTCCTTGGTTGGAACCCAGGGACCCAGTTTTGGGGGCATTGTGAAATGTCCCCAATGTCGAAGTATCTGCAATGTCAGTAAGCCCAGCAGGCACTCCTCGGGCAAATTTTACCCTTTCCTGAAGCAATTTCAGGATTTCAACAGGTGTCCTTCTGAGCTGCCCCTCCAGCGGTTCTTCCTGTCAGTGTGAGTGTCCAGGTGGAGGGTGGTGGGGCTGGTGGTGGAGCTCCTAGCTTGGCTAGCAATGACACCAGCACAGCTCTGGTCTCTACTGTCTTTGGGACCAAAGGAGACAGTCACACTGTACCTTCCTGAAGCCTCCTGGCCCTTTCATATTGAACGTGTGGCCTGAATGGCCTCACTTGCCTGTTTTCTTGGTTGCTCAAGTGAGCTCCGTGAAGGCAGGGATGCACAAGGTGCTCCTGCAGACTCTCTGTATGGCTCAAGTCCAATCTTCCATCGGGGAACTATGAGCCAGGAGCCACCTGCAGGACCGTGAGCTTGGCCTTAGTTGGGCAGTCGTATGACAAAGCCACTGAACCCCTCAGGAGAGGGTGATATCCTTGCATTGCCTGGAGTTGTCAGACTTTCCAGAAGCATAGCATACCCATGTGCCCTTTACTTTGCCCAGGTGTCCTCAAACTACAGCCCATGGGCCACATGCGGCCCGCCGAGGACATTTATCTGGCCCGCTGGGTGTTTTTGCTGGCGCTGCCTGTCCTGCTTAGCAGCCAACTCGTCTGGGGCCCACAGAGCACATGTGTGGAATGTGCGAGGCACTCTCCAACGGCCCTCCCACTGTCTGAGGGACAGTGAACTGGCCCCTTGTTTAAAAAGTTTGAGGACCTCTGACTTGGCCTGTCCACAAAAGTGAATTTGACTATATAAAGGTTAAAGAGCATTAGTGTACACAATGAAATCAAATCTTAAGTAACACTGCTTTATGTTTGCACAGTTAAAATTCACATGTCATGATCTGTTGTATTTTAAGTATGTGTGTATGTGCATACATATGTATGTGTGAGTATGTTGGTGCATAGTCATGTTTTTGACATGCTAACTGCATCTTATTTAAAGATTAAGTTGGTTATGATATTATTATGAATTGTACATGGCAGCATATTCAGAAATGCTTTCTATAATATGGAGCAAATTAAATCATATTTTTCCCCTCTTTTAGGCAGTCAGAATGGGGAAATGACACTGAATTAGGGGGACATACAGACATATGTTAGCATCAAGCAAGCAAAGCTTTGAGTTGTGACACCACAGTCAAAATTAATGCAGAGCTGAGCAATTATAATACATGGTGAATTCAGCCCAAGTAAACTGTCAATTTGCAAATGATAATAATAATTGTTTAGAAATCTGTCTACATTTCCCGAACTGTAATAATTGTTTTCCCTCCTACTTTGAGTTATGTAGATAATTACTTCAACTTTTATTTCATTTCGCTATTGTGTAGACAAAAGTTTAGGCAAGAAAAATCCCGAAACACTGAACTTCCATAATTATTGGCTCCTCAACTGCAAAAGGAATAAGTTGAAGCCAAAAACTTTTTATGACTCATATGCATAAATATAAAAAGGGGTTTTATGTGGTTGTATTTATCCATTTTAATCATCAGAAAAAATTGAGAATCCCTCATATATCTCTGCATTTTAAGTGCTCAGGCGTGTTTGGAATCATAATTCAATGCCCAGAGCCGTGTTTTTTTTTTGCAAGCCTCAGGTGAACATGCACTGCCCCCAGTACTGTAAAGCCAGAATGTAACAGAGTTTTTCCTTTTTCTTCTTCTTCTTCTTTTTTTTTTTTTTGTAATATACTGCTTGCTCCTTTAGAGCGTTAACTTCAAAACCAAATCTATTTTCTCTAATTGTGAATGAAACCAGTGGGTTACTATAGTTACAAAGTAAAGAGTGTTATTGAAAAGAAGAAAAAGGAAGACTAATGAAATTTTAAATGACAGATTCAAAGACATGAGGAAATTGCCCAAACAGGGAACTGGGACTTATCAAGCCGCCAATCACAGTAATTACCCTGCAAACATATCAGTATCTGGGGCAGAAAGTCTTTTCAGATTTTCTTACGCCAGTTCGACAATGCCTCAACATCTGGATCCTGACAGCAAGGTGGACCCCGCTGTGGATGCCTGCTCTCCGCCAGGACAGACGCACCAGGACACCCTCTGGCAGGGTAACCAGCACACGCTCTGAGCCTTGCCTCGCGGGAGAACTTGGTGCAGTGTCCGTGAATGCCTGGTGCACGTGAATTACGAGTCTTATTGCATCGCCATGTTTCCCTCAGTGTTGGAAAGTGACTGCAGACTGATCTGTCAATGACCTTATAGTGTCCTTGACATTTAAAGGAAAGTGCCATCCCCCACACAGGGTCCAAGGCATAGGTAGCAGATACGAAATACTTCACACAACTGTAATATGGTAAGATCTGTTTTTGCTAGGGGTGCATCAATAAGGAATTTGTTGAAATACAGTGTATTATACAAATAGAATATTCATATAAAATGATAAAACGAAGGGGTAAGGTAAAAAATCTTGGGCCAAACTGAAAATTTAGCTAGTGAATAAATGGAGGAAATCATGATTTGAGAATCTGTCCACTTCATGTCGCTTATTAAAACAACATAAGATTTAACTACGTGTTTGTTAGAGTAGGAAAAAGTATGTACCCCCAAGGGCCATTATTACTCTAGACGGGGTCTGTGCAGAACTTCTAAGAAAAGAGGCCGTAGTTGGGGTTTATGTGCTGAAAATAGTGTATTTTGAGCTTTTGAGAGCCATAAAATTGATTTAAAGAATGGTTTCGAAGGGTGAGAAGAGAAATGCATGACAATTAAAGACAGGCAATTAAATTGGTTTGTCTCTAACTGCCTCTTAGTAATTAAGAGTTCATGCTTGGTAAAACCCCATGAAAACAGATTTAAGGCTTAATACAGTGCGAGTGCATTAAGGCAAACCCACCCCCAAGTCCTCAAAGTGATGGACAATGGCTCCAGGAGCGGAAGACCTGGGATCAGTAGAACATGGTTTAAAAATGGTAGGTGAATGATTACTCTGGATTTAATTCTTATTTGCTAGGCTACTTGGTTTATTCAGTTCTTCCTGTTTCAGTAGTATTTTATATGGTTAAGTTCCTAGAGTAGATATATCCAGTATATATAACTTATCTAGTTAAGTTCCTAGAGTAGAGATATCCAGTAGATATATCCAGTATATAGCTAAACACTCAGAGAGGCATGGTCTTGTGGCAGCTGAGGGAAAGAGAGGAAGGGAAGGAGAAAAAGAGAGAAAGAGACAGAGAGAGAGAGAAGGGGGAGAGAGAGACAGAGAGAGAGAGGAAGGGAAGAGACAGAGAGAGGGAGGAAGGGGGGAGGTAGAGAGAAGAGTAGAGAGAGAGATGGAGGAAGGGAGAGAGACACACACACAAGGGAGAGCTAAGAGACAGAAGCTATGAATGAATGACAGCTTGGGTTTTGGAAGAGGAAAGCATCAAAACAGCCTGATAATCTCCTTAGCTGGGATGTGGGGTTTAGGGGTGGACAATGGGGAAGGGGAGGCCTTTACAGACAGATAAGAAACACATAGCTAGTTTCAAACCTTCCTGATGCCCACCTACTGCACCAGGAGCTGGTGCACACACCTTTCACGCTGACGCTACCTGTCTCTCAAATCCTTCCCCTCCCACGGTGGCCCGAGTCAGCCTGAGAGCTTGGTTCCCACAGGTCTAGAGCTGCGGGGACATGGCTAACTCATGGAAACACTCGTGCTTCATGTCAAAATCGTGCCACTGCCTTCTCCATAGCACCTGAACGGTGAGCATTTCCCACATTCCATGGCCTACCCCAAAAGCTGACCCTCCTCCATTGTCCAAAGGACATGACTGCTCTCTGAAAATGACTCCTTACCACCTGAGTATATACCTCTTCGTCATTGCCTAATTCTAATAGAATGCTTCTTGTTTCCTTGTGCTAAGTCATAATTCAAATATTAAAAATAAACACAGACATTACAAAGAGTAATAATGAAATTGACAGAGTCCTGATAGATTCTTAAAAAAGGATTTAATTAGAAAACAGTCTGAAACCAGTTTTGCATCATAGACTTTTAAGCATCTTATTCAAACCAATTTTCTTTAAGTAAAAACTTAACAGCGTCATCAAAACCACATTGATATAGGGATTCCATTTTCCTCTTGCTCGGCGGGAAGAGGGCTTGGTTGAGCCGCACCAGGTTTGCCAGGGACAGCTAGAATAGAAAGATGGGAATCTAAGCAATAAGATATTACAGTGCAGGAAAATATATGCTATTTTTTTATAATTGCGTGTTTTATTTTAAATCATAGATACAATTAGCAGTAATAAAAAATGAGTATGAAAAATTTAAACTTAAGAAGTTAACTCTACTCCTAGAGTAGAGAAGGGTTTCTTGGCCTTGGCACTACTGACACTTTAGGCCAGCTGCTTCCTTGTCATGGGGCTGGCCTGTGCATTGTAACACGCTTAACAACATCCCTGGCCTCTACCCACCAGATGCCAGTAGCACCCCTGAGACGTGACAACCCAAAATGTCTGGGTACAATATCGCCCCATGTTGAGAACTATTAGACTAGATTATGGGAATCAATATTTTTATGTCGATTTTTCATTTGGGATGCTACGTCTTTCTCCAATCCATATTTCGTTACCTCCGTCTTTGCAAACAAATAAATGATTTAATTTAAAATTGCTCCGATACCCTACCAAGTTTGTTAATGTAAAAAAGAAGTGAAGAAAAAGAAAATTGTACACACATTTATTGTTCAGCAGCAGCAAAAGGACTTACTACTGACGACAGTCCACGGGAAGCCAGGTCCCTATGCGGGATACATGCTGCAAAGTGTGGAAAACACACTGTGAGATGTAACTCACACATGAAGTTATCAATGAGCTTCCAGTGCTTGGGGAATGTGCTGAATTCCGTGGGAATTTTTGGTGGATCAGGACTCCTCAGAAATCACCGAACACAATCACTCACCATTATGTCCTGTTTGGCGATATTAACATACAGATCCAGCTGCCCTTTGTCCTGTGGGGAGATGTCCAAGCGTCCACTGAAGGGGGAGATGGTCACCGTGCGACCGACAGGCAGGATGGGAAGGCTGTTGGTGAGGCCGCCGTCCGCCCACTTCTGTAGGAGAAACACCCGGCATCGGCATGAGTCAACCACACATCCATCCCCCACCAGCAGACAGAGTGGAGCTTTCTTTCCTTCTAATAAGATCCAAGCCTTGGCTATGCTCTTAAATTACTATTTCCAAGGACTAATTCGATTGGGGATCTGTTTTGGGAGCAAAACAAATCTGTGTGCATATACCACTTACCAATATAGGAACAACTGTGGACAGAATCAGGGAATCTCTCCAAATGTTTAAAAGCTTTAATAGATTATTTTACAGAAGTTGTGGCTAAATCCTTACTGACTGTAGTGCATGTCTAAGAAGCCATGTGTAATTAGCTTGGGGCTTATTATTTAACCAATGGTCGAGTTTACTGTTGACATTGAACAAAAACACCCACCACCAGAGGAGGCTCCATTTTTATTATAAGAATTGGAAATTGGCATTTTGCGTGGCAAACTTAAAAATAAACAGAATAATCAGAAATCCTTCTAATTCCAAAGTGGCTCCCGTGCAGAGGAAGCAGGGGGATATGTTTTAATGGGGAGTAATGCATAAAAACAAACATGCAAAACGGATGTGGTGTTCTCCAACCCTCCCCCACGGGGCAGAGCAGAGAAGCCTTCTACTTCCACAGAAGAGAAGGAAACAGGGTCTGGGGCAACGAGGAAGAAGCTCAAGGCCTGTGCAGCCTCAGTGGTGCCCCCTGCTCCCCTCCCCAGCCCCCCCCCCCCCGGGGGGAACCACACGCTGAGAAACAGCAGCAGAGAACCACAAAGAGGATCCTTTCTGCTGTCTAGTCCAAGGCCAGCGAGTCTCAGTGCATACAGGAGCCTACATGTTCTCAAGATCAGCTACACACAGGCACAGAAATAAAGTCCAAATTCTCCATGTAAAATATCTTCACAAAGTGCTAAATTTCTCTAAGAGGGGGGTGTATGAAGAATTAGGAAAGAGTGGGAGACCCTGTGGCTGGCAGTATTTTTGGGAAGGGATGAAAAATAGATAGTACCCGAAAATAAAAGTCTGGTAATGGTTGAGGATCCCTCACATAGAAATCTTTAGTGGAGAAGTCTGTAAACCGAGTTTCACTTGAACATGCAAAATGCAACCTAGACAAACAAAGCTTTGCTATTCAACATGAAGGTGAGTGAGGAAGGAGAAATAGGTCAGTATAAAAAGCCTTTGACTCAGTTAAAACAATTAATTCATTTATTTTTGAGACGTCTCCCTTTTTTATGTCCTGCTTTCTTGGTTTTGCTTCTAAAGATTGTGACAAAATGATTGGAATCACATTATTTACAAAGGCTGTGGGCAGCCACCAACTCCTCCAAAGGGAATAAAAGTAAATAAATAAAAAACTAAAATGGGTTGAAAATTTATTTCGAGGGAACTGCATTTTGGTGGAGGAGAAAGTATAAGTAGGTTGGATTAAAATAAAACTGACCTGGAAAATATGTATGTTGTCATTATTTTTAAAAGAATATGACATGCATTATTACATAATTATGTGTATTATGTGGACTCATTCATATGTGTAGTACATGTACATGTGTGTGTGTGTGTATATATATATATATATATATATACACACACACATAAAATGTAGCAGGTTATATAAATGTAATCTGAAAGGGAGGTTTGCAAAAAGAAGGGCCTAAAATATCTGATTCTTCCCCAGAGCTTGCTTTTTTTTTTTCTGACTGCTTTAGGTATAAATATCAAATTCTGGAATAGGATAATACCCAGAGGGGGGAAAAAAACTGGACACCTTCCAGAACTATTTCATGTTCTCGGCAGAACCTGTCGCCAATGATGTAAAAATTCATATAAGTTTCATCAAGGAAAATTAAAGATATGTCATATAACTTTAAGTAAGAGCTCATCTGACTTATTCAACTTAATGAAAAGAAGGGCAATCTGGCTCATTAAATTGGAAAGTATTATAATTTACTACAGGGTTAATGATTGCTGTTTCAGGGAATCAGAAATCCTTTCTCCCAATTCTGTTTGCTCTTGTTAGCTTCCTCTGATTGGATAAATGGCTAGGGAACATGCATAGCTTATCAAGTGACTTGATTAAATTTGCAGTGATGTGAACTCCTCCAAAACCCACGATGCCGTAGCCCCCTCAGCTCAGATATTCTGAACGTGCTACATCTTACTCCCGATTTATGCTCTCGTGAGCTGTGTCGCTCAGAACAGCCGCACATTCATTCAGGCATGCTGATTCTAGCAAAATTTCTGCAAAAAACAATCACAGCAACAAATGTTCCTCAACCTCCAAATTAAGCGTGGAAACATTTTATATCTTATGTTCTACAGATAGTTTAAAATCTTGCACGTTAAATCTTTCTGTCCCTGAATTCTCTGGCTGCTTATTGCAAATTGTTTTTACATCCTCACCTCACAGGCAACATGTTATTCAGTGGTAGCTAATGCTGTAAGCTTTCTACAATTTCAAAACAGTCCTAAGGAAAAAACTGCTGCTGATCCATGCCATTAGAGATTTGCCCTGTGCCTGTTAGTTCCCTTCACATAACACCACCTCCTCAAGGGAAGCAGGAGGTCAAGTGCATAAAAACTCCAGGGCAAATGTGTTTCAGAGTCAAACTGCCTGCTGACCCTACAGCGCAGCCGCTGAATCTCAAGGCTTGTCCCGCTATCCTTTCTCCAATCTCTGCCCATCTTCTAAGCACACTCGACATTGAAGTCAATGCTCAAGTCCAAGGAGATACAAATAAACAACAGAAAAGAAAATCTCATGCCCAATTGTGGGGCAGACGTCTACTGTGGTTGTCCTCTGAAGGTCGCAGCCCTGAAAGCCAGAATTCCTGGAACCACTTCTAAAGGGACAAGGGTACCTGCCACACCAGCACAGGCAGGATGACTCACCTGTCAGTACTTTGTTAAATTCTGCTTTATGCACTCATGTACTACGGGTATCTATTAAGAATATGCTTTATGAAGTCAAGCAACTGTGATCACATAATTTAAGTGGAAAACCTAAAAAAAAAAAAAGAGGAGTAATCTCTGCTGAAAGAGCCCACTTATTTATTCATTCAGCAAGTATTCCATGAGCATCTAAGCCTGTGCCCAGCTGCGTGTTAGATACTGAGGATATGCTTATAATAGAACCTTGATGCAGGGCTCAATTTTCTTAAGGTGCATTTTGCTCAAAAAACAAATAAAAAATACATTGTTGGAAGTGTAAGATGTTTATAATAATTTATAATTATTATAAATACCATGGCACACGGCCTAAAGGTTTATAAAGTGATTTCTCATGTATCATCTAATTTGATCTTTATAAGAACACTATAAAGTGGGAAGGTCATACTATTAATAATAGTATATTCAGTTGCCTCATTTTACAGAAGATGAAATCGGGGTTTGCAGGGTTCCTTGCTGTAGTTCTGGGGCTGGCAAACCACGGACCGCCATCTGCTTCTATAAATAAAGTTTTATTGGCGCACAACCAGGGACGTTTGTTGGTGTCTTGCCTATGGCTGCTTTCCTTCCCTCTACAACAGCAGAGTCGAGGAGGTGTGTCGTGCTGTACTTTCAGGACCACATGCTCAAAGTACTTACTGATGAGATCAGAACAGACATGTTTCCTTGATCCTATAGCCAAGGAGTTTGTAAAAATCAGTTCTTTTGTTGTGAGACCATCAACGCCTTGAACACAGACCTGTACTGGGCCCTCTCAGTGAGTGAATGAATGCATGATGTGTAAAACGATTTGTATGTGCTCATTTGCAAATAAATATATATTAATACATATTACATATATATAAAACAAATGTCATTTATTCATCCATGAATATGTGTCTGATCTCTGGAATATGCTAAATAGGTATATTTGATTATAAAATACATATGTGTTACATGGATATTGTATTTGTTTATAAAATGCACATATTTGACATGTTTTAGATATGTACTTTATTTGATTATAAAATACATATCCCTGGTACATGCTAAATGGATATTGTATTTTATTTAAAATGCATAGCTCTGGTATATGTTAAATAGATACTATATTAGATTATAAAATACATATCTCTGGTGTGTGTTAAATAGACACTGTATTTGATTATAAAATGCATATCTCTCATTCTCTGATATATGTTAAAAAGATACTGAATTTGATTATAAAATGCATGTCTGATATGTGTTAAATAGATACTATATTTGATTACAAAATATTAATATACATCTCCAGTATGTGTTAAACAGTTACTGCATCTGATTATAAAATGTTTATCTCTGGTATATGTTAAATACTCTTTTTGATTATAAAATACATATCTCTTCTGTGTTTTAAATAGATACTGTATTTGATTAAAAAATGCCTGTCTCTGGCATGTGTTCAACAGATACTCTATTTGATTATCAAATGCATATGTCTGGTATGTGTTATACACACACCATTTTGACTATCGAATGCCTATGTTGGACCCACATCCACATAGTGGAGGAGATGCCGAGGGTGGAGTGGCAAGTGCTGGGAACAAACAACAGGTGGACTGTGGAGGGGGTGTGCTAAGAGGCTGCCAGGCAGCACTGAGAGCTGACTTTAGCTGATGCCCATGTCTAAATTTCCCTAACAGAGCCGCATCCTGCCTTAGGTGCCCGCTCTAAGTGCGGAGAGCTCTCCTCGAGGGAAATGCGTGTTAGCCCTCAGCAGTGAAGAGATCTGGTGCATGGGGCCTGGGAGGAGGCTGGGTCGTCTTCTGGGCCCTGCGGAAGGAAGCACCGTCTTGCAGGCCCTGAGCCTTTCCCTCCCTGATTTGCAGTCCTGCTTCTAGCAGTTTATAGAAGGACTTTACTAGGTGGAAAAAAAAAAATCTTTCTCTGTTTTTCTTTAAAAAAATAAATAAATATTTTTTAAAGACGAAAATAAGGGCATTTCTAGTGAATTATTCCCATTCATGAGATCTTGAAGATAAGGTACCACCCTTGCCTGTATTTGATTTTTCTTCATCTTAAATAGAAACAAAGTTATTTATGAGAAAAAAACTGATTTGGAGCCACCAGACTAAGTATAAAATTGGATCTTGCAAAAGAAACATACGAATATGGGGATTAGTGTAATCCCTCAGTGACAACCACCTTACCTGCCCTTTGTATTCCACTGCCTTCAGGCCCGCATAGATGGGCACGAAACTGCTAGCTAAGAGGACCTAGGGAGGTAAAAGAGAGAGACAGCTCATAAGGACAGACATTAACATTCAGATAATAAATATGATATATTATTTGCTGTAAACATTTTATTAAATGAATAAGTTCCACCTATTTCAAGCATACCACTGCACATACTTACATAAGAGATAACATTTTTAATATCTGAAAAGACTCTAAAGAGATAGGCACAAATCCACACTCATTGATTTAATCAACCTCACACACATAAAAATCAGCATTTTAATTGTAGACAACCAAGTCATTGCAAAATTAAATGTAAGGTAAGTCTAAATTTTTGAGTATGTGCAGGTTGCAAATCAATTATTTGTAATGTTCTATCACAAACGGTAAAAATCTTATTTCCCAGAGGAACAAACCCCTCTGGTTATGATAAGGGTGGTTAGTCCACCAGCTCAGAGATATTCTAATTTATGTCACTAGGATGTGCTGAGGGAACAGCACATTTTATGTTCTAGTGACGTGGTCATGATAGATAGTGGAACCCTGGCAAGTAAAGACACCAATTATACTTTATCTTCCACTTAAAAAGTTGAAAAAGATTGTCAGTTAGTATATTACCATTCCTAACAACAGAAGAAGCTGGGCTCTGGTGGCTTTTCTGAAATGTAAATGTTTTATTTCACAGTGTGGTTCCTAAATCACTAGTGTTCTAGCTGAAAACATACTGCCTTAGATACTGAATATTTTTTAAGCTATAATCTTTCAACTGATAAGTGAATGACTCTATATGGCTGTTTGTTGCCAAAGATTTCAGGAGATTTTTGTTTTCAACATACATTATTCAGAAATGGATTATGGCCCAAACGCTGATTTGTAAATCATCTGTTTAGAATTATTTGGAACTCAGAAGGCATTATGCCCTCCAAAACAATATTATAGGTATGATTTCTAGGTCAACTCTCAAAAGCCTGTTTATTCTGAATTGAACTAAACGACAGCCCCATCAACAGTGCAGCACAATTTCTACAGGAAAATCCTGAGTTGTGACCCAACCCAGCTGGAAGCCCTTCTTGCCATGTTGACGTCTGAACCATGTACATGGAACCTGGCATAACATTTTTTAGGTGGTGGCTCTTCCCTGAACAAATTTCCCATCTCCTATTACCAAAAAAACCCAATGGAGGGAAAGGGCTCTGGGTCTCTCTGCTGGTACAGCCAGCCCTTCACTGGGCTAATACTCTCAACAAATGAGCGTTACGTCCCTCACCCCTGTCTGTGGTGGGAACAAAGGCATCCAACACTCTCCCTGCACTCCCACTAGTGGGATTACCCAGGATGGTCCCATGCTCTGGCGGCATGCTGGATGAAAGGGAACAGGTCCTAACTGAGATAGCTCCTACAGCATTAGGCTCCTGGCAGGTGGCCAAAGCAGCTTTGGGGTCTCAGATTTTAGCAGTGGCAGAGTCAAGGGTGACGGCACCACACGAGGACAGGAAAGAAGATAGGAAATAGCCATGTGTTAAAGGGTTCTGTTGTACCAGGCTGGTCCTACGTGCCAGAGCCAGCTCCATAATTTCTGGGCCCTGTGCAACATACAAATGCAGGGCCCCTTGTTCAGAAAGTATTAAGAATTTCAAGATGTTGACAGCAGAGCATTAAACCAACCATAATGCCCTTTTGCTAGTGGGGCCCTGTGCAAATGCAACATGGCACACTCTTGAAGTAGACCCTGCTGCACACCCTCAACCAGAATGTCCCATTTAATTTTCTCACAATTGCTTCTCAAAAAGATGGAACCGCTTGCTCAAGTGTGTCTCCACTAGTAAGTGGCTCAGACTGCACCTGGACCCAAGTTCATCTTAATATGAAATGTATGGACACATGTATTTTTACCAGGGCCAACACAAACAAGTGAGATTTCTTACTTTGGTCCTTTTCCCGCCTTTTGGCCAATTTTATGCACATCTATCCCAATTACTTGTTTATCGAAATATTGAAAGCACGCTAATTGCAGTGCTGTTTCCCAGAGGAAAGCAGCCACTTTTTAAAAATGTATTTAAATGTATTTATCGCAAGGTACAATAACAACCTCTACAACGATTTGTCAACCTTCTACAAAGAGTCAATGCACACACCTGCACCAAAGCATTCACCACTAAACCTCAGCTTGGAACATGCTGCAAAATGCAAGAGCCTGACGTGACATCAACCATGCTCACTCCACAAAGAGGCAGAGCAGCAGTGAGTGGCACCTTAGGTGATTTGTTGAAGATCACTTAACAAATTGATAGCAGAGAGGGGATAGAAAGCAAGCATCTTCAGTCCCAACCCGCTCAGCCCTCTGGGAACAATGACATCATAAGCACTTGGGCCGTTTTCAGAGAAAGGTTGTTTACAGTTAAGGTAATTGCATTTACCCTAACCAGATCTGGCCCTCTCATCAATTGGCTACTCCTTTAAAAAAATAATCACAGACCCTAGGTATGTTTTGCAAGCACGACATAGCTATCTAATGAAGTTATTCAGCAAATGCACCATTGCACCACAGCAATAACTGGAACAATTTGTGGACAGTGCACATATTGTAAAATTACAGTACTTAGAGGTCTTTAAAGGACCAAAGGCACTCTATAAATATAGCGATTTATTTGATTATGCTGCAGAAACATATGTAGCCTGCAAAAAAATCACCACCCTTAGAACCAGAATGATGTTTTTTTCCTTCTCCCCCTGTGTCAAAGTATAATGCAGAGTTCACAAGTTAATGCTTGGAACTGTTTTGAAGTATAGAGATGAAAAATGCTATCCAATTACTTTCCTACAGATAATAACAGTAAAAATCCTCTCGAACGATATGAAAAGTGCAGTGAGCTGGAAAATACCTGTCACTCCTCCAAATCAATGTATTTGTTCTTGTCTTAGCTTATTCTCCCTTCATAGGGACTGATGATTTGTGTATCAAACTAAGTTTATCGGGAAAATTAGCTTTAGATAGTTAAGAACTAAGCGGCTTTTCTTATTCGTAGTCAGCTTACCGACATTTTATTGCAGGCAAATAGGATTTCTAAGAAAGGAGATAAGGATTGACATTCTGAGGTCACTTAATGAAATATTACGTCTAAACATGTGCTTTCCATGCATCTGACCTTACAGTGTTCCCGTGACACTTACCTCACCAACAATCTCAACACAGCTATAGCAGTGGCTCTCAGCTGGGGGTGATTTTACCCCCAGGGACACTTTGGAATCTACTGGACAGAGGCCAGAGATGCTGCTAAACTTCCTGAAAAGCACAGAACAGCCCTCACAACAAAGATTTAACAGGGCCCAAATGTTGGTAGTGCAGTGGCCGTGGTTGAGAATGCTGATATAGACAGGAGGCGCCTACTTCTCACATCCCATCACTTGGTACAGTGCTTCGAACATTATACATACGCAAATCCATTGATCTGACTTCTGTTTTATTCTTACTAAATACACAGTGAAAACAGTGAAAATGAGTGACTTCCTGTAACCATAGTATAAAACATTGCCAAGTGTAATATTCAATACACATTCTCACTGGCTTCTTCATTTTGCACTTTATAGAAAAGAGGTGTTTAGAAAATTATGTGGCCTAACTTCCTTAGAGAGTAAATTCTCAACAGGTTTCATTTATGCCTAAAGTTTACTGTGGACTTTAATGAGAATCTAACTGGTTATACAGAACTTGCTGGCGTAGTTGAAATTCAAAGAGAGATTCAAATTCTATTCCCCAGTTTTGCCAAGATAATGATCCATCTTAAATCCAGTCTCTATTTCACCTTCTCAAGGCTAAGTGTGAGAAGAGCTTGCTGCAAGAGCATGCTCTTTGTGTGCAAGAACATTCAGGACATTGCAGCAATAGAGACAGTGTAGTTCCTCCCAAGAGAGTCAGAGATACCATTGTGTGTGAAAGTCTTCCTGGGAATCTGTATCAAAAAGCATTTACACGTGTCAAAAGACTGTTTCAGAACACACACGTGCATCTGGTTTATACATGAAGATTCAATGATTTGTACCAATTCAGGGCAGTAGTGGAACTCCATGGTACCATGGCGTTATTAACTAAAAAATCATTTCTCCCTAGCCTTGGAAGTAGTATATGACTTTCTGTTAAACAAAGGACTTACTTCCCTAGTTCTGCTTTGCTGACGGCTAATATTAAATTGTGTTTGGATTTCCTGCTTGCATATATGCTTCTAAAGAAAAACAGCCCAGAATAAAATCTGCAACTTAAAACGAATGAGTTGGTATGTGAAATGTACGCACCTGGACATTCAGAGGATGATGTGTAGAGAGGCTCACCAGGTGAGAGAGCACTACGGAATCACACAAAAGAAGGGAGGGTGTGCAGAGATGGATGACAGGAGACTGGAGGCCCCGAAGGGCACCGCGTACACCTGCTAAGTATGTAAGTGAGGGGCAGAATGTTCACACATACTTCATCTGACCTTCGGAAGAGGCTGAGAGTGGCCAAGGAGCCCACAGTCCACCAATGGCCAAGTGTCAGCCAGGTGTGCAAGGCCACTCTGTGATTCTTTTCCACTCCCAAACCATTACTGTATTTGCAGAAACTGATCTCAGCTCAGTGTTGATCCTCTGAAGACAAGTGGCCCCCTGGTGTAAAGGATCAGTGGATTCGACCCTCTGGAGGAACATTTTTTCTGGGCATGGCACCCAAAGTGAGTCTTGGATTGATGGGAAATAAAGACAAGATATTTGGAGGAGGGACTCTTAGGGCTCTGGTTGAACTCTGTAAAGGGATCTCCCCTCTCAGGCCACTTCAAAGCAGTGTGGTAGCAGATGTCACATGCGCCTTGGTGTAGTCACTGTTGGTAAGAAGGGGAATGTTTGGCACCAACAAATTCTGGACAAAAGAATGCCCAAAGGCCATGCATCTGTCTTGTAATGGCGCATAAAGCGGGAAAGACTGAGTTAAATTATCATGGACATAAGAGTCTGCGTTCTATGGAAACCCAATCCCAAACAAAAGGAATCTTTGGACCACATAATTAGTTAGCAGGGGTTCTCAGATAATAATCAACTAACATTTCAGCTATTAAATGAAAGAAAAAATTTTCATTTCACTAAAAGTGAAGTTAATTAATACAATTTAAGTAAGGGTCATCATGTAAAACCATTTTTTAAAAAAAGGCCTATAGTGAAGAGCTAGCCATATAATCAAATGCCCAAAGGTGGCAAAAACTCAGGAGCAATCCATTTCCTGAAATATTATAGATATAGGTTAGCACATTGTTCATGAAGAAAAAAGATGATAAATAAAGAGTTAGGTAATAAAATTGGTAAGAAAGGGTAAGTGCTACTCGGCCCGGAGAAAAGAAGGCTGTGATTTAACATGGCTTTAAAATTTTAAGACAGATTCGTACAGGGGTGCTGAGCAGCAGTGTGTGTGGGTTATTACCTTATTTGTTCATTATTTATAAAATATTGGCTTTAATCAACATGCCTAGGGCTTTACCATTTATAACACACTTTCTCATGCTTTATTTTATTTATGTTCCACTATAACACTAGTTACTGCGTTAATTACTCCATTTCACAGATGAGAAAATGGAGGCTCAAAAATAATTAGCCTAAGAGGACAATATAGGGAAATGATAAACCTAGACATGATCGCCAGGAAACATATAAAACAAAGAATCGTCCCAGAGAGCATTACAAAAGACCTCCTCAAAAGTACACACACACACACACACACACACACACACACACACACACATTCTTACTTCAAGCTACAGGCTTCCAGTTGGATTTTGGGTACATAGGCACTGTGTCTGTAATAAAGAGCAGCTGTCAGCTGGTGAATTATGGAAAGCCCGTCGTTAAAAAATAATTCAACTAGTAAGTATCAGAATAAATGAGTTAATGATAAAAACGGATAGAAAACACAACATGGAACAAGACTTCATGGAGGTGAAAATCACCAGTATTTAGTACTCTCCCATGTTCCTTTACTCTACTTTGAGTGTTAATCAATCTCACCCTCACCCCCACTTACAGAAGTTCCAGATGGTGGAAAGCGGACCCAACACTGCGTGTTCAGAGCCAGGCATGAAAAGCCCTGGGAGCCCTCATGTTCTAAGTCACTGGGCTGCTTCAACTCCTGGCTTTGGGGACCCCACCTAGGGGAGTGATGCTGCCTTCAGATGGCTTCCTGCCCCACCCACCACCCCAACTAATAAGGTCAGAACAACATCTGCACATGGCAGCACCCCAGGCAACATTCTTGGTCTCTTATTCCTAGTCTTCACCCATCCTGACTCTTTCCCACTAAATCCTTCATGAGTTTTCCACGCATAGATTTCATACACTTTGGTAGTCACCATCTGCTTCCAAGGAACTATATTCATCTTTCCTTCTTTTTAACTCTGAGAAAGGTTAAAGCATCCTGCAAAACATTCCGACTGTTTCTTGTATAACCTAGAATAAGTGTTATTCAATATTCTCCTTACAAGGTATTACGCATTTGTGTCAACTGTTCCTCTTCCGTTCAATGAACTCAAGTAATTATACCAATTCTCTGAGTAGTTATTATCCAAAACAAAGGAAATGGAAAAACGCCATGTTTACGATTGCTGTTACAACAAATTACTTCACATTTAACAGCTTAAAACAAGACAAATTTATCATCGTACAGTCTGAAGGTCAGAAGTGTGGTACAGGTCTCACCAGGGCAAAATCAAGCTGTTGGCAGGGCTGCCTTTCTTTCTGGAGCAGAATCTGTTTCCTTTCTCATCCAGGTATTAGAAGGATTCAGTTCCATATGGCTGCATGGCTGAAGTCCCTTCGCCTTGCTGCCTGTCAGTGGGGAGCTACTTTCCTAAAAGCCTCTGTGTTCTCTAGGAATGGGGGTTCCTATGTCTCAGGACCAGCAATGATGCATAAGTCCAGGAAAGGTCTCCATTTTTAAGGATTCTCGTGCTTAGTTTGGGTCCACCTGGATCATCCCAAATCATCACTCCACCTCAGTATCTTTAACTTAATCACACTCACAAAATCCCCTTTGCCATGTAAGGTTACATCTTGACAAGCCCCGGGGATGAGGGTATGGGCATCTTTGAGGGCCATGCGTCTGTCTTCCTCACTCCCACATAAAAGGGATAGAGAGGATAACCATTTATTTTATCCCGTGTGGGGTGTAGACAGAGCAGGATGCTAGAGATGTGGACCAAGGCCCGAGCTGGTCCCCAGTAAGCTATGTTATTTTGCCCAGGTCATTGAATAGGGAGATCTCAGCTTCTCTGTTCTTTTCTTTTGTTTTAAAGCAGGCCATTGTGACAGCTGCCACCTTTGTGCCCATGCATTTGTTTCATACACTGGTGGAGCACCCCACCGTGGCTGGCTGCGTGTCAGGTGCTGGGCTGCACCAGAGGCAAACAGAGGAATCCCTGACTCTTGGAGTTCACATTCTAGTGGAGGAAGATAGACCACAAAAGCTAAATGAAAAAGCAGTAAAATGGGTAGTACGCTAAACAGTGACATGTAAATCAGGATGGGCTATGGGAAGATCTAGGGCTCAGAGTTCTGCCATGTAGATAGAGCAGCCAGGGACAGGCTCTGTGGAAGGGGTGCACTGAGGGAGGAAGACCCCTCTTGTTTCATTTATACTTTTTTTTGTTGTTGTTCAGTCTCCGTAGAGACTGTCAAAAATTGCCAATGCCAACTATATTTCAAGTCGTCATGGTGGGGTATTGGGACAAGTTTTCAATTAGCAATAATCACGCCTCAGATAAACCTCATTGGCTACAATACTGCCACTGCGCAAAGCTGAGCACCTCTTGTTTTATGACACAAGGGCACACAGTGTGTTTTAGGTAAACCGGAAGAGATATGCCCCCTGTCCCCCTGCAAGCCTGATCTGTCTGAACTGGACATTGACAACTTGTGACCATTCAGGGATGGGTTGACCAGCTCTCCCCTTTATATTGTCAAGTTTCCATAATATCATAATAAGATTATAGAAATATACCTTTTTCTAAGGTAGAAAGACTATTAATTTATAAGTGAGAGACTGGCATAATAGGTACATTGAGTAAAAATATTCTAATCTATTAAGTGGCAAAGTAATTTTACTAGTCAATTCAACATTTCATTAAGTGCTTCAAATCACAGCACCTGAATGTAGTAAAAAGCAATGCATTTATCATCTAATTCAGGTGGAACTTTTACCATTCACTCTCAACCCATTACCTGCTGCTGGATCAAAACATACATTCTCCATATTACCTGAAGCTTGCTGTGATTTGCACAAAAAATAAAGAAAAGATTGCCCAGCTTTTCTAAGACAAAAGCACCCTTTCCAATGTACAAATATTGAATGCATTACCTTAGCAAGTGCATTGTTATTTGGAAATCAATCAGATGAAGGATTTCTCAGAGATAATGAATTCTCCACCAAACAACTTTCACATGTGCTTGGATAGAAAGGCATCAAAACAAAATGGAAGGAACAAAACAGAACATCACACTGAGAAGTTAAGAGACCTGGGTCCTAGAACTGGTTCCCACTGGCATGCAGAATAATCATGGGTACGTGCATACGCTCATTACATAAAATATTCCCACCCATTTCTTTTTTGTTAAAGACATAAAAGTGCCATAATAACACTTGTCCTACCTGATTTACAGGAGGACTGTTGGAGGATTAAGAGAATACATGTAAAAAGTCTTACATAAACAGCAAAGTATTAGCTATCTACATTTAAGGAACTATTGTTGCTACTAAACTGCATCAGTGACTCGCTTCACCTAAAAAATGTTAAGGGTCTGAATGTCAGCAGGAAAACACTGAACAGGTCCAGGTGGCCTCTGGGTCACAGTCTGGAGGTGACCTCGGGAGGGATCCTGGTGGATGCATTCATCAGACACATAATGCATCGAGCATCTACCATCTACCAGGCGGGCGCGATGTGAGACAGAGGATCTAAAGAAGGTGCTAATGCTCATTATTTGTATGAAGCATTTAAATCAGCACTTGCATATTTCCTCAGACAGAAGCGCAGCTTTGTTACCTTAATGAGGTCTTCTCTGGAGGAAAAATTTGAGACTAAGTAATTTTCTCTGGTTTTGGTGTTGGTGATGGATACGTGCAGTCGGTTCTGGGCCAGCTCGTGAGCGTTGGAAGGGAGAATCGACTCCACTCCGCTTCTGAAGAAGAAAAAGTGATCCACATTACTCACCTTTAATTATTGAACGCCCTGTAAATATTTTAGGAGAGAGAATGCTGAGCTTGCTACAGTTTGTACAAAGTCTCGTCAATACTCTGTCTTCATGTACTTGGGGGTGAAATGTACTATATATATTTATACACACACACACACACACACACACACACACATGCACACATACCTCAATCGGGCCATGAAGTCATAACCGGGTGTTACTGCCCCGAAAGACTGCCTTCTAATTTCTTCGGCAAACTTGTAGGCAAATTGGTTACATTCCTGAAAAAGAATATCAATAAGTGACCCTATGTATTGTCAGAAAAACCTCACTACAGTTCCAAAAGTCTGTGCCAATCACACAATGCATAGGATTCTATACCGCCAACCCTAGACTGCGTGAGTCATGCTCTGTCACAGGTGTGCAAATCCCCAAGCTGGCCCGGGTCTCACCCACCATTCTTAGGCCCTCAGCAAGTTACATGTTCTCACAATCCTAATTCTTTTTTCTTTTTAAACCTCCTTAAATGGCCTTTGCCTACATTTGAAAAAATCCTTGAAGGCTTGATTTGAATTCTGACTTAGCACATTCTTCAGTGAATTTCCTCAACACAATTAACCTCCTCTCCCACCCCAATTCCGTGGCCTCAGAAGCAGTTTGATACCAACACTCTAACTGAACTGATTACCAATGACAATGCCAATGACAGAAACAGGAGTTGTGATGTCTGTGGTTGGCAAATAGTGAATCAGAGTCTTTGGAGATTAGTGTTGACCACTGGTATTTTACAGAACTCCCCAAGGGGTTGCTCCTGTGTACCTACATAGGCTACCTCTGTCGGTTCATCTTCAAAAAACTCTGCAAGACAGGTATAACCATCCCATTTGACGGATAAGAAAACTGAGGCTTGGAGAGATTAAATGCCTGTCCCAGTAACTCATCAAAAATAAGTGTCAGAATTTGAACCCAGGTCTAGTCTTTTATTAATTCATTAATTCAACAACTGGTGAATCAATTAATTCATTAATTCAACCAGGTGATGGGCACTGGACTAAGCACTGAGATTTGGGGCAGAAACATCCAGAGGACCTGTGCTCATGAGACTCAAGGGAGTGAAAGATTCAGGGTACCTGCGCTTGTTGAGACTCATGAGCCCCTTCAAGAGCGGCTCACAGAGTGCTACGAGCACACCCGTGAGGGTGTGGTAGACAGAATCTAGGCCTCTCCTTTTCCCCAAAGATGTTCACATTTTAGTCCCTGCAACCTGTGACTAGGAAACCTTCCATGGCAAAAGGTACTTTGCAGACGCAGTTCGGTTCGGGATCTTGAGATGGGGAGGGGATCCTGGATTACGCAGGTCCAATGTCATCACAAGGGTTCTTATAAGGGAAGGGGGAGGGTCAGAGTTAGAGAGATTTGAAGACTATTTTCATGGCTTTAAAGACAAAGGAAATGGCCAGGAGCCAAGGCATGTGGGCAGCCTCTAGAAACTGGAAAGGTGAGGACAAGATTCTCCCCCCAACCTCTGGAGGGAGTGAGGGTGGCCCTGCTGACATTTTGATTTTAGCCCAGTGAGACCCTTTCAGACTTCTGACCTCTGGAACTGTAAGATAAAAAATGCCTGTTGTTGGAAGCCACTAGCTTGGTAATTTGTCACAGCAGCAACAGGAAATGAATACAGTGGGTGTGAACTTCCAACCTCAGGCTTTGCCAAAGGTTTCCTCTGCAATTTATCTGGGCTGGGACCTTAAACAGGAGGAGGACTTGGATAGGGGATGGAGGTGTAAGAGGATGATAGTAAAAACAGCAGCAAGAACAACTCAGAGATGGGCACAGAGCTGAATGTGTCATCCATCCTGGCAAGCCACCAGTAGGCCTTGTGAGGCAGATGTGCTGAGAAACCCCAGACCATGCTATGCTAAATACATAGGTGGGGTGGGGAATGAGAGAATCAGATTTGCATTTGGATAATGTCGTGATTAAGTGCTGCTGGGGGACACAGGCCCATCTCTCAGGAAGCTGCTGGAGCTTTTAGGTGAGAAATGAGGGTGGCCCCGCAATCATGTGCTTTTTCCTATGCTGGACTGTCTACCTGGCTTATTTCCTTGCATGAATTTTAGTTACCCACACACACATATCCCTGACCAGACTGTAAACTCATCAAGGAATGAACAGATTCACTTTTGAGTACCCCATCATGCCTTCCTTGCAAATTGTGAGGGCTGAGGAAAGGCCTGCAGCACTGAGCTCTTCCATACCCGTGTCTAAATTTGCCTACCACCTAAAATATGCCCAGCATCAGGTGCTCCTCTTAATTATACCTGCATCAGCTCAGAACAAGATTAATTACGCACATATTTGTCACAACAGTGGAAAGCTCGAGGAACTTACACCATCAGTGAGAACTGAGCTAACAGGAATTTGAGTAGGTAGAAAAATTTGCTAAAAAAAAACTCAAAGCAATCCTACAAATGGATTATTTCAAATGCTCAAAAGCAAAGAAATAAAATAACCTTAAATCAAAAGGTGGTTTTGGCTGAAAAACTATTTTGAAAAAGGAAAAATGAGGATGCCCTAAGTAAACAAAAAGAACCATTTTCTACCCTCCCTTGGGAGTACACGATAAAGACTTAACCTTTTCATCACACTGACACGATCAGACAACACAACCGAGTCTCTAATTTAGTGCAAAAAATAACAGGTGACTTGAAAATATGGTATCAGGTAACAAATTTAGGTAAATTATTCAATGTCTTAATATCACAGAATTTCAGTTAAGTAAGTGGCTGTATTATTTGCAGTATTTCTAAATCATGTTAGTTCTAAATTGCACAAGACATTTCTACATTTGCTGAGAGTTGGAAACTGAGTCTACCCAACTCCAAAGCTCAGGATTTACCCCAACTAAAGACTGTACTAAAGAGGTGGAAGTACCCTCTTAGAAGCCTGCTGCTTCAGAAAGGAAACAGAATTCTGAAAAGGAGCTACACTGCAACTCACAGCATATGATTCTGCTAGTTTGGTGGGAGTTTTCACACCTTATTTATACTTTTCCTGATTTAAGGTTCTCTTCCTGTGTAATCTCTACATTTTTTAATGATTTCTCTAGATCCCTGTAAATCAACCATTTAAAGATGGGAAGTAAAGATAAGTAGCTTTCTGAATAATTGGTCTCAATTCCAGCTTCTCTTTGATAAGGAGCTCACAATAGATTTGAGAAAGAGATTTGGATGTTTAAAATTTTGTAGTTTTGAAATTTTAAATGGGACTGAAATTTATTCTTGGGCATGAATGTGTTAAATTATTATTTTATTACTGCTCAAAGCTGCTAGAGATATAAGTAATTAACAAATATATTATTTCCCATATAAAGAAACCAGTTCTCACAGTCAGTGAATGATTGATCACCATCCAGATAACAGAAAACAGATTTTCAAAACATAGATTGCATTGAATAAAATACATAATGAAGGCTTATTTGTACTACTTCTGGATAAACTGCTTAGAACTCAGAGCTTCCTTTTACTGTGAGAATTAAAAACAAATTAAATTCCTATACCATTCCACTTAATAGAAATTGTGTGCCCACATTTTAAATTATATGTCTATTTGTAAACAAGCAGTGAGCAGAGAGTAGTTGGCCGCATGTTCAAGGCCTTGAAAACAGGCTACAGGCTTTTTTCATGATCACAGAAAGAATATCCTTTGCTTTAAAGAAACAGTGCTGGAATCTTAAGCATAAATAAAAACTCAAGAGTGAAATAAGGCATTTTATTTTATTTCACTGAAATCTGAAATAATCTTTTCCAAAGCCAAAGCACAGATCCCCAGTTGATTAAATTTTAAAAGTCTTAACCTTTTCTGTTTTTCAGACAAAGGATTATTTCTCTGCAGGGTTAATTTAGTAAAGTTAACACTCATTTTTGCTACTTGGCCTTAATTTCTTGATGAGAAATGCAGCCTATTTACTACTCAATTACCTCTATTTTCTCTGGTGCTGTTAGGAGGACAGAAGCAACCAAGGATCCGGCAGAAGCCCCCGCAAAGGCCTTGACATCCTTCATGAGCCTTTTGCCATGTCTGCAAAGTGCAGCTGCTGCCCCCAAGTGGTAAACGCCCAGAAACCCACACGCTGCAAATGACAAGTTGATGTGCTTCATTCTAGCTGCGGAATAAACAATACAAAAAACAAACATGCTGTAAGTTGGTATAGTTTATTCCACATACTGTGTAGTCTTATGCTGATCATTGTTCCAAGGTTTTCTTCAAATGTATTATTCTCTGTGTTAAGCACAGTTGTTTAAATCAACTTTAGTTAAACACAGGTATCTTTCAAAGCAAACTTTTTTCCCTTTTCACCTTGACCCAGTAGTTTTATAAAATATTTAAACATTCTACATTTGTTCAGTACATAGATTATGCAATTTACTATTTAGTTACTTGGCAAGAGACAGTAATGTATAAATTTCAATCAGGAAGGCCTTTTTTCTTGAGCTTTTGAAACTTTTTTGCAGAAGCGGGGGTGGGGGGGCACTACTATTGTGGAAAGAGAAAATTACAACTATTAGAGACTCTATCAAATCCCAATGAACAATTCATTTGCTCTTTTTAAAAGCACCATTAAATTTCAAATATAGGTCCCTGCTCCTCTCCCCCATTTCTTTTGCACATCCATATTTTTTTTTTGGTAACACGAATTACTCAATTAGTAACACTAATTACTAAGTAACACTATTGAGTAACACTAATTACTCAATAATGCAGTAAAGCAATTATTCAACAAGGCTATACATCTCATTGCCAAGTATTTCAAGACAAACAGCGGTCGTGAGCGGTAAAGGCAATTGAAGACTCCATGAAATGCCAGGCACACCTACTGGCAACACATCTAAATACAAAACTGTATGTTTTCCAATGTCTCAGCTGGCACGATTTGCCCAGGTGAGAAGGCTGCTCACTCTGAGGTCCTGAGGGTTTCCGGGGGAAACCAAAGGCCCCATTTAGGGGTCCTGAGACCAGGCACATGGCCCCGACCTAGAATTTAGGGACCTGAGCCCTTTGTTCCTGATGCAGCGGCCGGGCGCAGTGCAGGGAGGCGACTCAGCCGCGCCGGAGTTCACCAGGAGACAGTCCTGGCCACCGCTCCGGGCGAGCCCAGGTTTGGACGGGGCAGGGGAGGGGTTGGGTGCTTAGTTGCCAGGCAGCCACGCCCAGCCCGCGCAGGGCCAGTACCCTCCGGCAGCTCTGGGGGCGGCGAGGCCGGGTCTGCCGCCGCATCAGACCCGCGACAGCACACCTGGACCCGCCAGCCTCTCGCTCGGCCACAGAGCTCCGTCATTACCAGCGCAGGCCTGAAGCACTTCCGTGTTGAACGGTCCCCTTAACCAGGAGGCGGGGCCGGACTATCACTCAACGCGGCTCCGCCTATCAGGGCTGGGCTTACAATCGCTGTGAGCCCGCCCAGGAAGGTCCAGCGGAAGGGGTTGGTACCAACTCCCCGCGCGGGTTTGTGACGTCATGGAGCCGACGCCTGTCAGCCTGCATCAGCCCCACCTGCTTTATTTAAATTGCTTGAGTCAACATGGCGGCGTCTGCTGGGCCAGTAGGCCGCTTACCGGAGTGTCCACGAGCGCGGGCAAGATTTTCTCGTCTAGAGTCATGCTATTTATTAATCGCCGTGTACCTTTTAGCGACCTGCTGTCCTGGCCCTTACTTCAAAGCCTGCTGACCTTTAATGACCCTCATCTACAGTGCTCCGGAAGTGCCCGCCTTTCTTCGGGTCTGTCTCCCGGAAGCGGTTCCTTTCCCTCTTCGCGCTCGCGCCCGCCTGGGCGGTCCAGTTACCCTGAAGGGCGGAGTCTAGGGGCTAGGCGGGATCACCCCTCACCCGTACCCCCACTCCACGCGCGGACGGTTTTCAAAGCTTTTCTTTTTTTTTTTTTTTTTTTCCTAAGTGCTATTGGAAAGGATGGACTTTGACCTCGGGCAACGTTCACATCCTCAGTTGGCTAGGCTGTGTGACCTTGGGCAGGCTGCATAACCTCTGTCAGCTTTCCGGGTGGCACATCTGCAGAATAAGATGATAGAATACGAGTTGATGGAAAATTGGAAATCTCCTGCCACATGGGGTCCCCAAGCAGACAGTGGTTGCGTCCTCTGGCAACAAGGCTCGGTCAGACTAAAGAAGCAGCTCTGACGGTGGCCCAGGTGCCTGACATCCCCACCCAGATTTAAAGGGCCGTCAATTCTTTCTTTCCCCAAACAATGTCTTCCCTGTCTAATCCCAATAAGTCAGCCTGGAGGAATGTCGAGCTTCTTGATTGAATGTTCTCCAGGTCTCCTTGTTTAAGGACAGAGATTTACTCTCACAGAAGCTAAGAGTCTGGGAGATGCGAGATTGCCTCTACCTTAAGCAAAACAGGGAGGAGGAGTGGAGCTCTCCAAATTGGCTCTGTCTTGGGCTTTTTCTTTCTTCCCCTTTTGGGGTGTCACCTCTGGTCCAGGACATCTTCTGAGTCCTTGATGGGATGACTAAGGAAAAGATTTTTCTTTTAATAAACATGAATAATCTTCCAAGACAGCTGATCCTGAAGATGCCCTAATGCCTGAACACAGCATAACTGTTAATACATTACTCAGAATTGTTTGCTTTCATCAGACTTTAGTGAAGGGAAGGCAAAGCCTACGTCGGGGAAGTACAGAAGGGCACTCTTCAGTCCTTCAGCCTTCCGTTGTCTTCCAACTCTTTGTGGCTGAGTGTGATCCTTCCCAGAGCAGCACCCTCCAGGAAGCTTATGAGAAAGGAAGAATCCCAGTCTCCATCTCAGATCTACTGCGTCAGAATCTGCATTTGAATAGAATCTGCAGGGATTGCTGTGGACCTTAAAGTTCATGAAGCACCAGTCTAACTCCTGTGGTGGTGTTATGGTCTGAATGTTTGCATACCTCCAACATTCACATGTGGAAATCCTAACCCCCCAGTGATGGTCTTAGGAGATGGGGCCTTTGGGAAGTAATTAAGTCATAGAGGTAGAGCCTCATGAATGGGATTAGTGCTTTTAGAAAAGAGACCCCCAGAAAACCCTCTTTCCACCATGTAAGGATACAATTACAAAGAGAAGATGGCAGTCTGCAACCTGGAAGAGGGCCCTCACCAGAATCTGACCATGCTGGCACCCTAATCTCGGGCTCCCATCTTCCAGAACTGTGAGAAGTAAATTTCTATTTTTTATAAACCACCTAGTCTATGGCACCTTGTTGCAGGAGCCTGAATGGACAAAGGCAGGAGGTCTGGTTTAAAGTGATGTGGTGACATCAGAAGTTTAAGGAGAGACTAGAACCACAGAACCAGAATCTGGGGTCATATGATCAGAGCAAGTATTTCCTCTGCATTTGGACACTGTCACCAGCTTGATTTAGAAGACTGATAAAAACGTGATCACAGGGCAGCCTGGATGAACACCACAATTTTGAGATCCTTCCCTCAAAGGAAAGAAAAAGGCACCTGTTATTTCTACACCGGGCTGGCAGAGAGAGATTCTACTAAATGTAAGTCTCATTGGAGCACCAAAGTGTTCCATAATTTAACTCCTAAAATTTTAAACTTGCTTCCTTCTTACTCCCTTTGACCTCATATCATATTTCCATGGAACTAGTTGAAAAATTCAGCTTCCTAATGTAAGGAAGAGTATCACATTCATTTACATTTGTCTTTGTCATTTCAGTGCCCAGCATAACATTTGGCAGGTAGTATATGATCAATAAATATTTGTTTTGGATGTTGGATTTAAGTAAATTACCATTGTGATCTGAATATCTAGTAATTTAATTGCCCTTTAAAAACATTTTCCCGTAATTAATTTTTTTTTATTTTTAATTTTCTATAGTGATTTAATTTTGAATTGGTTTATTTATTCAGCTATTTATCATATAATTATTAAGCATCTGTGGTATAGCAAGTGTTGAGCTGGTACAGCACATGCAAAGTTGACAGTTTAGCCCTTATCATCAGGTATGCGGAGTCCAGTGGGTAGGGAGACACCTGACATGTACTCACAGAATTGTAATGATGTGCTATTGTAAAGCCACACTTAGGTGCCCTGAATGTGCAAACTGAGCTAGAGAATAGGAAACCCTGAGCTCTGGGAGGCACTTACAATAGCACCCAGCACTTAAATAAAGTGCTGAAACCTGATGGCTCCTTTTCCTGTCCCAAGCTCCCTCCCACAGATTGTATCCTGTGTTCCCTCCCATAAGGCGGGAGAAAGGTACTTGGATAAGGGATGCTTGCCCACACCTCTGCTCTAGGAACAAGACTTTATCTCAAAGTCTTTGTGTCTAATCTCTTCTTCCAGTCTACTCTCCTTGTAGTGTTATTTCATTTTCCAATCTTGGCATCTTAACACCTCTTGTCCAGTATGCCATCATTGCCTCTTCAATACCGTGTCCTCCCTCCTGCTTGCTGACTCCTCCCAGAACCTTGCAAACTGATCCTGTGAACTGTACAGATTGGATGTGCACACTTTAATTTAGGGGGAATATGGCCATACAGTTGGAACACACGGCACTTCCCTGTGGATGCAAATATTGAGCTGTAAATTAGAGATGGGAGTGATTTCTTGAGTGTTTCTGTTATTGTATTAGATTTCCTTAATTATAGTGCTTGCAACTGATATTCTAGAGAAGTGTAAGACAAAGCAGGTAAGCTTTCAAAGTTTTAATACTTAAAGAATACATTTTATATTCTTGACTCACATCTCCCACCACACCCACCCTTTTCTATTTGTTTTGCTTCAGTTAGTTAGAAATGAGTTTCTCAATCTTGCAAACTAAATGGTTCTTACTCATATAAATGCTTTTTCCATTGCATATGGCTGATTTCTATTAGAAATATGCTACAAGAACTGCTACTTAGAGGAACACCGAGTGAATCTTTTCTAAATGAAAGAATATTTTTTTAAAATATGAATTTATATATACATACCATATTATATATTACATATATCTATTTCTGTTATATATATATATGTTTATATATTTATATACCAAAAGAAGACTTTTCTTTGATAACATCTGTATTTCAGTCCATTCAGGCTTCTATAACAAAATACCAGAGACTGGGTGACTTATAAACAACAGAAAGTTTTTTCTCACAGTTTGGGAGGCTAGAAGTCCAAAATCAAGGAACCAGCAGATTTGTGGTCTGATGAGGCCCAATTTCCCTGGTTCGCAGATGCTACCTTCTCTCTGTATCTTCACATGGTGGAAGGGCAAGGGAGCTCTGGGTGGGGGAGGTCTTTATAATGGTACCAATGCCATTCATGAGGGCTACACTCTCATGATCTCATCATCCCCAAATGTCCCCACCTCCCAACACTATCACACTTGGGGTTGGGTTTCAACATAGGAATTTTGAGGCAAGGGACACAAACATTCAGGCCATAGCAATTTGAAAACATAATTCCAAATAGAGAACCTGATGAAACATAATTTATTTGTGATTCATTCTATCTGATGGTATATGATATCTATAGGTCGTTTAGCATGGTGTTGAAACTAAAAATTAAACTATTTCTATTAAAGAGAATTTATTTTTTAAATGTAACATTTATCCATGAGCTTCATTTTAATTTAATATGTGAAGGGTTGCAAATATAATATTATACATTGAACTGAAAAACAGTAAAGATTTTCTGAGTGTTTCTATTGTATTAGAATTCTTTAATTACAGTGCTTGCAGTTGATGTTCTAGGTAAGTGTAAGAGGAAGCAGGTAAGCTTTCAAAGTTTTCATACTTAAATGATATATTTTATAGGCAACAGGTTCAGATCCTTGGTAGCCAGGTAGTGGGCTGGAACCCCAAATGCATTACCTAGGCCTACATATTTTTCAAAATCCCAATCAAAGAAAATCTGTCTTCTCTGCTCTGTGTGCTTAGTCACAGTAACTATATGCTTGACATGGCTGCTCATGGGCCACCAATGGTACTGACGTAAGGAGTCCTTGCTGCCCTTCAAATAACTCTCTTACCATAGAGAGGATTATTGGGGAAATAATATCAGTGTCAAATAATTTATGCTGTTGGGTGATAAACAGGTGGACAGCTTCAGTGCCTTATGCTTCATTAAATTCACCAAAATCCTCTATTTTAATTTGCATTACAGGTTCTAATCACTCCTGGCTCTGTTATCAAGAGAAACACCTTAATTACTAAAACATTCAATTATCTAATCACCTCATTTTAGAGAGACAAAAATAGGAATTTTGGTCAAATTTGTTTTTGCAAAATGCCTTGCTTTCCTGAGGATCCATTCCTGTTTACTGGAATCTTATAATTAATAATTACTACACTTATTATCTGCCTACTATATGTCAATCCTTTGGATTCATTGTCTTATCATCACTTTCACAATGATGATGAGAGACAGAGAGATGTAATAGGTGAGAATTTAGAGTTAGAATAGTTTTCTCATGTCCATACAGAGGCAGAGATTCAAAGGCCAGGTTGCCCTGGTTCTAAAGCCTGTGGACAGACACTTCTCCCTACACTCTTTCAGAAGTTAATTTGCAAAATGGGAAGCTCCTGTTGTGTGCCAAGCGTTGTGTTATTTAGCTACTATGAGTCTCAGAATCTCACTTCCTTCAGTTCTTTCTTGGGTCAGAATTTGTAATCGGTATTCACATTTGGATATTTATCATTTTACTAAAAAATGGTAAAAGTCCTCAATAAATGCTATATGTGCATTTATTTATTTATTCATAGTGCTTAGAGAACTTATTCACATTTGAAAAATAAGCAAGCCTAGCAATTAATTAAAACTACACTTCTCTGTCGATCAATTACAACAGTAACTCTTCTTGATTTCTCCTTTTCCTGGAAGCTATGTCATAAAGTAGGTAATTGTAAATTGAACATAATTTCCATTAGGAGCAATGTTATAAAAGGGGATTATGTTATTGACTAAGGTCTTAACTCCAAATAAATCACATATGTAATAATTTGTCTTCCTGCCTTTACTCTCTCATTAAATAAACTTTATTGAGTTTCTAATATATGGGAAGACCTGGGTTAGGCATTAGGAAATATATTTTAAAAAACCCTCTTAAGATAAACTCTTCCTTTAGTTCACTGTCTTTTCTTGCTAGAATGTCCTTTCACAGTTCCCTATCCCATGAAGCTCTACTTATTCTTCAAGGCCTAAATCAAACTCCACTTGTGGAATACGTTCAACCACCTCAATGCATCTTAACCACACCTTCCTCTTTGTTACTATGCATACATTCTTGCTATAGCATCTGTCACCTTTTATTTCAGTTAGAGATGTGGTTGCCACCACTTTTTAGTTTCAGAGTTTATTTGTCGGCAGGGACTATGTCTTGTACTTCTTGGCTTTCTCCAGCATCTAGAGTTAGCTAAAGCATAGTACATATTTATAATATTTGAACTGGATGTTTCAGGTGTCCAACTGTCTTAAGCAAAAGACAATATGCTGGTTCAAATAATGGTGAAGTTTAGAGGTAGGACTACCTGCAGATAGGGCTGGAGCAGTGAATGCTACAGGACCACCATTTTGCCACTTCCTGTTTTTCTCTTCTTAGTTTTATTCTGCAGGTAGGGCTTCCCCAAGAGACTGCTGGCAGCCCGACATCCTCCTAGCTTATCAGTGGAAAAGTCCTCCTTTCATTGTCTATCTACCAAACTTAGAAAAAGATTCCTCCTGGTTCTGTTTCTATTATACCCATGTCCATGGAATAATCCGTGTGAACAGCAAATTACCATACAATAATGATTTGAGTCCATGATGGGGTTAACATGGGCCATGTAGACAGGGAGAATATGAATGGATGCACGATAGGTCCAGAGACAGCTGGGTGGGGAAGCCACCCTGGGAAGAAGCCTGGCAGGCTAAGTCAACACATCCACCGCAGTATTTGTTAAATATTTGGTGAATTAAATGAAAGTAACAAGGCAGCTATAATTTCCATATATAATGGGACAATTTGCTTTAGTTCTTTGGACATTTAAAACTATATAGTCCATACTCAATTGGCACATATTCCTCCAAGCACATAGAAACACAACTGTGATGTTTTGTGCATTGGAAAGTTAGTTGCAGTATTAGATGTGTTCAAATGAACAGTGAATATCATTTTGCCTAAATTTTGTCCAGCATTGAATTAATTATGGTGTTATTTGGCTTCTTTGAATTTCACAGGCTATTTTGGATGTGAGAGGTAGCATAAGACTCTTCTTGTTTACCAAGTCATTTCATTGTAAATGGATGCAGACATTGCACTGTGATAAATTTCCCCGTAGGAAAGCTGTGCAATTTAGAGTTGTAGTGAGACTCTTACCTTACATATAGGTAAGAGAGTAGTTGCTAAGTATATTTGGCTAGGTAAATGTTTGTTTTTGACATTAGTGACAATAATGATAATGCTCTTTCTACCAAAAAATTTAATAGAGTAGGAGGAGATCCTGCAGGTCTCCCTATCATCTCTTCCTTCAAAGCATACCATCAGAAGGCATTTTGAAAAGAGCACAGTCACCATTTAGTGGATGTCCTCTAAGTTATCTCCTATTTTGTTTTAAAATCATAAATAAATATACTATTGACATACATTTTCAAAAATGGTTTTTACAACCTCTTCACTGAATTTCTAATGCAAAAATAACATAATATCCCCAACTATACAGATGCATTCCCTATTTGAAACCCACAAGAAGAACAGGTAGAAATGGCTCAGAATTCTGAAGTGGAAGTCACAGTGGAATTCTAAAAGGACCCAGGCCGGCATGGCAAAAGTAGCTATAATTTCAGGATCTCTTATTATGACATGAATTCTCAGAAAACCAGCAGTAGAGTAGTTGGCTTATAGGGTATGATAGTATTGTGGGACAATACTTGTTGAATTGTGTGAACTGATTCAGTTATTCCTAGGGGGAAAAAATCCCAAGTTCTAATGAACTGTCATAGATTCCAAAACGCAGGTAAGTTTAAAATAATGAAAACATAGAATTCAGTGTCTGTGAAGGGAAAAGAAGGCAAGTTCAAAATCATTACAACAGCATTCATTACATGGGGAAGCCTATCTCCAAGGATACCTGCCTAAGATGAGTTTTGCATTTCTAAATTCCCAGATGGAAGCCCAGAGCCCTGTTTGTGCTGTCCTTTGAAGCACCAAGCTTTCTTTCCTGTATTTTATTCTCTCTTCACCTTGAGGGAGCGTGATTCCACTCTTAGGATGTGTCAAAACTGCCATATTAAGAAAATAAACTTTTCATAATATAGTCCTTTGAGTAGCTGCATAGCCCGTCCACATCCCACTTAAAATGCAACTATAAAATGTAGACACGCCCTAAATGTATCATAACTCTAAG
Source organism: Mirza zaza (assembly GCA_008750895.1). NCBI lineage: Eukaryota > Metazoa > Chordata > Mammalia > Primates > Cheirogaleidae > Mirza > Mirza zaza. The sequence continues at coordinate 322,004 of VSMD01111394.1, forward strand.
GTTCTTTGAAAGATTGTCATTCTGAAATTTAATTTTCCTGTATCTTTTTATGAGCATGTGTATGTATATATTATATATATATGTGTGTGTATATATACACATACATGGAGTAAGTGATCCACAAAGTGATTAAGTTGCTTTCTCAAGATCACACAGTTGAGCACTAGCAGAAGTAGGATTCATTTCTTAACCACTTTGCTGCACTCCCTCCCCAGTGCCAAAGTCAAAAGTAGATCTGTGCTCGCAGGTTGTTTGCAGTGGTCATTTCCATAAAAACATTGATAAATGAGGCAAGCAATGATGCGAGCTAGTAGCACCTTGTAAGGATCTTGAGAGGCTCACCCTCCTCTACCGAGCCATTAAATATTGAGTTCTCTAGACTTAGAATTGGGGCCTCTTTTGTTGTGTCAACTAAGTGATGCCATTTGTGCCCAGAGCTTTGGTGCAACCTCTCAGTGGCCTCCACAGCAGGTGATGTGATGGAGGACCACTAATTTGGGTTGCCTACCTATGGGTAGAGGGAACTCAAGATACGACATAGGGCAAATGCCTGCATAGGCGAGGGGGAAAGCCCCTCCTGTCCACTGGCACAACTCAGGAGTGGGAGAAAGAAAGAGAAACACTGAGGTGGAAAATCAGCATGCTGCTTCCCCACTTCTTATGGTGTGTTGGGAGGAGGTCTTGCGGACACACACAGAAAGGTAAAGACTATGCCCATTTTGACAGTTATACCCTAGATATGCTGTGACAGTCTAGTACAGTGGTTCTCAGTGCTGCAGCTAGGGTAGAGCCCAGGCAGCAATATTATTGTTAGGCATTAGGGGGACCTCCCGGGTGAATCTAATGGATATTCCAGGTTGAGAACCACTGTTCTTAGAGAAGTTCTCTGGTTGGCCAACATGGCTCCAGGGACATAATGCAGGTTTGGGAGAGGGATATGCCTAGATAGAGAACTTGAGCTAACAGAAGCCTAATCAGCCTGGTGATCAGGGATCTAGAAGATTCTGATGAGGAATCACAGTAGGGCTGAGAGAATCCAGGCCATCCTGAGATCTGGGTGCAGTCCTGGTGGAACAGAGCACAGAGGCAAAAGTGCTGGACCATGGAGTCCAGCATGAAGAACCTAGCCAGCACCCCAGAATGCCAGATGTCACCTCAGTGGACACAGTCCAAGAACCAAACCAGACCAACAGAGCCCAGCAGAGTCAAACACCCTACCCGCCCAGTGCTACTAAGTCCCAGGAAGAGAACTAGATACATGGTTTGCAGGGCCCAGTGCAAAAGAGAAATGCAGGGACTCCTGCTCAGAAAACAGGGTGAAAAAGTGCTACTAACAGCTTTTTCCTTACTAACGTGGCCTGTCTCCTTCAATCTGTCATAGAGTTATTTGTGTACTATTTCATGTCTGTCTAAACAGAGAAAAATTAAAATCATAAATGATTAGCATATTTCACCACTCATGTTTATATTGGATGATGCCAGGATTCAAAGACAAATATCAGAGCATTTAAGTAGGGTGTAAAATCACCAGAATCACACAACCCATATTCTGTAGCCCACAACATTTAATGAAGTAGAAAGGGTGCAGTAGAAAAAAAAAAAGGATGTGAAGTAATGCATCGTTAATTAGCTCAATATAGCCATTCCACAATGTGAACATATTTCACAACATTGCATTGCACATGATAAATATGTGAAACTTTTATTTGTCAATTTTAAAAAAGAATATGGAACCCAAGGAAGGAAGGAAGCCCAGGGGATTGGCACTAGGAAGTGGAGAAGCATCAGGAACCAAACTTCCTCTTTGGATTTCCAAGGTCTTGTGGAACGCTTCCGGATACTTGTCCCTTAGCCTCTCCTACTTCCCTTATTCTCAGGAGAATCAGTTCCTGTGCTGCTCAGCGTGCCTGTCATGACCACACGTGGTAGCCCTCGGCCCTGCAGTTTGCACAGCCTCAGCTCAGGCAGATGGCACAGAATTGCAGCATCTCATTTTCCTCGTCCGCATTTCTGTGTAGAGGATACGACTGGCCAGACTGGCGCTCCTGGTCCAAGAGCGCCACAGAGCGAGGGCTGGAGGCAGGGCCTTGGGAGCTCATGGCTGGACAGAATTCCTGTAGCTTTCCACTGCAGCCCTTGTCCTTGATTAAGTGTCCTAGGCATACGTAGACTTTCTAATAGACCAATCATAGCTCTAGATCTAGAGATGTGGTTTGTCTCTGGCTATTCTGTACTTTTTTTGTTTGTTTTGCAACTGGATCAACACAGAAGATGGGCACAGTATTTTATGAATAAAAGGTAATACTAACAACCATCAGGGTGCAGTTACTGAGTGCACACTGTGTCAGTGTCTTTGCTAGTCATGCGCTGTTCATCATCCCAATGTCCACAGTAAGTGCTCTGGAGAATGGTAGGGACGCTGGCCTCAGAACACTAAGGCACTTTCCCCGGATGGCCTGAGCAATGCGGGAGCCAGAGCCAGGAAAGAAATCCGAGTTCAGATCAGGGCTCAGAGCCTGCACCTTTTACCTGCTTTATTAGAAAATGGTAACCTCAAGCAGGTTTCATTATATTCTGTGTTGAGCAAAAAACTATCATCATTATCATTATCGCCTCCACCTTGACCCTGGTTATTCACTGACTGCTGTCAGAGTTGAGAAAACTTCTGATCCTTGATGTTTTCTCCAAGGAACTCAATTAAAAAGATAGTAGCAATTAAGCACAGCAGATCTCAGAAATGTTTGCCCTTAGTTAATGAGTGATTTTCAGAATAGCGGTAGTGTGTCCTCCAAGATTACATGCATAACCCCACAAAAATTGATGCCAGGTGGATCTGACCTGCCCATGGAAATAGATTTCTCATGTCTTTGGGATGTTGATTTTGTATAACTGTTTCCAGTCTGCCCCCTGCTGGCCGATGAGAATTGGATGTGGCAAATCACAGGCCCCAGTAAATGAAAGCCACAATTCCTGGGGACTGAAGAGCCAAGGAGGTCTCAGTTTAATGTGGCCTTAGTCCAGCTAGAAACCAGCTGACTGTCCCACCACCTGCATTGCACCATTTCCCACATCCACTCCAGGGAGAAGCCAAAAGGTTTTCAGATCAATTTTTTATCATCTGCTTGAAGCTCCCCATGCTGCACAGAGAAGGTTGCCTTGTTCCTCACTGGGGTCATGATTGAAATCTCAGCACAAAATTACATGTATAAACATCTAAGGAAGAATAACTTAGACTAATGCTGTCGTTTTCGTCACTTTTGTCTCCTACATCCTTTACCTTGACGCTGTGGGGCACTTACAGATTTCAAACATGGATGGGTTTGATTTTGTCCAGAATAAAAAGTCAAATGGTCATAGAGTATAGTTATTTGTTCAAACTGTTCCTAATTTTAATTTTAACTTAAAATGTTCACTGGCTTATACCAAATAATCATTGTTTTATTAAATCTACTTTATGGACTCATGTTTTTTTTTTTTTCCTAGTGAAGCAAACTAAAGGTTAAAAATGAGCATAAGGCAATTTCTACATTAACTAGCATAATGAATCTGATCATTAGCTTTCAAAGTTAAAGCTAATGATAATGTTTAAGTTCTAGGACCTGGAAATAGGCTTTAAAATGATATTTTTGTGTGGATACACACTCATTCAAGGAGGATTATTTATTTCACAGAAGAAGTATAAGTTCTTTCTATTCTTGTTGGAATTGAGGTTTTTTTTTTGAGAAATCAAATATTTTTCTTATTTCCAAAGAAACACATGTTCACCATAGAAAATTTAAAGAATACAAACAAATAAAAAATTGACTACTCACATATGTGGTATTCATACACAAATAGGTAACTGTATTGTGTAATTTACTTTGTAGAAATTTCTATATCAAATTTTAATACAAAACATTATATGAAAAGCTATCCATATAAGATACAACATAATCAAAGAACTACCAATAATTTATTATGTGGTCATTTACCTAATATTATTAAATGTACATGAGACTCCATTTGCATATTTTTCTTCCAGATATCTTATCAATAACCCAGACTCATGAGTGCCATTTTTGGACATAATAGCTGTGAATGACAAGAAACCAAAGATTATATTAGATATTGGTGTTTAATTATTTACTATACTTTTTTACCTCCTAAATGACTTCTTCTCATCACTATTTTTAGCAACCATGCTGTGGGAATTTGTGTCCTAATAAACTTATAAATTATGACATGTCAGGTGCCTCAATATTAGAAGTATAAAATGTGTGAATGGCAAGGATGTCTATAAGGTAATATGATGTATTTTTTAACGTACCTATTAGAACTCATACTTTCAAGCATGTGTTTTCTTCAGCATAGTCTGCTTAAGAGTTTATGAACTGTCCCCATAATCTGGGAATGTGTTTCTATGAAGGTATTTATCCAGCAATATCAGCTGAGAGTGCTGTGTGTTGGCATTTGCATAGGCACTGTGAATATAGTAGTGAATGACCCACGTAGGCTGCAGTCTAATGAGGGGGAAAGATGATAGCCGGCCATTGCACCACAAGAGTTTAAGCATGAAATGGAAGGAGGTTTAAAATATTGTGGGATTGTATCCAGCCCAGTCCCTGGGTGGTCAGGTCACATGTGAAAACAGCATGATTCCTATGGTCAGTAGTGGCCAGTGGAATCCCAGAGTATGGCTGAAGAGTGGAGAAGGTACATTCATCAGGACTATATAATAGTCCCAGAAAAAGAAGGAGAAACCTCTTTTGGAATTGCCTAAATCTACCATTTAGGATATTTTGTTGAATAGCCTACCGAGAGGCAAATGATCAACATTTAATGTAATTTGGATTCTTTTTCTCTAGGCTAGTGTCAAGAAGGTGAATACCTGCTAGATCAGGGTAGTGTTAGTCACACCGACCTCATAGTAGCCCCAGGGTTCAGCAGTGGGACAGGCAGGCAATAGATGCTCCATGAATGCTTGTGGATAACTATTTAATAACTGCAAAAAGTCGGACAACATGACTGATGCACAGCTGGAAAATTCTAGTACTGCTCCAAAACTAGACAGGTCTGAGTGTGGAGATGAATTTCCTTGTGTAGCTTGCTAATTGATTATATTGCTTCCAGGAACACTACAGCAATAAGAGACCCATTTGAACAAGAGAGGGCAGGCTGCCAATCCCATTATTGGCAGTTGAATATGCCTTGAGTGTTCAAGGGGATTACTTTGACAAGGGTTGTACACATTTGGATTTTAAAGTTCAGATACATTTGTTTAAATCAAACAGTTCACTTTATACATATTTTTAGTTCACTTTAAAATTACTCCATTTGAATTTGCACTGATACATTTACATATGTACATATACACTCAGGCTACAAGTTTAATTGACATGGCTTAAAATAAGTCAGCGTTTGTTTTTCTTGGTTCATATAGACTGCCTGGTTCAAAACAGGGCTGTATAAGCTATATACAAGGGCTGTATAAGCTATATATAAAACAGGGTGGTAAAAGCTATATACAAGGGCTATATAAGCTATATATAAAACAGGGCTGTATAAGCTATATATCTCAAGGCTGTGTGACCTTGAGAAGGTTACTTAACCTCTTTGTGCCTTAGTTTCACAATCTATACATTCTGTATAATGATTAGATGTAAAATATGTAGTGTTTGTGAGGCTAAGTGAGTTAATATATGTAAAGAGCATGGGAAACTATTTATCATGTAGTAAGAACAGTTTAACTATTGTATTGTTGTTATCCTAAAGCATAAAGAGGTTAACATTAAAAACATTTAACTTACTAGATCAAAGTAATTACTAAAATGCATGTGAAGAGTATAATGATTATACTTAAACTTTAAAGTGTTTCTAAGGCTGAATGAGAAATATATGCAGAGTGTAGGATACTGTTTGTCACATAACTATTAAATATTTTATTATTATTCTTAACATGAGTAAGATATATATTAAAATATTTAGATGACTAGATTAAACTAATATTTTAAAATGTTTACTATTTAGCATGAAAGTTTTTGATTATTTTTAATGTTTTAAATATGTTGAAAAGTAAGAATTACTAAAACGAGAATGAAATTAAATGGTTGAGATGGAAAGGCAGTAATTCAGAACACCTTTTCTCTCTCCAGATGAAAGCTATATCCTCAAGGAATCCACTTCCTTGGAACTGAATACATTTTGAAATTCTAATTTATTTTTCTTGTAGTTTATAGATCTGGCATTATTAAAATATTCATATCTTTGAGCTAACGTGGCATAACAGATTTAATTTGCAAAACAAAGATAACATGAATCCAACATGGTTTATAATCACTTTTTTTCATAAGCCTTATGTGGTAGGTACTCTGTTAAAAAGGTGGACAAATACATAAGCTATTATAAAATTATGAAAGTAACAGAATTTTGGAACAAAGTGTTTCCTCAGAGTTTTTTTTTTTTTCCATCATTTCTCAGATAAGTAGAGGCTAACCCTGGACAGGATTGTTAATGTAAGGGGGCTTGGGGGACTGTTAGTTTGGACCTGGGGCCTTTACACCACAATGCGGTGTGAAGCCTGGGAAAGGATGGAGGAGTGGAGGGAGATTGGTGGGGAGAGGCTCAGATGGCACCTCAGGGGATGGCTCAGCTGGCCATGGGAGCTCCAGGGCGAAGGTGGCCCCTTAGAGCAGCCGTGCATCTGAGGCTCTGCAGTGGGAGGCCACCAGACACCGCAGTCCTTACAGCCCATCTACAGCATCTTTCCCAAACGGAGCTTTGAGCAGCCCATCACCAAGGCTGGTTTCCGAGTCCATGTTAGCATCTACCCAGAGCCCGATCCTAGGCTGCACATGCAAAGGATTGCCTGAGTTAGACACTGCTGCCTTTCTGGGGGATCTGCTTTCCTATAGTGTCTTACCTACCTGAAGACTGTTCACCTTTGACCTGTTTCATTTGCGGGTGCATGGGAGGAGGCCAAAGATTAGCTCAAAGGGCTTCATTGTAATTGAGCTTGTCTAGCTGCAGGTAGGTATGCCTTTTCTGCCCGTAACAGTATCTTAGTCCATTCAAGCTGCTGTAAGAAAATACCATAAACTGGGTGTCCTATAAACCACAGAAATGTATTTCTCACAGCTCTGGAGGCTGGAAGCTCAAGATCAAGGCATGACAGGTTTGGTGTCTATGTGAGGCCCTGTTTCCCGGTTTCCTTCTCACTGTGTCCTCCCATGGTAAAAGGGCCAGGGAGCTCTCTGAGTTCTCTTTTATAAGTCACTAATCCCATCCATGAGGCTCCACCCTCAAGCACCCCTATGACCTAATCACCTCCCAAAGGCCTCAGCTCCTAATACCATCACTTTAGGGGGTTAGGACTTCAACATAGGAATTTGGAAGTGGTGGACACAAATATTCAGATACTAGTAAGCAAGGATTATTTTACTAGTTCTGGTAGCAGTAGTAGTAATTTTAGTCATAAAAGCAGGGAGAAAAGATGGAGGGAGAAGTGATAGTAGCACTAAGAACATTAGTAGTAATTGTTAATATTTACTGGGTATAATACTAAGACCTAGGCAACACTATGAAACAAGTATTAATATTATTCTAATTTTAGAGATAATGTTTAGAGAGTTTAATAATTTGTCTCAATTTATTGAGCTAATAAGTGATAGAGATAGAATTCAAACTAGTTCAGTCAGAAGGCCACATACCTTCTCTTACCTACTACCATTTAGTATCAAGACATGGGCTTGATTATTCCATTTGCTCTTTGTATGATTTAAAACTGTGCATTTAAACTTTCTAAGTAACAATATCCTCACCTATAAAAAGTTGATAAGCAGCCTGACTTTCTCATGGGGTTTTCTTAGTGCACCATGCACATTCCTGTGTCATGATTCGTAGCACATCATACTGCTATTATTTGTTTGCAAGTCTTTCTCTGTTGCTAGCTTGGAGAGTAGAAACTGGGTAAGATGTATTTGTATCCTCCACACTTAGCAAAGAAATTAGAACACAATGGATATACAAAAGCCTTGAGTAAACTGTAATAGTAACTGACCACAAAATGAAGAGCAGCTTAAGTATTCAATCAAGCAGTGTGAGCTTGGAGTCCTTACGCACTCAGGGAACTGTAATATTTAGGCTGAAACCAAAACAGTAAAATGAAATTTTCTGTGAATAAAACACCTGAACTCATTCAATATCTGGAGAGAATCAACTCTTTACTACACCTGCTTAGAAGAATGAGGAAAGTAAGGAAGGCTTATCAAAATCTGTTTCTGCTCAAATGGATCAATTTATTTTAATAATTCTCCTGAGGATGCTGAAACAGTTATGCCCATCAAAGTTCATTTTGAGTTAATGCAATCAGTGAGCAATGTCTTCCAACAAGAAAGTGGGCAAAGCTTATTGGATACACTTTGTAGAACAATGAGATCAGTCAACTGAGGATGACATAATGGGAAGATTTTAAGAAGACCTAGAAAACTCTAGCTCAGAATGTGAGTGAAAATCACAGCATACATAAAAAAATGAGTTGTTAATGCTACTATCACCTGCCTCATCGATGAGGATCTTTTCCAGAGAGGCTGTTCAGTTGTCAACTCCAAAATGTACAAACCTGAGGCTTCCTGAGTCTGTTAGACTTTCTACATGTTTTTCTTATATAAAGGTGCCATTTCTGAGTCACTGCATAACCTACATGGTAAAGAATAAAAATGGTATATAGAGTTGGACTCCCGAACGGAAAGGTGCTTTTTGTAATGTCAAGCAGTTACTGATTTCCAAGCGTGTGCTCAAAAGAGTATAAACCACCTGGCTGCGTGCAGTTGTACCTATCCATAAAATGCCAGATGGCCCCGAGACACCCGCTTTGCTTACTAATCAAAAGCAATGTCATGTATATGCCGGCATAATGTGCAGATTGATAAAGTTATGCAATTACCATGGGAGTAGGGGAGTTTTATAACCGCAGTAGCTTCTACGCCTTCACAATTTGTAATGTTTACCGACTGCTTTGGGGATTTTTCTCCAAGGATAAATCAATCCCTTTAATCTTGTTACCATCTATACATCACTGCGGTATTTTGCTCTCTGCTTCTGCAGGTTCACAAGGTGACTGGATCTCTTCCTTTTGGATGCCAAACCAGCACACGAGGCAGAGAACTAGCGGGCAGCCTCCGGCTCCGGGGAGCCCGTCACCCCACAGAGCTCTCTAACCCCTAGCACTCCAACTTTCTTTCTTTCTTTTTTCTTTTTCTTTTTTTTTTTTTAACTACAGAGATTTGGGACTGTGTTACTGTCCAAAAAAAAATCCAAAAAACAAAAACAAAACCAGATTGAAAAAATTTCCCTGAAATTAGCCCTGGGAGAGGTGGCAGAGTTGACTAATCTTCCTCCCTGTTCCTCAAATATTCTGTCTTTGCATTTCTGCTTGAGGAAGGGTCATCGATGTTTGCTGCTGTCTGCTGTCCCCCTTAAGGAAAATCTCGCCAATAATCCACTTCATGATTGACTAGTAACAGAGACATTTCATATGACTTGGATAAAAGCGATTCTGTTTCTGTTTTTCTGAAAAGCCGGAGAGACGTTAAATTGTAATAACCTGGGACAGCCCTATTATTTTTAACAGGAATTCTATTATGCATAAGCTACAATGAAGGAATAATTATCGAATTCAATATTGTTTGTCTCGTTATTTCTGTGCTTCAGTTCTTCTTCATACTTTTTAATTATAAAAAAATTGATGTTTTAGAAGTAGGTGGTTCTGCTGTTGTCCAGTTATGATTTTTAGGACAGACATTTCTGAAATGACAAAAATTTAAAAATCATACATTTTGGCTTTTGCATAAGCAATTGAATTACACTTCCCACGTATAAAATTTTTTTTCGACAAAATCTACACGATCTGAAATCTACAAAATCTACACTAGTCATGACAGTATCAGTTCCAGATTTCCAAATGGTGAGGAAATCAGCATTTTAAATTAATTTCTAAAAGTGTTATTTATTAAAAGTGCCTGTGCTGGATCGGTGCTAATAGTGGATACCCTTTCTGCTGTGGAGGTTAGGATCAATTTTTAAAATGGTTTGATGTGGAATCCAGGGTGAATGTAAGACCTAGAGTCCATTTATATTATTAGCCTTTTAATATGATTATAGTAGGGAGATGCAGCCTCCTGTTCCTAGAAGACTGTAAGTGACCCAGAGTGCTTATATCTGCTTTGAGCTCTTTCTCACAATAATTGTGAATATTCTTTTGTATTTCACAGACCTCCTTGCTCTGTTTAGTTCAAGATTTCAGACAGAGCTTAATAAAACTTGTTGCAGTATTTGGTGGCTCACAAGGGCTATTGATTTGCCCTTGTCCAAACTGTCAGGAAGTCATCACAGCCTCTTCACATCAAAGTGTTTCTGCCCACGCTCCATGCAGGTGTCGGCAGCTCCTGGAGTCTCACCTTATTGCTGACCTTGACTGGGCAGAGCAGAAGGTCCACCTGCTCTCACATTGCATTAAGCCCACAGTTCTAAGGGGAGAAAAATTGTGTGACTGTAAACACAGCTCCTTATCTCCCAGACATACCCACATATTTATGTTAAGCTGCATGGAATCTCCATCAATTAAAACTAGTAATGACATTTTGATGTAACGTGACTGTTGATTTTGAGAGATTGGGGCCTTAATGGATTGCATCTAAATGCAATTTCATCCTCTGGTTGTTTAAATGTCCTGTGTTCTCTATCTTGGTTTATTGCTTAGTTCCTTTCCAGAAATTCTGGCTCAAAGCCGTGATTTGATGGGTTATTTTATGAATCCATTTATGTATTCTAAATCCAGGCCCCTTTCTGTATGCTGGCATGGGTCAGTTCCCTGCAAGACGCCACACCTTGCCAGGCACCTCTCATTTGAACTGATGTTCCAGAATCCACTGGAACCCATATTTCCCTCTTTTTTGTCCAAATGTGTAGAGGACCTTTGAGAACAGAATCACCTGTGTGTCTTTCACCTCTTGGAGGGGGCTTTGTCAGGGATGGATATGTTCCCTGTGTCACTCCATTAATAAGCTACAGTAACCGGGTATTCAGCACCCAGAGAGATACTGGCAGGCCTCTGTCATTCTCTGTCTCTCTCTCTCTGTTCCTCTCTGTTTTTCTCCATACCCCCTCCATTCCTTCCTCCATCTTCATTTCTCTCTCTTTTTAAATGTTGATCTTAGATCTTCAAATTACAAGAGACATAACAAGAATGAGGAGGAGGAGAAGGTGGTGGAAGGCAGCTGTTGGGGAGCATTTGCAAGAGGAGCTCCTTTTTGTGGCCCTCCCTGACTCTCCATCACTGTCCTTCTTCACTGCCACCCTCCCATGTGCCAGGTGCCTAATCAACCTCTATGCTCAATTCATAAGGATCATGAGCTTTGGGGGGCCCGTCTGCAATTATGCAAGCTGTCCCCTTCATGGAGCATGCCCTCCTCCCTCCCCTGTCTTGTTTGTTTGCCTACTGGTGTCTCCCTGCTGGTTCTTTGGACCAGCTAAGTTCTCCTTTGTTTGGGTTGGCATCTCAAATGCTCTTCCTAGGTGAGACAGAAATAGATGCCCCCTTCTTTCTGTCTTCTTGAGCCTCTGTTGTACACTTATCGATTGGTTCATTACTGGTGATTTATACATAAACATATTTATGTAAATCACTACTTATTTATGTACATGAACCTTGCCGGGATTTCAGATTTTATCTTGTTCCTCCCTGTATCCCAATCATAGGCAACATCCCTGGCACATCTCAGCCACGAAGTAATTACTGAAAGCACTTGCACTGCAGACAGACGTTAGGACTTGACTACTTATTCAGCCTTGGGCTACCTTTTGATTGAAAGCAAGTGATTTTCCTCCATGAACAACAAGCACAGACATTGGCGTCAATAAATTTTATTTCAAGAATTGAATGACTTATTTTTCAAGAACTTCCTATTTTTATGAGCATGCAATATCTTGTAAATGAGTTAGTGGCTTTCACCCAAACTATCAAGAAAGAGCTGGGCATTTTGTTTAGGTGTGCTTTAGTAGAATCTCATTAGGATGGAATTGTACTGTTCTTTAGAAAAACAAGTATTGCAGATGTGGAGGAATGGAAGGGCCTGATTGAACAGTTCTGCAGGGATGAGATTGAGTAGAGAGACACTAGGCTAGTTTTGGGCAGCTGAAGTTGGTGTCTCAGTTTTGTGTTTAGTAAGAAGCACGACCTGATCATTCCCCTTGAACAGACAGTTCCCTTGTTTGTAAAATAGAGTCTCTCATGGCGATATTCTACAGGAGATAATTTGAAGGTTTCTTTTGTAAACATAAAGTAGTATAGAAACCTAAGGGCTTAATAATATTGAGTTACTTAAATTTATTTCACTGTATTTTGCAATATTTATGTTTCTGTCTTTCCTCCTCCTCCTCTCTCTTCTTCTCCTTCTCCCTCTTCTTTCTCTCTTCCTCTTCCTCCTTCTCCTTCTTCTCTTTCCTTTTCTCTTCCTCCTCCTCCTCTTTTGTCCTTTTGCCTGTTATTCTTCTTCTCTTCCTTGCTTTTGCAGGTGATGCCTTCCAGTGACCTGTGCGCACCTGGGTGTGAAGTTTTTGTTGCACCGCTCATTAAGGCACTCCCCACGACAGAGAACTTTAGGAATTTTTGTTCGAATACATTTTTTTCCTAGAAAGGAGAAATGAAGGATAAAATGAAAGGCATACCACATTGGTGGGGCAACTGCACCCCCAGCTGTTCCTATTGCTTTCCACAGAGTGATTCGTTCAATTTTGCCAGCAGCCCTTAAGCTGGACACAACCAGCTTCCTTTTAAAGGGAGTTATGTAGCCAGCCAGCCACAGGACAGGGTCTCCACCTGTGCGTAAAGCCCCAAAGCCTGCGCAAAAGGCTTCCTGGCATGGTTTGATACACTTAACCGTGGAGAGAGACTCACAGAGTAGTTGTGTGCGTGGGGGGAATTAAAGAAAACAAACAGAACTCAGTCTCCATGGGTGGACATCTGTTCTAAAATCTATACGTGGGATCTATATTGCTTTGTGGCCTACTAGCACCCCATGCCCTGCTCTGGACTATTTGGTCCCAGTCTTTTGTTCTAGCTCCCCATCTTGTCACCTTCTGGAAGCTGAATACCTAGTGAAAAAACAAAATCCTCACAGAGGAAAGTATTGCTGACAGTGGCCCACCAATTCATGTGCTTTCTTTTCTAGTATCTTTCTTTGTTTTGTTTTGGTAGTGACGTTTTCATATAAAATATTCTTGTGTCTAAAATACCTCTATTTAATTTTCTTCAAAATAATGACTTCTTTACAAGAAAGTGCTGTTTTCTTGGGGGCCTTACTTCTATTATTTTACCTTGCTGCTGCTTTGTAATTTATGTACAGTTCTGTTCTTTGTTTGAGAGCACTGCTTTGCCATATGTTTCTAACTTTGTTTTTCCTGCAGATGGCCTTTTCTCCCTTTTGTTTAATTTCTCTGAGACAAACATGTCCTATGTATTTTCATGGGCACCTCATTGTTTTTTGATCACACTTCATAAACCGTGATTCCTGTCATCCTGAGCAGAATCATGATATGAGTTTTCTAAATCTGTTTCTTGCATCACAGATGTGTGCATGCATAGAAGAACTGTGTACAGTGTCTGATACTGATAAGGTTGGTTGACACGTCAACATTATTGGTTTCCATTTTTTTTTTCTTAAATGTTTCCAAAAACTCATAAAGAAACAATCATGCTTAGCATAATCTATTTTTATTTTTCTCCTTAAGAAGGTTTTCTGGTCTATTGGATATGACACACTTCCTTATGAGTCAGTTTCCTATGTTTTGGTCTTTTACAACATTTGTTTTGAAAACAAAACCTACAAGCTTTTGAAAATATTTAGTTGGGGAATAAAGCCTTTTTTATTTAGCAATGATATTGTGAAAATAAGAGCATTTTAAATATTGCTATTGCAGATATTTGCCTGCAAAGTGTAGAAGTACTAAATTTTACCAATTCACTGATGAATAACATATATTTCTCGACTTCAAACTTCATCCTTCTCTAAGGGCAGTCAATAAAGTATCAAAAACTTATTTGTTTTTCAACTAGGAGGTGGGAAATATATAACATGTGCACATACGCACACATATACATACACATGCACATATACACACATATACATATATCCATGCTTGAGTGTGTCTCTGTATACGCATGCATATATGTAGGATGGCAATATGTGGTTAGGCTGCACCTTGACTAATTTAGTTGACAGTAGGGTCTGTGCAGAGGTGAAGAAGAACATAAGGGCAGAAGGCTGGAGAAGCCTCTAGCATTGTATTCAAGTTTTTAGCTAACTCAAGGATAGGATACAGCATAAGCCTAGGGTGTGGGTTCATACGTAATAAGGGCTTTTTGGTAGCTTTGGGGGATAGAAGTTGCCATTGAAGATAAGAGGCATCTATCAAGGTTTAGGCAGGAGAAAGTAGAAATTGAGTCCCTCTGGGAGATTTGGAGAAATGCTGGCAGGAAGGGTCCCCGTTAGTCATTGCCCAAGCCACTCAGCCTGGAATTTGGGTTTATGTCCTACTCCTAAGGAACTGAGTTAGAAAGCAGAAATTAAGCAGAATTAACTCAACAGGAAGGCCCAATTTTAAGTGGGCCCATAGCTCAGCAATTTCTAACTTTTCTTGTTATCAGGGCAGTGCATAGTCACCAAGAAACACACGTTTCGAAATACAGAAAACGAAATGAAAAATAAGTAACACCTAAGTAATTAGCAAGCTTGACATTTAAGTTTTATTTTTTATTAATTAGAAACGAGTTGGCAGTTTCTCTTGGAGATGATTATAGATGTGCTATATTGGAAAGTCAGGATTGTGTACCTTGAGGGAGAGCTCACTGGTCCACAGAGTGGGGACAGACTGAGAGCCATGGGGCTGAGGTGTTTGGACCATGCTTGTGGGCAACGGGCAGGCGTGACATAGATGAGGAAGGTGGGGACTAGGAGAGCTGAACTTGAAAAATGTCCACATGTTGAGGTGTCAAGGATTCTGTGAAGGTAAAAACAAAAGGACAGGTAGCTGACGAGTTTGCAGAGAGTTTGGGCCAGGGAGAGTTAGGAGCACTTGAACTAGGATGATGGAGGTAGAGCCGAAGAGGAAAGGAAGACTGGAGAGCTCTCAGGAGGTAGAATGGATGTAACTTGGCGTCTGATGAGAGCTGTTGGGCGAAGAAGGATGGCTAATAAGATAAGCGAAGTTCTATGTCCCAGTGACCACAACCAGTATTCATGTGGATTTGGCCGTGAGGCAATCACGGGCCTCCGTGTCTGGCATTCAGGGGAAAGGAGAAGAAATGGGAATGACCTGGGCCAGGCAGAAGGAACTAACTTCTTTTTGGAAATGGCTTTGAGGAGGGTGGCCCTTAACCTAAATTCCAATTGTTCACACAGATACCATCGCTTCATTTCTACATGCTCGTTATGATCAAAAATCAGAGCACAATGTCAACATAATGACCTGATTAATGAAATCTTTAATCTGTAGCAGCTTTTCACAAATTTCTTTGCCATCTTTCCTGGGTTCAAGATTCTTAGAGCAGTGTCCAAAATTCTCCGGCGGGTATTCCAGTTCACCAGTGAAATCTGGCATTACAGCCACACTCCGATGTGAGAAAGATGTGCCAGTTGAAAGCTATTATAAGAGAGAGCCAGCAAATGTCAGGAGGAACAGATCAGTGTGCTTAAGTACGACATTAAGATACATTCCGAATGATGTTTCAGAAGCAGCACTCGGAAGTAACAGATGGCTTCCATCGGGGAATGATACGAGAGAAGTACCTAAGTCATTTTGGGCATTGGTGCACAGGGATTTTTGAGTCACTGACTGTGAGTTCTATTACATTATGACAGATCATAATCTCTAACATGAAACATGATGTTAGAACGGAATTTAAAAGAAGGTCTTCCATTTCAGTCTTCTGCCTGTAGACCCTGTCCATACCTTTGAGACAGGATTTTGAAGGAACCTGCTAATCCGACCTGCTCTGTTATCCAAGGCACATTGAGAAAGCAATCCATCCACCCGTCCCTCTGGGGCAATTTGGAAAAGTGGTAGATCCTGAACTAGCAATGTTCTATCCAATGGATGTTTTATGCTCAGATTATACACAACAGTACCCTGACAACCCATCTGCCTCGACCTTCTGTCTCTTGCACTATATGTATATCTTTAGTTAGGCAAAATGGTAATAGTCTAAATTTCTAAGGATGCAAAAATTGGTAACTGGTCATAAAGTAGATTGCAAATATAATTAAGCACAAAACCATTACATCAAATTATTATACTTTTAGCATTAAAATGTAAGTGAATTAGCCATCATTTTTATGCTTAATTCCAATAAACATTTTATGAATTTCAAAATGATAGAACAGTGTTTGCAATGATGGAGTTAATTTGGTCTCACATATTTTCCACAAGAGAATTTCTTGCTCAGCAAATTTTAAAATACATATGATTTTGAATTGGAAGTCTTGAGTTAGGGTTCTGGATCCACTGCCTAACTGTGTCATCCTCAGCCACTTCATTTTCTTGTGGGACCTTCAGCTAAATCATCTATAAAGAGGAAGTGCTAATTTAAACCCACTGGGTTGCTCTAAGGGCCTCCCAGCTAGCTAATGTGTGTGAAAAGAGGTAGTCAGCTGCAGAGCTCAGTGCAAATCTACAGATGTCATAAAAGTATATAGTCATTGCCTTAAATAGCAATATATATACATTTTTCTTTTAAAACTTTATTCATAAGAAATTAAGTACTCCTTGAGTGCTAATTCTAACTCCTTGAATAGTAAAACCTAATTTAATTTCTTTTCCTGTAATACACCATTTGATAGCAAGACAATAATGTTTAAGACTTTCAAAGGTTTAATGGATAATGGAGATTAGAACTCTTTTTAAAAATGATCAAATTTGTCCTTGAGTAAAAAGACTTTGCAGTCAAATCACTATTCAATTTGCTTGTCTTATTCCAACTCTCTGAGCTATTTCCTAGAGAATCATTGAATGTTTGCCACCTCTTTTGGAATTCATAAATGATATTTAGGAAAGAATTTTTGTTTTAGAATGATAAATGGGAAGCAGCATGGAGTGTGTACCTGTGGTGTGCAGAATATCTAGAAAATGTTGTAGAGCAGGAGGTCTAATGGGGCTAACAATGAGGACAACGGGATTTTTAATGCTTGTTAATGGTTTTACTTCTCCACCCACTTTAAATTAATTTGCATCGGCTCATTTACCTGGGGACCTAGGAACACTGGGGACAGACAGGAAGCTTCACCAAGGCCAACAACTGCAGTCCACAGATAGAGGTGTGGTGGCCTGCTGGGCAGGGTGGGGGCCCGGGAAGATGTGGAGTGAGGGGTTGAGATACCTTCAAAAGCCAAATCCTCACAGTGGAAGGTATAGTCCCTGAGGGCACACTCTTGACCCAGAAAGGAAGGCTTCAGCAGCTTGCGGGAGCCAGTGGTGGAAGGGAAACCAACTGAGTTCCAGGTGTAACTGCCCTCCTGGTGACACAGGAGGGCTTTTGGAAGAACTCAGGGAGTAAGAGATAAAACAGCTTTTTCTAGGGAGAAGAGGCCTTGGAAAGCAACAGTTCCTCTTCTCCTGGGGGATGGCCAATCTGCCTGTGGTGTGTGGAACTGCAGCTGCTTCTCTTGTGCCAGGAAGGACAAGGGTGTCTTTGGGTACTGCAGTTCCTACGGCCCTACACTGGTATTTCCCGTTATAAGAAATTATACTTTTCCTCATTATGAAAGCTGTTTGGAGTTGATGTTTCTTGACTTACAGTAGAAATCATGCTTAATGATAAAAGCCTTTCTCCTGGAGAAAGAATGAACTATTAGAAGACCCAGGGAGAAATGACAAGGACCATTTAACATGGCTGGAACCATTTCCACTACTTTCTGTTATTGAAGGAGAGGTTGGGGAGCAGAGAGAGAGGAATCTTGGCTTTCTTCTCTTGCCTTTGTTCTGGTCAGCCTGGATCTGTTTATTCTCTGTCATGCTCCCATTCCAAAGGTGTAAGCAGTATTGATTGCTTGGGGATAGTCTGTCCTATCACAGGCTTAGGTAATTAATAATATATATGTAGAGAGAATCCACTGCATGCAGGGTGCAACTCTGGGTTACGGGTGATGGGGGTACATAAATCAGTAAGTAGACCTGGTATCTTTGACCAAAAGGCTTAAAAGAAAGACTGGAGACATCTTATCTGGATGAAAATGTTCTTCGTAATCCATTCAGTATTCTCGGAAGATTTTTTTCAAAAGGGTGGATAAAGCCAGCATGTCCTGTTGCTGGTCTGTGCTCAGAGACATGGTGGGAGAATGAGGAATCCTGGGAGAGGACTGGATTACTCTTTAACAGTATACTCACTCTGCTGGCCAGGCGTTTATGCACATCACGTTGCAAATGAAGACTTTGTCTCAAACGCAGCATGAAACATTGCCAAGCATCGTGGGCCATCTTAGAATTTGCATGTCCTGGAAATGATTTCCTCGAGTTTCCGTCCAATGTTGTGATGCTCTACTTGCCTCTAGTTTTGGCAGAACTTTTACTGAAGCCCATGGTGTCAGAATTAAGCTCTGGGCTGTGATGTTTGCCTTCCAGGAAGTCACTGGCAATAGCCCACTCTTGGTCTGTTTTCAAATTTGTCACTCGACTAATCTCTAAGCCTGTCGTCGATCAGCCAGAAATGTGAACCTACAAATGACAACTGGAGTCCTTTGCTGCAACGAAGCTGAGCTGCCAATTTCAGAAGACAAAGCATGCTCC
Source organism: Mirza zaza (assembly GCA_008750895.1). Taxonomy (NCBI): domain Eukaryota; kingdom Metazoa; phylum Chordata; class Mammalia; order Primates; family Cheirogaleidae; genus Mirza; species Mirza zaza. Next base: position 340,817 of record VSMD01111394.1, read on the forward strand.
ACTCAGGAATCACATTTAATTATGCAGAAGTTAGATTTTATTTATTGTAACTCTTGAGTGTTAAACAGTAAATGTGAACTAATGAAAGATAACACCTGTAAAATACCTAACAGGGTTAGGTGGATAGGAGACAGAAAATAAAATTCGCTCTGTTCCTATTGTACTTCTCTCTCCCTTCACTTTACAAGTGGAAAAATAACTTGTTAGAGGATGGTTAATTAATATAAATTTCTAAAAAGTTTGTTAACACAAAATGGTGCACATATGGTTATGAATGGAGATGGCAGGATAAGATCATAAAAATGTAATCCACTGTTCTCAAATGATCAAAAGATGGATGTCTAATGGTACATTTTCATGGTGGCCTAGGTTAAGCTTTACAAAATAATGACAGCATTCCAAGAAGGTAACATGTTTCATTGAAATAGCACTCACTGATCACATGAATGCTACATCAAAACCTAATAACTAATCTCTGTTTCAAATATAATTCAAGAATAATTTAGGAGCATCTGAAGTGCATGGTGAGCAAATATGGAAACTAAGAGGATGCACTGAACATCTCCACAGTTCCACAGGCGGGCGGTAAATTTGGAATTCAGCTCTAACAACTCCACTGATGCTTTAGTCTTCTTCCCATTGTAGATTTTCCCTGGTCTTATGTGGAAGGTAGAGAGTGCTCCCGTTGTTAGTACTCAGGAAGAAATACATAAATATGAGCCAAATGCAATGCACAGCAGAGATGCACGTGTGAATGTGTTTGTGTGATGTGTTTATGTAATTTTAGCCATATTTGTGTATATATGAACTTTTCAGTTGATAATTTGGTACCTGAGATCAGGAGGCCTTTAAGGAGAATTTACCAGGATTTAGGAGAGATGAGTTCTGTACTTCCTGTGTACTATGATGTTTCCGGAGCTTAAATTCTTTGATTTTGCAGTGCATAATAAAATTGAACTATCTTTTCTGGGCATGTGACAGAAATGAAAAGGTACAGGGGGACAATGTTCAAAGGAGTAGGGTTAATTTCCTAATGGGGTTGAAAGTATTAATATAAATGTTAATAGTTCCGTCATCAGGTGACCTGCCAGCTGAAGAATACTGCTTAATCTTGTGCAAGTTAGATTGGGGGGAAAGTGGGCTATTCTTCCACGACTGGAATTAGTTGTCAAGCTCGTTTTAAGAACACGTGAATTTGGGGTTTTCTGTGTGACAAACAGCCCCATCAAAGAAGGCATGTTTTAGATAGAATGAAATTACATTGCCTGCAATAAGAGCAAATTAGAATAGTGCAGTACTGCTTTCCTTGGTGTTGTGATTCCTAAACCTTGTGACATAGGTGAGGTTAGGAGGCCGACTAGGAGAGAAAGATTGCAAGGGTTGGAGAATGGTTTTGGTGGAGAATTGTTAAAGGACTATAGTGCTGAAATACATCTTATTATTTAAGTGTAAAGTTTATGGAAATAAAAATATTGGTAACAAACTTCTCAGTGATGCTTTCTTTTCACAATAGCTTTGTGCAACTTTCTCCATTAAGATGCAATTACTAAGGATACTATAAACTAGAAAGGATGGAATCATGCAGACAAAAGCTGCAAAAAGCACTTAAATTAGATCAAGACCTAGGGACATTGTTTAAAGGATGCAACAGCATTTTCTTATCACCGGGATTCTTGCCCAGTGATGCAGAATGCTGAAATTTTCTGAAGCCAGAACTATTGTTTTCATTCCTTCTTTTAAAAGTCTTGGAATCCAGCCGATGTTACTTGACATAATGTTTTGCATATAGTGACCACTCTACAAAGCAGATTAAATATGTAAGAATCAGTTGGGAATCATTTTATAGACTCTAAACTAGAAGAAACTTTAGCTGCTGCCCTCTTTAGACTTCTCAAATAGGACATACTAAAACCCGAGCAGGTGAATGAGTAACACACCCTCCTTGCTCTAGCCTTGACCACCAGGAGCCACTCCCCAAAGCACACTGTCTGCTGTCAACTGAAGAATGATGCTGTTCACACATTTGGAAAGGAGAGCTTTATATATAACTTTGTTTGTTGTAAGGGGTATCGGCCTGTAGGCTGGCTGTCCTGCAGGCTGGGAAGCAGTAGCCTCGGGCAGAAGCCAAGGGTTTGCACGCTCAGGGAGGGACAACAGGAGCAGGAATTTATGCTGAGTGCAGAGGCCAAATATACATATTTAACAAGCTGTAGGAGGAGGCTTGGATATTCATGAGAGGAGAGATACGCACTCACATTCTGAGCTTCCTGCCCCTTCGGGGGGTCCATGTCCAAAGATGGCGGTGTCACCATGATCCAAGGGTGGACTTTCTGGCCCTTTGATGTCAAAAGGTGAAGCAGAGGCTAGAAAACCCCTCACTGCACAGCAGCCCCCGTAGATGGGTCAGTTGTAGTGCTGAAGCCGCAGAAAGGGAGGCGTAGCATTAGGCTGTTGACTGAAATTAGGAGTGGAGCGAGTCTTTCCAAAAGGCTGGTTCTGTGTAAGAAAGAAAACCTCAGGGCTGCCAACAAGGGAGAAGTGCAACAACGTGTGTCTGTGTCCCATCCTGTCATGCCTGGGAACTCAGTTTTTACACTTTTCTGCAGTCCCCTTGGCCAAAAGGGAGTCAGTTCAGTTCGGAGGGTTTAGGATTTTATTTTAGTTCACATCCGTAAGGGGTCACTGTGTCTCCCTCATTTCCAGTGGGCTTCACTGTCTCCAGATATCAAGCACATGGAGGGACTGCCTGAACATCCATGTTTTGGAGACTTTCATTCAGGTTTTTTTCTTTGCCTGCTTCCTTCCTCCTGTCTCCACTTCCCAGCATCTCCCTGTCCCTGAAGTTCTCACTCACATCCTCCATACTCCTCAGATATTCCTCTCTCTCTCTCTTCCTGTTTCCCAATCCCTTGTCCATTCAGGATGTGCCTCACTCCTGACTTTCACTGCTGCTATTTGCGTTTGTGCTGAAGATGATATGTTTTGAAAAATATCCCTGTGTTCTTATTCTTGCTTGTCCTTGTGCATAGCTTCCCCCGCCACCAGAGTGAGCCAGAATCATCTGTTATCTTAATGTCGGTGAGGATTTCGAAAGCAGGGATGGAAAGAAGAAATAATGAGATCGTCGTTCAGTCTCCACTCCAAAAGCCCATTGCTTTTCTGCAAACCTAAGGTGAACCCTGAAAGTCAGGCTTTATGGGGAGAAAGGGGATTTAGGGTGAGCTTTGCATATCAAAAGGGAAGCTGGGCTGCTGGGATGTCAAGTCTTTAAGTCCTAGAGTAGAGAGGATGGAGGATGTGACTTAAGGCAGGGATCAGCAAACTACTTCCATAATGGGTCAGATACTAAATACTTCAGGCTTTGCAGCTATAAAGGTTTCTGTCACAACTACTCATTTCCGCCATCTTAGTGGGAAAACATCCACAGTATATAAACAAATGAATGAGGCTGTATTCCAATAAAACCTTAATTTGGACAAGGAAATTCTAGTTTAAATAATTTCTGTGTGTCACAAAATTTTTTGATATTTTCCCCCCAAAACATTAAAAGAGGTAAAAATCATTCTTATCTCTTGGGCCAATAAAAAAAAAGAAGAAGAAAAGGAAGAAGGGTCCTGGATATGGTCCTCAGGTTGTAGTTTACAAATCCTTGATTTAAAGGAAGGTTTTCTCCTCCAGAAACTTGAGGTAGCTGCAGGAGGCCTGACACGGAATAGCCATTTAAATGGTACCTTAGCAGACCCGGACTCCTCCTTCAGAGGGAACTGCAGCGGGAAAGGACAGCACAAAGATTGGTAGGAGGGAGGCTGAAAGCACAGAAGCATCTGCCCTGCTTCTGGGGTGAAATTCTGGAAGAAAACTGCTGTGGAGATTGCCCTACACTGATGTGGGGTGAGAGCATCTCATCTTGAGTAGCAGCACGTACATTGTTGGTGGAAAAGAGGGCTGCTCTTTAAGAGGATCCAGCTGGCCACAGGGGCCCGCCACACGGGATGCAGAAAGTGGCTCCAGATGGTGAGTCAGCAAGGGGCAAGGTGACCTCAAAGCAGAGGCTGTGGGCTGGACAGTAGATGATACTGGGAGCAGAAAGAAGAGAAGGAGAAAAAGTAGTTTCCCTGGACTATTAAGCACATTAAGAATATTCTAGACTGCAGTCCCAGCTACTCCAGAGGCTGAGGAGGGATGATCACTTGAGCCCAGGCTGCAGTGATCTATGATCACACCACTGCACTCCAGCCTGGGTGACAAAGTGAGACCCTGTCTCTTAAAAAAAAAAAAAAAAAAACACAAACACAAAAGAATATGTCTATTCTGACTGTCATGTGAGGGTGAGCTTTGTTAATTTCTTTCATTATAGTGAATGGAAAACAAAATGACCACATCATTACAAATAATGATTATAGTTTCTTAGAATAAATGAATAAATGCACACACGTATTTTTTTTGGGGGGGGTATGCTGCTATGGGCTGAATTTTATCTGCCCACCCAATTCACATGTTGAAGTAATACCTCAGAATGTGACTGTATTTGGGGATAGGGTCTTTAAAGAGGTGATTGAGTTAAAATGGGGTCATTGGGGTGTGCCCTAATCCAACAGGACTGTTGTTCTTATGAGAAGAGGAGATTAGGACTCAGGCACGCATAGATAGAATGCCATTGAAACTCGAAGGCATCACCTGGCCTTGGAGGAACACAGCCCTCAGCCCCCTTGGCTAACTTCCAGCCTGCACCGTGAGGGATGCATCTGTGTTATTCGGGCCCCCAGCCAGTGCTACTTTGTCCCAGCAGGCCCAGCAAGCTATTGCAGAGGCACTTTCAGATTCCTAGGGCCAGGAGATTTGCGTGATTAACCCAGATGTTGTTATAATCTCCTTCGTCTCACTGGGTAGCTTGCAGCTTAGGCCTTATCACAGTTGAAATCGGCACATGCTGGCAACAATTCCGAGGCCTGGGAGAGCAGGCCTGAGGTGGGCTCACTGGCAATATTCCGATGTCCAGGTGTCGTTAGAGGGTGGCCTGCTGGTTGGTCCCCAAAGGCCTTGCAGGGTACAGTTGACTTTAGTGAGTTTCACAAGTCCAAGGTTTCTTCCTTAGCTCTGGAGTTCCAGAAACTCCACTCACTTGGAACGCAGCAGGGGTGGATTTACTTTAAGTCTGACAACATCCAATGCAGTCATCAATCGGGGTTCCGTCCTCTCCTCTGGCTCCTACGTAGCAGACCTTTGAGCATCACTGCTCTAAACAGGATGTGGTGGACGGTTCAGCATTCAGAAGACTGCAGACATCCAGCATCCCTGTCAAGGCTCTGTTTCTGCCAGCAAGAGTGCTCTGTGGGCAGATGAGTCACTTTTTGTTATTATTACTTGGATTCTGTTCTTGGGGTTGTTACGGAGACAAACAGCCCAAATTACCTGAATAGTCCTAAAGGCCATTCAGCACAATTGATGAATTACATTTCATTTTTTTTTCTTTTTTTTTCTCGATGCTGGAGAAACACTGCATATAGTTAGGAAATATATATGAAAGCAAGTTAATAAAGACTGGCTCACAAGAAGGCTGTGTCCCAACAGTCTACTTAGAAATCAATTTGTAATGTTTTCGTTTCTTCAGATACAAATGGATAAATGGAAGTACCCAGTTAGTCTGCAAAATTCTATTTAAACCATAGCACTCATGGAAGTAGGAAATAATTAAACTTCATTTGCTTGATTTAAAAATACCTCTATTTTATTATGTCATGAAGAGAAAGTGTCATAATTTGCACATCGACAAAGGAACAAGGCAGCATGGAAGTCACCCTCCTTCACCTGCCCCCAAATCACCAGGGCAGGCCTTGTCCCCGGCTTCTGTGCTTGGCTCGTTTGGAGCATGGTGGTAGCTGCTTGTTTAGTGGTTGGCATCTTACCCACGTATGCATCATGCTGACCTATTCTGGAAACACTTTGCAAGGTGGGGAGAACCACTGTGTTACTCAAAAGAAAGTCTCACAATGACAACTTTACATATTTACCAAGACAAAACCAGAGGACGAGGCCAGTCACTCTGCCTTTTGTAAGTTACTCATCAGTCCATGCAGGATCCATTTGAGAAGGGCAACAGGACCTCTTCCTTCTTTAATATCTTTCCTTCATGTCATCACCCCTCCTAGTGATACTTTTGACATTTAGAACCAGAAATCCGTCCATGAACCAGCTGAGAGCATGAGGAAGACTCCTCTCTGCCATGTGCTCTTTCCTTCTCATGGCCCCGGGGCCTAGTGCACAGGCCACAGCAGCAGCCTGGGCTGGGAAGGGTGTCTGAGAACCTGCAATGCAAACATATTGAGGATTGTTATTAAGCTGTGCAATGGCTTCAACAATAAAAAGTTGGCAGAGGAGAATGACAATTGACTTTGTTTGGATTTCAAGCAGAATCATATTGCTATTCACCAAAATGAGAGAAGACATTTGCATAGACTGCAACTTCTATGAATTCTGTAATGCTACACTCCCCAACCCTGGGCTGCGGACTGGAACCAGTCTGTGGCCTGTTAGGAACCGGGCTGCACAGCAGGAGGGGAGTGGTGGATGAGCGAGTGAAGCTTCATCTGTATTTACAGCCACTCACTGGCATCACTACCTGAGCTCTGCCTCCTGTCAGATAAGTGACAGCATTAGATTCTCAGAGGAGCTCGAACCCTACTATAAACTGCACATGAGAGGGATCTAGGTTGCACACTTCTTATGAGAATCTAATGCCTGATGATCTGAGGTAGAGCTGAGGTGGTTATGCTAGGGCTGGGGAGTGGCTGCAAATACAGATTATCATTAGCAGAGAGATTTGACTGCACAGAGACCATAATAAATCAACTCTCTCCCATCACCCCCAGATGGGACACTGCAAAGTTGCAGGAAAACAAGCTCAGGGTTCCCACTGATTCTGCGTTATGGTGAGTTGTATAATTATTTCATTATATTTTACAGTGTAATAATAATAGCAATAAAGGTAATGCCCTTGAATCATCCCCAAACCATCTCTCCCCACCCCTAGTCCATGGAAAAATTATCTTCCATGAAATTGGTCCCTGGTCCCAAAAACGTTCAGGATTGCTGCTCTAACGCATTGTTTAAGGATAATGATGAGAGACAGAATAAAACAGGGCTTCCCTCCACCAGGAGGTCACACTTGCCCCAAAGCGTGTGTGTAGGAGGAAGAATTTGAAGATAAGTAAACCAGCACAAGAAAGGGTTGCGGCCAGCCTGCTCTTTATTCTAGATACCTTTGCATCGTCTCTAATGAGGAAGCCACTGCAAAGAAGGGGAAAGTCCTCCACTGGCCTTTCAGTAAGACTATCCCTTCACCCTCAAGATGTAGTGAAAACCTGCACTGGTGTGGTTGAGCTTTCCTGGGTACCTGGGCCACCTCTGCAGAACTTTTAGGATGTGGTTTATGTGCAGTAGGAAGAACACCAGGAGTTGTGGGGGCCCACTTGTTCTCATCGATATCCTCACTCCCCCAAATTTGTGACCATCCTTTGCTATGATCTGAACGTACGCACCCCTCCAAAATTTATCTGTTGGAACGTAGACTCCAAGGGAGTGTTATTAGGAGGTGATTAGGTCATGAGGGCTCTGCTCTCATAAAGGGATTAGTGCTCATATAAAAGGGATTAGAGCTCTTGCAAAAGGGCTTGAGGGGGACCAGCTAGCTCCTTTTGCCTTCTGCCACATAAGGATACAGCAACGAGATGCCATCTTGGGAGCAGAGAGCAGCTCTCACTTGACAGTAAATTTGCCAACACCTTGATCTTGGACTTTCTAGCCTCCAGAACTATGGGAAGTAAAGGTCTGTTGTTAATAAATTACCTAGTCTCAGGCATTTTGTTATAGCAGCACAGGCTAAGACACCCCCTACGCCACCAGTTCCCAAATCATCCCCTCTTAGTTGGGAGGGAGTGATTGAGTTATCACAACACCTGGGCACTTTGCTGCTCTCAGTTACTTGGGGACCAAGGTGAGGAAGCTTAAACCTGACAGGTGAATGAGATATGATAGGGAGATAGCTTCTCGCTGCCATCTGGCTTAGCCACCTGAAGGGTAAGATAGAAGGTCTTTACTGCACTTGAACATCTGTCAGGGCCTGTGGGCTCACCTGCAGATGGAAAACTCTCCAACAGGCCCTGCATCAAAATGGCTCTAATCGTCCTCATTAGTTTTCTCTGGCTGAGCTCAGTGGGTTGGGTTTTCTCAAATTGGGAAGCTCTTGGCTTGATTAAGTTCTGTGTCAATCACAATGATAAAATATATCGAGTGTGCCCTAGAATAATGGTGTATGCGTGTCTAAAATGAGAATGGCATCCCTGCATGTGAGGTGGGGGTCACGTCCCAGGCCCTCCTCATGGGGCTCCCACCACAAGACGTCAGACCCTCAGGGCTTCCTTGTGCTTGACACCTGAGGCTCGCCAGTCATCTCAAATGAGGAGGGTCTGCTTGAGTTTTAGCCTTATTTAGCTACTTGTAGATGCTTTGTCATTTTTTTATTAATCCATTTTCTTTTAGGATATTGTTTTAATGATTTTAGTATTATTCCATTCTATTGCCATGTATTTCATCTTCCAGAGATAAAGATATCATCAAAAGATGATTTGAATCTCCACATTCCAAAGGCACAATCAATAGCTATGAACATCAACTCTAGGTGATAATTATCAAGATATGTTCTAACAAAATTATAAGACTTTAAAGAAATTGGAAAATATAATCTTCCCCTAGGGCCTCCAGAAAGGAAAACAGCCCTACCAACACTTTGATTTTAGTCCCATGGGACTGCGTTGGCCCTTTGACCTTCAGAACTATGAGATACTAAATCTGATTTGTTTTAGGCCATTGAGTTTGTGGCCATTTGGTACGGCAGCCATAGGAAACTAACACAGTGGCCATTTTATTTTCACTTGCTTTCTGTAGTCTTGTGAAAAGATTTGTGGAGATTTAATAAAACCTCACCACTGTCATCTTGTTTTTGTCTAAGAATTTTCTAAATTTTGATTTATTTAAACTTCAGGGCATTGGACTAAGTTGACTGCAAATTATTAAATATATTTTCCTCCCCCAAACCATTATTGAAAGAAATATTTTATGGGAAAGAGCACAAGATTCATAATACTGGCTTTTAAACAAAATGTGTTTTTTAATAGAAAATGTTCTGGGCATATAGCAAGAGAAAAGGAAACTTGTGTTCAATTTTTCACTCTCTTTTACCGACACACTTGTTATGGATATTGAAATCATTCCTGGGTGTCTTCCCTGTAACACATTTGTACTTTTCAAAAACCATTCTAGAGATATCAAATATATGAGCTAGTGAAAACCATCTGTTTGTAGGCAAGAAGAAATGAAGTAAAATTGCCTCAGTCTTTAGGGATTCAACGTTTGAATCATCGATTTGAAACTATATTAAGAGATGAATAAATACAAGGACTTTTGGAAAACGTCTTTCCCAATGTAGTGAATATAGATGCTCAGTTGGTGATGTGAAAAACAGACTCACATAATATAGTAAAATGAGATAATTAAATATGTGAAATTGACTGTGGCACAGACTTAAGAGATAAAATGTTCTTTTCTATGTTCTTCCTAATCTCTTTTATTATGTTCAAGCCTCTCTGCTTAAGACTTAAAAAAAGAAAAAAAAATCTTATTTGCTGTAACAGGACACTCTCTTCACCACACCCTCCTGAAGCTCTGATGCCCTAGAGAATGGTCAGGAAAGGCTGGCTGTTCCCCTGACCTCCACTCTGACTCTCACTGAGAGCCCGTGGAGCACAGTGAGACGTGACCTGTAGGGACAGTCATCTGGAACTTGGAAATCTTTGCACAGCATGTGTCTCTTTGCTAATTATGATAGAAGTCTCCTATGTGCATCAGAAGGATAGCTCCAGGGCATGATGCTCTAAGGATGTCAAGCCTAGTGTCTAAAATTGTAACTGAAATGAAACCAAATGCAACTCTGGGACCCGTGTACAGATTAACTCACATCACTAGAGCAAGCTTTGGTCATCGGGGTAACAGTTGAAGACTTTATAACTATCGAAGTGTTTATCCCTGAGTCTCGTGTCCAAAGTATTCTCAGATCTGAGACATTAAGGCAGAACATATATTTCTCTATCTCTCTCTCTCCCATTTTCTCTCTCTCTCTCTTTTGTTGCATATATTTTTGCAAAGCTCTCTAAACTCCTCCAAATTCTGTATCATTAATCCTCTTTCCATCAGCCCAGTGGTGTAGGCATGCAAAGCCATCTTATTATGATAGAAATTGGAGGAAGAAGGTCCAGAAAGCATTCAGAGTTATATTGTAGTAAATACATTGTAATATATACATTTACTATATATATATATATATATATAATAAATTAGCGATGGAATGATTGAAGCCACACTAGGCTGACTCACCTCCCTTCTCTGCAGAATGACACAGCTTTTCTCACTATTGAAAACGCAAGCATTTTTTTCCTGTCATAAGTTTAGGGCCACATTAGTCTTTATATAGCAGTAAAGCAGACAAGTGCCTGAGGGGCCCTCCCTTGGCCCCATCTTCCTGTCATTCTTTCTCCATCTCTCACCCTGCTTTCTATGCTGGGAATAATTCAATTCCTCCCAACTCATCTTCCCGCTTCCAGCCCTATCCTCTGTCCACAACCATGAGTTGAACTCCTCTTGTACACACCAGAATTCAGGGGCTCTGACTGCTCCCAGCCTCCCCTGGGACAAATCACTGTTAGTTGAGACTTGGTGTGCACAGGGCATCTCTGGAAAGAGGCTGCATGTAAAATATCTGAGAGCCATGTGTGGCTCATACTTTCACGCGTCCTTGTAGCACATCTATTATGATACCTTGAATCTAATAGATGTTTGAAGAATATGTATTGATTGGCTCATTGAGTTAGCATAACTAAGCCGTGGCTATTAGAGGAAACCTTATCATTTCAAGTATTAGCATCTCCATCCTACCAAAGACTCTAACTGTGGAGATTTTGGGGTGTTTCTTCTGCACCTTTGGCCCATTTACAGCTCACCCTGTAGACCTTTAGACAGCCACAGCCCCCAAAGCAACCCACCAAGACACACTCAGTCAAACTGTTGTATTGTTAAACTCACAGATACCTACATACTTTGTGGATATTATTGAGACTTTATTAACAAAAATCCTAATGGCAAACACTTCACTCATTTTCTGGGAAAGGCATTACCTGTTTTGTAGGTTGATTGGGCTGGTCAGTAAGCACAGATGAGATTGGAGAAAGGCAACCATTTGTAGAAACTCGCACTGATGAGTACAAGGTCAACACCACAATTATAAATTAACTTAAAAAGAAAACTAGCATCTAGCTTGGGCAGAAGTTTTGTAGTTTGTCTTCTCATCTGATGCCCATAAACACTGTGTAAGATATAATTATTCATTGTAGTTATATTGACTCTGCAGCAGACAAAATGGCAGTGCATGCATACGGCCATGGTGTTAGTAGATGGTAGAATCAGGGTCGTCACCAAGCCTTCTGACGCCAAATCCAGCACATGTCCTATGTCACCCTGGCTACTGAATTCTAGGACCCATGGAATCTTCCAGAATCTATGGGGGGTGGTATTTAGGGAGGTCATAAACTTCGTAAAACTATACGTGCACATCCATGATTACTTTTTTCAGGGAAAGCACCTTGGTATTTCAAGTTTCTTAAAAGATTTTATGACCTTTACACACCATCAGAGATTTTAAAAAAGCATAGAAAATAAAAACTATAAAGCTTAGAGAGGAGCATCTTTCCATCTTTTCTGTTTAAGGAATATGCTTATCATTCCCACAGAACGTAGCCTCAGAAAAACTCTCTTTTTCACACTAGTGGCATACTGATGTTTTTTAAGGATGGCAGTAGGGATAGAGATGATTAAAGGTGATAGAGTTTCTTTAGTTATATGAAAATAGAGTATATAAATTGTGTAGTATTTCTAGTAGCCAAATATTTGATAACAATTTGTTCTGATAAAAATCACTGATAATGTTCATTTCTCTCTTGCCAAATGCCAACCTCTCAGTATAAAAAGGCATCTCTGAGCCACTGCTATGAACTTAGAGATATTCTTGTTGTGCAGTCATGCTGTGGCCAGTAATAACTCCAGTAAGAGCATGCTATGGCCACTCCTAGAGGAACTGTTCACACAGGGTAATCCTGCATAAAGCACACGCTGGTGTCAGGCAGTGCAAAGTTGCATAAGTGCGTTCAGTGGCCCTGACTGTGAGCAAAAGCAGAAAACAATGTCAGGTCAGGAATTTGAGGGTGGGCAAGCTCAGGAACAAGAAGTAAACACCACCACATGTTAGATAGAGACTGGACCATGCACAGGTGTTAAAGGACATGATAAGTTAGTGACCAACAGTTTAGGCAGTAGTTAGTCTTCCTGGAAAGATGGGATGCTGTCCTTTAGTCTGTATACACATTCAGAGATTGCATACCGTGTCTCCATGGCACATCCAGAGATTGCATACCGTATCTCTATGGTACATTCAGAGATTGCATACTGTATCTCCATGGGACAGTCACAGATTGCATACCATGTCTCCATGGGACATTCAGAGATTACATACCGTGTCTCCATGGGACATTCAGAGATTGCATACTGTATCTCCATGGGACAGTCACAGATTGCATACCATATCTCCATGGGACATTCAGAGATTGCCTACCATATCTCCATGGGACATTCAGAGATTGCGTACTGTATCTCCATGAGACATTCAGAGATTGCATACCATATCTGCATGGGACATTCAGAGATTGCATACCATATCTCCATGGGACATTCAGAGATTGCATACTGTATCTCCATAGGACATTAAGAGATTGCATACCATATCTCCATGAGACATTCAGAGATTGCATACCATATCTGCATGGGACATTCAGAGATTGCATACCATATCTCCATGGGACATTCAGAGATTGCATACCGTATCTCCATGAGACATTCAGAGATTGCATACTGTATCTCCATGAGACATTCAGAGATTGCATACCATATCTGCATGGGACATTCAGAGATTGCATACCATATCTCCATGGGACATTCAGAGATTGCATACTGTATCTCCATAGGACATTAAGAGATTGCATACCATATCTCCATGAGACATTCAGAGATTGCATACCATATCTGCATGGGACATTCAGAGATTGCATACCATATCTCCATGGGACATTCAGAGATTGCATACCGTATCTCCATGAGACATTCAGAGATTGCATACTGTATCTCCATGAGACATTCAGAGATTGCATACCATATCTGCATGGGACATTCAGAGATTGCATACCATATCTCCATGGGACATTCAGAGATTGCATACTGTATCTCCATAGGACATTAAGAGATTGCATACCATATCTCCATGAGACATTCAGAGATTGCATACCATATCTCCATGGGACATTCAGAGATTGCATACCATATCTCCATGGGACATTCAGAGATTGCATACCGTATCTCCATGGGACATTCAGAGACTGCATATGGCACCATGTCTCTCCAATGGAAGATTACATAGGTCCGGAAACCAAAAGGTGAAAGTAGGAAGGGCCCCTCACTATCATGGTCAGTGATCCACTGGGGGACCTTGTGCTTCCTGTCCTTGCTGTTTTGGCTCTGTAGCATTAGAGGGGCTTGTCCCCAAAGACAGTACATGTTTGCCAGGGGACAAGAAAAAGTCCTTTTACTCTAATAGCTACAGCTGCTGCCTGGGCAGCTCAGACCCTTTGTTTCCAATAGGCAAGAAGAAGAGGTGTCACCATCTTGACCTTCATCATCAGAAGAGATAGCCATGCTGTTACACAATGGAGCGGGGAGGAAGGATTGTCACCTATATGACTTACTGTAACCAAAATGAACAGGGGCAAAAATTCTTGACTTTAAAGAGCAGAGCATAGTGACTAGGCCTAGGTCCTTCAAGGGTGAGGGCTTGTGTCACTCCATCAGTGAGCTGACAGGACTGGCAGAGATGGTAGCAGACAGATGTCCACAGGGGTCCTGAGATGAGGTGCAGCTTTGGATGCTTCAGTTTGTCCTCTTCACCTTTCTGTGCTGAGATTCCCCTTAGAAGGAGAAGCATGCTGGGACCCTGAACAGAGATGGATGCTAGGGAGGGAGTGTGGTGGCATGTCACCCAGAGGCCCTTCGAGGACAGCTTTGCAGCAAGCTGGGGGAGTGTGGTTAGGAGGCAGCTCCTCAGGGGTTCCTTTGTCTGCAGTGAGACACTTTGGCAAAGGCACATCTTTCCCTGGTGACCCACACCCCGAGGGTGTTAGGGGTAGGGATATGGAGCACAGTCATTCTCAAGCAGCCCAGTGCAGCTCTGACAGGTACTGCCTCCCCAGCTCCTGTGGGACCAGAGCTGCTCTGCAGTTCAACTTTCCCTGCACCCCAGGCCCAGTCTCCACGTCCTCCTCCACCTCCCTCCCACACGTGTTCAGCCATAGTGAATGCCTTCCTTTAGGATCCATCTCCATTCAGTGTCTGCTTCCAGAGAACCAACCTGTGGCGCAGAAGTGCTCCAATGAATACTTTTTAAGAAGAAATACTGTGAATGCTTTTCTTATTTTGTATTGCCAATTTATTTTCTTACCCACTCCCCTTCTCAGAATCTATACAAGAATAGAGTAGATTTTTCTAGGCTAGACTAGAAAAAGAACAGTTTTGATTTGTGGGATTATTTTATCTATAATACATAAAATGTGTGGATAGTTAATTGGTAACATATAACTAGACAAAGTGTTGTTTTAAAGCAAGAAAAAATGTGAAACACTGCACTCTGATATATTTTGATCAATTCTCTGAGTGTGGGATTCATTTCCCCATCAGACAATTTAAAGAAGTGACATTCACTGGTGAAGGTTGGTTTGTATTTTTTCCTGCTTTAGAGATGATTTGTGTCTATTTATTATATGTGGTTGACAAATAGTTGGCCTTGGTAGAAATGTTTACAGTGTGGTTTAGTATTTTTTTCTTAAGAAGAAACTAAAGATTTATTTTTGCACATTGCATGACACCTGAATGAGTGTTACAAACATGGAATGATTTCGATATGAAGTAGGCTAACAGGCTTCTTCTCACCTATTATCTTACTTATTAACCAAATCAAACACAAGAAAATAAAGCTTCACTCTGAAATGAAGAACATGAGTTGTTCCTGCAGGGGGCACTGTCTTACAATAAAAACAGGCCTATCTACATACTGCTCTCTTATTATAAATTTAATATTAGACTTTTTGATCTAATGCTTAAAAAAATATATTCTTCCATAGTGTGATAACAAACTTGCTTGTTTGTAGTAACATTTACTAGCAACTTGGTCATTTATTCAACTATAACATATATAATTTACCTTTTTTTTCCATTTTTTTTTATTTCAGCATATTATGGGGGTACAAATGTTAAGTTTACGTATATTGCCCATGCCTCCCCTCCCCCCTCGAGTCAGAGCTTTAAGCGTGACCATCCCCCAAACGTTGTACATCTCACTCATTATGTTTGTATATACCCATCCCTTTCACTATTGAACATTGATTGATTTTTATTATTTTTTTTTAAGGCATATAATTAGTAAAATAATGCCTTAGATTTCTGGACTTTATGTACTTCTTATTATGATTATTATTACTTTCACCAAACCAATAAGCCAAAAGGTTTGTGAGTCATCCTGAATGTAGCTAAATTCCTCATCTCTAGGTAAAGACCCTCTGAGTGATGCCTGAATACACAGCCCTGCTCCTTCTGTGGGCTGACAGAAGCACACCAGCACTTCCCTTTTTGACAGGCATTGGGGCTTTTCTGGGGTCAGCAAAAAGAGGAAATGCCTTGGCAAGTGGTTCACTCTGTAGCACCTCACAGGATTTTGGAGCTTAAGTCTAGACTGATACCTTGGAATCTATCCCCTTGGAAGGACCCAAGGTTGGAATATTATGCCAACTTGAATTTCCACTTCAAGCAAAAAAATAATGCTTGCCATTTTCTGTCTCCTCTATTGAGATTCATATTCAAAAATGACTTTTTCTGCCCAAGAAAAGTGGAGGGAATGAGTTCTTGGAATCCTGACATTCTAAGAACTCAGTGGAGGCCTTCATTTAATCTACTCTTTTCAATTCTTTCTCAATGTATAATCCACTGGATCCATGCAAGGATGTCTAATCTACACACTCAACAAAGACCAGCCTGAGAAGCAGGCATCTGGTGGCTTGATGCTACCTGCTCTGTTGACTTTTTACACCTGTGTCAACCCAAGGCTTCGTCCAAGCACTTGAACCCTCATCCTGGCCACCTAAGCCTTGTGTTGGGTTACTTGTTCTTTCTTGGCAGTCCCCCAATATAACTTCACTCAAGATATGTCACCAAAGTACTTCGTGTGTCCAGGCCGTTTTTGTGTTTAACTTACACTCAGAACCCTCTCCTGCAATTTATTTAAAGATACAGACTCTATGAATTGACTATATAGCATGGTACCCTGAACCTTATTAAGACCAAATCTTCTGACTCAGTTTGACTCTTCTGGGCATTAGAATCTTGCCTCCAACTGTTAGGGAGATTCATCTTTTTAGGTAATCCTCTGTATACTAATTTAAAGAGGATTTTTAAAATTCAGATTTATAAATACAATATTCTGACGATAACACTCTATAATAAAACTATAGCTTGCTAAATGACTATTTAAACATGTGTGTTTATTTTCTATATATGCAATGGATTCTCTAAGGTATACAGGGAGTTCAGTATATGACTCCAGGCTCCACATACTGTTGGGATGGAGACAATCACTGACAAGCTGCAAAAGTTGTGCTTGAACTGCTTGCTGTTTGGTTCTGAGTTAATATTGGAGCTCATATTTATATTGCATGAAGACTTCTTATGAAATTCCTTCAAAATTCCTCTGAAAATAGTAGCTCTATTTTAATCAATTTGTGCTTTTTCAGTTTGCATTCAGTATCTTCTGGATACTCAAAAGTAAATACTCAGCAGCTCACCTATCACATTCTGAACAATTTCCACACAGAGGTTGTGGAAGGGACCACTCAAGTATGCAATAAATGGCAACATGCGGAAGAAAATGTTCCTTGTCCACTTTCTTGACTACACCTGCATGGAACCACAAAATGACTTTCATTTACCCAGAAATGGGAAAAAATCAAAATGATAGCCATAAATAGGTGCTTCAATTTAGACTCTGATAATGTGAACTTTTTATTTAGAACCATGAAGCCTGTGGTGGGAGAGGGCTTGGGCTAAGGGTTAAAAAGGGAGGAGATTCTCAAAAATAAGACACTGCTATAGACTGAATATTTGTGTCCCCTAAAATCCCTCTGTTGAAATCCTAATTCCTAATGTGAATGTTTGTTTCCCCTAAAATCCCTCAGTTGAAATCCTAATTCCCAGTGTGATGGTATGAAGAGGTGGGGCCTTTGGGAGGTGATGAGGTCATAGGCTGAAGCCTCATGGATGGGATTAGTGCCCTTATGAAAAGACCCCTGAGAGCTCCCTCACCCCTTTCACCACATGAGGACACAGTGAGAAGGTGCCATTCTATGAACCAGGACGTATTAACAAATCCTCACCAGACACTGACTCTGCCATGCTGTGATCTTGCACTTCCATCCTCTAGAACTCTGAGCAATAAATGTCTGTTGTTTATAAGCCATACAGTATATGACATTTTGTTATAGCAGCCCAACTGACTAAGATAGGTGCTTACATAATTATTTTCCTCCAGGACAGCAGATGTGAGAAAATACATAATAAAGAAACCCAAAAGAGCAGAGAATGTATGATACTTTGGAAAAAACACTTCTCCAAGCATGGTCTATAGATGTCTAAGGTGCAGTGAGCTGAATTTTTAACATGGCTCAGACTGCCCTCTCTAGATTGCATGGACCATCTGGGCCCAGGGGCCTTCTTCCTCTTTCCCCAGCAGGGGGTTCCATGCAAACTCAGCTCCCCATGTCAGGAGGGGCTGTAACTACCCTGTGGGTTCTAGCATCTCCAGATGCTCAGTAGCTATAAATGGCCAATGCCTAGTTCCAGATGACCAGGCAGTCAAGGAGTCTGTGTCACTTCATTGTTATGGCTGCCCTCCTGCTCATCCTACACACGGAGGAAAGCAGGTGGCAGGTGTGCAGCCTAGACCCACACTGTGTGTCCACCATGCCGGCCTTCATACCTCTCTGTAGGGTGATGAATGGATGGAAGCAATGGCTTCTATTCTTTCCTTGACCCAGTGACCTTGGTGTCTGAATTTTCCCAAACCCCAATGAAAACCCTCCCTTCACCCACACCTTGTCATTCTGGGGTTGTTCATGGTGGCTGGTGCAGCAGAGAGAGTGGCCATGAGGCTACCCACCCTGCCCCAGTTACCTAAGATAGTAGCAACTGGAGCTCTCCTACAAATACAAATTGCTGGTGCCCAAACACAACCTATTGAATCAGGATGGAGCCTGCATTTCAAAACAAGTTCCCAGGTGATTTCTACACACACATGACTTTAAGAACTAATGATGCAAGACATTGTTTCTCAAACAATCAGATGACCTGAAGGGCTTGTGAAAACAGATTGCTGGGCCCCACTTTCAGAGTTTCTGGTTCAGTAGATCTTGGGCAGAGCTCCATAAATTGCATTTCTACCAAGCTTTGGGGTGTTGCTTTTGCTGCTGATCTGAGGACTGGATTTAGACAATGCTTTGTCTAAGTCTTAGACTCCAGGAGAAAAACTGATGCTAATGTGGTCATGGTCGCCTTTGAGGAAGCTAAAAGAAATTTCTCTAGTGTTTACATTCTTAAAATAAGAAGAAAGAGAAAAGACAAATTCCAAAGAAACATACTTCTGGTATCCTTGCCAGTATATCTGAAAAACAAGGGGGGAAAAGACAGAGAAAGAATGACATACACAATACTTTTTGGGAGAATGTGAGAATTTGATACCATAATTACTACAACTGAGTATTTTGGTGGACATGTGGCATAAACCAAGAGTAAGGCAGTATTTAGTAGATTTCCAAATATTTCACACACTGGGAATGTGTAAATGCTGTAAAACCTCAATATAAAGGCACAAGTTATTAATATTTAACTGAGCACACTATGCTTTCCCTCTTCAATAAATAGAGATCTAAATGCAAATGCAAACATCAGAGTTATATAATCCATATACATAATTCTCTTTCCATTTTCTCACTCACATTAGTGAACCTTGGTATGCATAGCTTTTAAAAACTTGGATAATGATGGAGGAAGGATTATGTGATAGCCATTTGCCACTTTTATTGTTACTCATGTTTGAGTTCAGCAACATTCAGTGGCAAGATATTTGCTCAATAAATGAATAAATGATTAACAGTGTAAATTATGTACTTTCTAAAAATCGAAGGAATAAGGGGGAGGAAAAATAGGACCCATCTCTCTTTTCTTCATATAGCTGTATTGAGATATAGTTCACCTACCGTCCAATACACCCATTTGGGGTGTACAATTCTGTGGTTTTGGTAAGTTCACAGATCTGTACAACCTTTATCACAATCAATTTTAGAAATCACATATCTTTTAACCCCATCTCTAGTGACCGCAGCCTTTGCCAAACCCCTGGCAACCACTAATCTTTCTGTTTCTATGGATTTCCCTGTTCAAGACATTTCATAGAATTGCAATCATATAATCTATGACATTTTTGTGGCTTGTTTCTTTCAGTTAACATAATGTTTATAGGTCCGTCTGGATTATTGCCTGTGTCGGTAATTCATTCCCTTTTGTGGTTGAAAAATAAAGGTTGTATAGATATATGATGTTTTGCTGATGGTTGTTTGGGTTGTTTTCAACTATCGGCTATTATGAAGTGCCTTTCTTATTCAATGGTAAATAAGATATTCTTATAGTAGTAATTGTAAATGAATATATTTAATATTAGTTTCTAAATTTTATAATGTGGGTAATTTGAACATGATTTTTTTCTTGAGTAGTGTGGTTTTATTGGAGTTGACTTGATAGGCACTTAAAATACATGTACATAACTTTGAAACAATAATTTGTAAATATATACAATTTTTAGGTGAAATACTACTAATATTATTATTTTCAAGCAATAACAAACTTAGAGAAAAGCTGCGTGTTGATACAAAAAATGTCGTTTTTCCTGAAACATCTGAGGGAAAGTTTCCAATCTGATGCCTAATACCCTAAATAGTTTAGTGTGTAATTCCCCAAAAGGACATTCTTGTACATAGACTCAGCGAAGACCTCAAAATGAGGAAACTGATATTGATGTATTCCTACCTTCTAATGATCAGACTTCCTTCTAATTTCACCAGTTGTCTTAGTAACTACAATTGAATTTAATAATAACAGTTCTGTATCATCTTTTAATATATTTTATACTGTAAAAAATTCATCTTCAGAAATATTTAAAATGTAACCCTCTCTGGTCTTCTTTTCTCTTGAAATTTGTAACTAACATCTAATACTTCCAATAATGTAAATGTAGACAATTCTAACAAAAATGTCAGTTATAATCTATAATTACTTCCACAGTTTTTTTTTCTAAGCAGAAGTCTTTAAAATTACATAAATATTTTACAGTTTGCTTGAGTAGTTCTCAACCAGGGGCAATTTTGCACACACGCTTCATCCCTGTTCCCCAGGAGGGGACATGTGACAATATTTGAAGCTGTTTTTGGTCATGAGGCTTTATATAAAAAGGAGCCAGTTAGAAGTGTACGTTGCCAGGAGTTGTCCTGTCTCCTGGTCTCCTTCAGTCTGGTTTCTTATCTTTCTTTGTCTTTCCTGATCTTGGTGCAATGGAAATTTACAAGCCAGTTATTTCATAGAATACCCCACAATTTGGGTTTGTCTGATACTTCTGCATGATTACATCTGGGCTGGATATCTTTGTTAGGAGTAACACAGAAGTGATGCTCTGTTCTTTCCATCATGGGCACATGATTTTTTTTTTATTTGTCCTATTACTTATAGTGATTTGATTAACATGCTTCCCAATTTTAAATAAGATGAAATCTTTACTTGAGGCTAGCTCAATCAACAACCAAAATTAGATGCTATAATTAAATAATTTTATCAAAATTTTAGACTTGAGAAACAAATCAATTCGTCCTCTAATATTTGCCAAATGCCTTGAATACTTGGAATGTAGAATGTCCACTTACACATTTGTCGTGTAGACTCCACTATTAATTTTAAAATCCATGTGGCATTTTAAAGGAAATTGAATAAAACTCAAATGTTTCTTATTCAATTTTGCACAACTCTTTCATCTTTTGTTTTCGAAAACTCATCAAAATGTGATGCCTTTTTAAGAACTTCTTTACTGTGTCTCTAGGAAGATAGGAAGCTGCATTTTGTGAAAGGATATGAAAATTTTACTTTCTGGAAGACTTTAATTCAATATAAAAATAGTGTATCTTCACATTCATGAATGCAACCGTGTTCAAAGTTCACTCAGTTTTCTAGATATTCCTATCCCATAACTAGTTTATTCATATTTATGTAGAATATTTCAGAATAAATAATATTTAATTTTAAAGAATATATTCCACGAGGTATTTTCTGGTGTTTCAAACTTTTATTTTATCAAGAGAAGACACATACTCAAAGTCAATCATGGTTTCTCAGCCTCAGCACTATTGAAATTTGTGCTGGATAATTCTTTGTTGAGAGGGGCTGTCTTCTGCATTGTAGAGTATTTAGCAGAACCTCTGGCATCTACCTACCAGACGCCATAACATCCCCCAATCCTGATGACTAAAAAGCTCCAAACATTGTCACATGTCCCCTTCTGGGAACAGCAGTGAAGTGTGTGTGCAAAATTGCCCCTGGTTGAGAACTACTGAAGCAAATTGTAGAGTGTTTATGTAATTTTAAAGACTTCCTACTTAGAAACTATAGAAGTAATTATAGATTATAACTGAGATTTATATTACAGTAGAACTGTCAACATTTACATTATTAGAAATATTAGGTATTAGTTATAACTTTCAAGAGAAAAGAAGACCAGAGAGAGTTATATTTTAAATATTTCTGAAGGTGTATTTTTTGCAGTATAGAATATATTAAAATAGATGATACAGAACTGTTATTGTTGAATTCAATCCTATTAATAGTTTTGAGAAAAAGTCATCCTTTTTCATGTCAGGTAAGCAAGTTATCTTGTTTATGAATAGATTTTGGTAGAATCTTTTGTCAAATGCAAGGATCGATCCTATAGAACTGCAGTCATCGAGATGAGGCTATGGTTGTTATAACTGATCAGTGAGGCACCAGTTCCTAATAAGAATTTAAGTGAGAATATTCTTTTCTCTAGGCAGCTTACAGTCAAGTCAAGATCTGCTACAGATACTTTTTAAGTGTGCCAGCCTCATGCTTTTTGTTCAGTCCTCTTCTATCAGATTGCCATTGTGCCTATTGAATTGCAAGCAACTGCAAATAATTTGAAATGGGTGTGTATTAACTATAGATACCCTCTTTTGGGCAAAGAAAATATTTGTTCTAAATTTTCTGTGGGTGGTAGGGAGAGTTGCAAAACAAATAATTTCATTCAGTACCTACGGAGTTCTTGGATAGGTCAAAAATTCAACATGAGCAGCATCAGGTGCTTAGAAAGGGCTGCAAAAATATATTTGATGTGTTGTTTGCCGATTATGCAGGTGTTTGTTTTATTGCCGCTATTGAAATGCCTTTAGAAATATTTTCTGGCAAAGCAAACATTTATTTTGGAAACATTTATTTGGATTCTAAGGTTGCCATTATTCAACTGTTTGCTTAATAGAGGGAAAAAAATGTTTGGGAAATGCTTTCCAAGCTAGCTGTCACCTGATGGTTCTTTTATTCCCTTTGACAAAAAATCTGTGAGGTTATTATAAAATGGTTCAGGAATCAAAGAAATGCCTGAGGGAGTGAATATAAACCAATCTGATTGTCACAGGAACGTGGCAACCCCTGGCGGAGGGTTAAGAATTAAAAAAGGGAAGAAGATGACTACATAAGAAACTAGAAGGTGAAAATTAGATAACAATCACAGCCAGATATGAGACTAAAGGAAGTTAGCAATATAAGGAACTTCATAGGAATATGGGATTTCACTTTTCTAGAAATCCTGGGATGGAAGGAAATGTGGAAACAAGAAACAAAAACTATATTCCTATCAGAAACTATCATGATAAGTGAGAAGATAAAAGTGTGATGTAGGCCTTAGTTAGACATGAATATAAGTTTCTGCTAAACTAGATTTGTGAATAAAGGAGAATTTGTCCTAAAGACAAGAAGAAAGGTCAACTTAATGAAGAGATTCTATGGCATGTATGGGGAAGAAGAGATTACGTAGCAGCTGCCAAAACATGGCAAGCTTAGTGTCGAAACCAAGAGGTAAGGCGTAGTGAACTGAAGCCACATGCAACGTAAGAGTGTTGGCATCCCCAAAGGACAAGGAGAACAGCATGGTGAAGACCGAGTGACAAAGACTGAGAGGGTTTTCCATTTGGAGTTGGATTTTTTTAAATTCTTGCTGCTACATAAACTCTCCTATGATACAGTTAAGGCATATCGAGTGCAAAACTCACTACAGAAAAGGCCAGGAGAGAAATAGATATTCCTTCTATGAATAGATTATGGAGATGTGGGGGGAAATAAAAACAGTTTTATTTTGTTGACAATCTCTATTTCTCATGTAATTGCCTCAAAAAAATAAAAACCCAGATCACCTTCCACCCACAGTGTTTCAATATCAATTAGCAGAGTTTGACAAAGAAACCCAGGTTATATCCAAGTTGAGGGTCTTAATACCTGTAGGTTTTATTAGCTTTACCCAAAAAACTGACAAAACTTCCACTTTGAGATGCTTCTATCCCATGTCCTGGGGAGACATCATTGTAATTAGTAATTAAATTAGTTGTGCTTCTCCTCCTCCGTCCTCTCTGCTAGAGCCGTCTGCTTAGCTGCACTTGCCCCTGACTTTTTATTTCCCTCCTCTTCTCTGGGTGTCTCTGACCCTGGACTCTGGAGTTCATCTCTCTTCTCTTCTGATGGAGCTGAACGGCTCCACCTCAGGGCCTTCTTATACTTTCCACCTTGGTTACAGCCCTCGCTTGTCTGGGTGTAATTAGCTCCCAGACTGTGTCCACGATCATTTTTTTTCAAAACTATTTTCCCAGTCAATTATCATTTCCTTGACTCTTTCTCTTCAACCAGACCACTGTGAATGCATGGCTGCGTATAACAGGAGATGCTGGAGAGAGAAGAGGTGATCTCAGGTCACGTTCCATTAATTGTAGGAAAAGTCACATTGGCGAGATGGCTAGGTCAGGTGATGTTTGAGAACCTAATGTTCCTCATTAGTGTCCCTGGATTGTTGACATTGGTTCCGGCTCCTTCTTGTTTCTAGTCCCATAACAACTGCCCTGAGCTAGAGACAGCATTGCCAAGCTACAGAGGTGTGCAAAGAGCCACGTGCTGGCACTGTGTTCTAAGACTGTCAGCTGCTGTGAGGATTTGGCCATGCTTTTCACTGGGCAATAAAACATGTGGTTTTCTAGAAAATGGGAAAAGTTCTTCTTTACCTCCTTTTGTTCCTTTATTCTCTTGATCAAACTGTCTCCTGTGTGGCTTAGAAAACAATTTTTAATCTTACAGGCATCGTCAGTGCCTTATTTTTTCCAGAGGAATCATTACAAGACTACAAGCGTGGGAGAAAGTGCCAATCAAACGTGGCCATGATCATGAATAGAAAGAAGCAACTTATTTTGTTCTTTCTCATGCAACTCAGCAGAAGTACCAACAGCTTATATTTGAAAGATCTCTCTCTTTTTTTCTGCCTGAGGAGTGAAAACGCTTTGATGACGACTCATGAGTAGTTATGTGCATGGTCATTCCACATCCATTTTGTATGTCCAGAGCCTTTGTGCAGCTTCTCGCACAGGGATGTTGCTCAAGGAATATTGCCTGAAATGAACTAAACGGAGATCAAATTGTTCTACATAAAGCTCGTGGTATAGCTAGCTAAAAATCCGAGGTCTGAGAGAATGAGTGGTGTCTGTCATCATGCAGATAAGTATTTCTAATAAAGTTTAAACTCTTGAGGAATTTATCTTTGTCTCAAGCCTTCTGTTAGGACTTATTCATAGGTTGGGAGAGGTTGAGAAGTCTTGTCAACACCACAGGAGCATGAACACAGATGGATTCTTTTCACTCTGAAACGTTAGACACCAAGCACAGCAATAATAAGGGCCAGAGCTATTGAGGCACATGTAAAACCCAAGGTTAGAAAGGAGCTACGCAGTACAGCATTGATACAATCAGAATTTTATTACCGAATTTCCATCCTGGCAATGCTATCACCTCAAGCGAGTAATGCAACAGCAACCTATTTCTTGGATGAATGAGGACAAGTTCATTCATATGAGTAGCTCAGTGCTCTATTGCCAGTGGAACACAAATACCTAATGCTTTAAATTAAGTTTAACTTTTCCAATATGATTGAATATTCTGACAACTCTGATATCTAGAACTATTAAACTGTGTATTATGATCCTTATACTTTTAAAATGTCTTTGTTATCAGTATTATTTCACATTAAACAAATAAAATATCTGAGCTTAACAGTTCACATTTTTTTATTATCTGAAAAGTCAGCTGAATTTCCTTGAATTCTTACCACCTAAATCCTTCAAACTAAATTCATGTTAACTTGGCTAATAAAAATATCACTGATATTTCTTATTTAAGAAAATATAGCGCTTTTAGTGTTAGTAAAAACAGTGTTATTTGCAAATATTAACCCATACAAAGGTAAACACAGGTGTTGATGAAGGATTTATATGGGAGGAAATAAATGCTGAGAATATGAACAAGTTGTATTTCAAAATGACAAATATGGGAGTAAAAGAGATCAGAAGAAATAGCAAACTTCTGAAATGGAAGTTCAAAGCTGATGCCAAGAGAGGGACTGGGGAGGGGTAAGCAGAGAATCAGTGGTTCTCAAATGCTTCCCTGGGACATTTTTGAAATTTGAGTGGGGGCATGTTTGGTTGTCACAGTCACAGGGACATTGCACAGCCATTGTGGTGCATGGCAGGGCTCTGCTCAGTTAAGTCCCACACAGTGTTTGAATGACGGCCAGGAAATAGTTGTGTGCGATTCTCCAGTGCCAACAACAAACCTCATTTTACACAGAAACTCAAGGTATTCTTTTTATGGTTTTAGTGCGTACTGTGTATTCTAGAAATGCAACCAGCTGGTAGTGTGAAGAAATATTTTACTTTATTTTATTCAGAATATCACTAAGAGTTGTTCCCTGCTTAAGAAAATCCCATCATTTTCGACAGTGCTTCTCGCTGTCTGGGTGGTTGTCCATGCTCATGTATGTACTGCAGATTTACAACTATGCACAATACACTTATCCTTGTTTTCAAAATACCAGTTTTTAAAAAGGTGGCATTATTATTCAGTTGAATAATGCCTTCTCTTATGTCTAAGGGTATTTTTATAAATAGGAGAAACCGTCTCAGAGCCCCTCATTCTGCATTCGAGTATTGTGCCCAAGCATCTATCTACATATTTAAAAACATAACTTATTATAAATTGTATTGCCTTTATGTCTGCCTTATATTGCAATGGGCCTTATTTCCAGCAATGTTTATAATAATATGTGTAGATAGACCATGCTGCCTAGGGACTTCATTTCAGGAGAGTTAAAAAGGGAATAAGGAAATGCTGTGGTAAAGAGGAAAGAGCTGCTGATGCAAGGGCCTGAGGACCTGGAGGAGCTGGGGACAGTGAAGGTCAAACATCACGAGGGAAGCTTTGGAGAAAGTGTCCACGTTTCGGCTTCTAGAAAACCCATGGACTGATGTGGAGAGGGGGTCCTGCTTCCTAAGGCCTGAGTGAGAAAGAAGTGGACTCCAGGGAAGCACAGGAGTGGAGTCCCTCTGAGAGGAGCTGTTTGCCAGACACTGCCATCCACCTGAGGAAAGGAGATAAGAGTTTTTCTAAGCCTAAATAAACAACACGTATTAGGTAAAGGCAGTGTCCTATGGCAGGTACAAAGATGACGAAGATCCCACCTAGGAGGGAGGGTATACATCCTGTTTGGTTGAAAATATACAAACATGACATAGCAAAAGACAGTTGGTTGAAAAGGTCAAGAGTGTAATTCAAGTTTGTAAGAAATATGTCTGGTAGTGTTGCTAAAGCTGCTTATTCTGTTTTGTTAAAATAATTCTTTGCATTTATTTTAATTGACAAAAATTGTCTATATCTATCAAGTACATGTTTTGAAATATGTACACACTGGGGAATGGTTCATCAAGCTAATCTGCATGTGCATTACCTCACATACTTATTTTTCGTGATGAAGGTGCTTAAAATCTACTCTCAGCGATTTACAGGTATGCGATGCATTATTAATAACTACAGTCACCGTGATATACAATAGTTCTCTGGAACTCTTTTCTTCTTTCTACCTGAAATTTTGAATCTTTTGACCAACATTTCCCCAGTCCACATTCCTCCTCCCCTTGCCTCTGGTAACCACCGTTCCACTCTCTACTTCCATGACTTCAGCTTTTAGATTCTGCACATAAGTGAGATCCTGCAGTGTTTGTTCTTCTGTGCCTGGCTTATTTCACTTTGTGTAGTGTCCTCCAGGTTCACCCATGTTGTTGGAAATAATAGGACTTCCCTTTTCTGTAAGGCTAACTAGTACTGCATTGTGTATATGTACCACATTTTCTTTATCCTTTCACCATTGATGGACATGGGTAGATTTCACATCTTGGCCCTTGTGACTAGCGCTGCAGTGAACATGGGAGGGCAGGCATGTCTTCCACATAGTGATTTCACCTG
Source organism: Mirza zaza (assembly GCA_008750895.1). NCBI lineage: Eukaryota > Metazoa > Chordata > Mammalia > Primates > Cheirogaleidae > Mirza > Mirza zaza. The sequence goes on from VSMD01111394.1 coordinate 368,723, forward strand.
GTTTGGATATGTACCCAGTGGTGGGATGCCTGGACCAGGTGCTAATTCTTGAAGGATTTAGATAACCTTTATAAATTTCTAAAAAACCTTTAAATGTATTCAAATTTATAATTGTACTTATGTATGATATATTATATTTATAATTATATATAAATGTACATATATGGGATAATTTTATGTAAGTATAAATACATATATAATTATGATAGAAAATGAGTCTTTTTCTCCACTACTTAAATGTTTAAAAGTCATTCACCTCAAGAAGATCAGATACTCATGTATATTTTCTTTTTTATGTTTCATAGTTTTAATTACATTCTCTAAACCATTTGGGATTAAAATTAGTATATGATATGATGTAAAACTCTTTATCCAAATTGCTAACCAAGTGTCCTGGTAACATTTATTGCACAATTCTTTCTTTCTCTCTTTACTGAGGTAGTTTAATTAATCTCTGCCTCCCTCGATGAGTTATATTTAATATATATTTCCAGCTTCACAGCAGTTTCCTAGAGGCTAAACTTTATTCTTAATAAGGATGAGTGGTTAATTTAACTTAGTATGTCTCTACCAAATATGTTAGAATATTATCTTGCATGTATGAAGTATGTTTCTTATATTGAACACAGAACAATAGGTATATGTTATTTGTGTTAAAATATTTTTTCTGCTTCCATTTAATAAATAGTGGACAGCTGTTTAGAGAATATATTTTGAAGATATACCAAATTATTAGGTTACCCATAGTAACCACATGCTTTCATTTGGCTTTAGATCGACTACACTCTGTTTTTTTCTTATTTACTGCCATCATCCTTATTGTGAATGGAGATTCTTCTTGCCTGTTCTGAGAATAGGAGTGGCCAAAGAGCTTTTAGTGGTAGTGTGAGATTTCCTCTTTCTTGTTTCTCAAAGGCATTTCGATAGGAAGTTATAAATTTTTGGAATCACATTTCCAAGCCTGGCTACATTCTTGAATAGCTCTGTGATTTGGGGTAATTTACTTTCTCAAACTTGTTTCCACATATGTAAATAGGAGGTAGTAATATCTGCATTGCATGGTTATTAGCATTAGCACTTGTAAGCCTTCCATGAAAAGTAGCTGCTATTAATTAGTATTTACAAAGTGGGCAGATGCTGTATTGGGTACTAAAAACCAGATGTTCTCTTTTGCAAGAACTCTCTCATAAGTGGCTTCAATAAATTACTATTAAATGAGTGCTAAATGGACGAATGAGTGGATACCTTAATAAACAAATACCAATAACATATGACAAGGCACAATCCTGGTGGGGCTAGAATTGTCTACTTCCATCTAGCCATCCTGAATTTTCTATGTGTCTTGCAACTTCTCAGCTGGAAAGGTGAATTTCACATGTGCAGTCTTGTCAGAGTCAGTTATCTTAGATGATTCTTCCTTTCCACCAGTTCTTCTCTGCACCCTACTCGACCAGGTCTTGAACCCCTGACCCAAAGTTCCCTGCCTTGAATCTGCTCTGGGTCTTTGGGTTTGGGGTTTTTACATGTTAGTGTCAGTATTCTAACCTGGGTTTTCCCCAGGGGTCCTGGACTTGGCTTAACCCTGGTGGTTCTCCATGATCTGAAATGCCATAAATCATTGCTAGAAATACCTGAGATCCAGTTTGTTTCAGGGGGACAGTATTTCCTAGTTAGACACCATAAATTTGGCAAGAAGTGGATGGATTTTAAAGGTGTCTATGTATTAAAAACCTACTATTTTCTACATGTTTAAGATAGAAATTAAAGGCAGCATGATTCACTATTTCAGATTAAGTAAAAACAGAAAAAAATAGGAAAATTAACATACTGAAATCTTATTGAGAAATAAACAATGAACTAATTTCATTTATAAATTGTCCTACTCCTAAATTAGAATTTTATAACCCATGTTTTTCCTAAAAACGATCAAAACAGAACCAGCTTGCAATAATAACATCCAAGAAATTTTTATTTGCCTAGAAATCTTAGCTGATTTGCAGTTGGGAGTCTAGCAAAGTCTCTTGTCCTTGAGGTTTGTTGTCACAGGTTTACAATCCCATAGCTGATGTGGAAAATCCCATCAGTATTTTACATCTTATTTTACTTCCTTCTTTTCAAATTTTCTCTCTCTGCTTCTGAATGACTTCTAGTTCCTGAAATGCTATGACATTTTCATAGCATGAGAAACCTGGAGATCATCGCACCACTCTGTTTATGTATTGTTGATTGTGCAGCTGGAGTAGCATTTGGAGTCAAAGTCCCAAAGATCATGTTGTCGATCACTGTGTGCACTCCAGAAAATTAACTTTCAGTAATTATAATAATGTGATTTTTGAAAGTATTATCAAAAATAATTATTTTTTTAGAATACTTTGGTAGCATTCTGATTTCTTAAAGGCATTCCCTGTTCCCATTTGAGTCACTTGGACCATAGGTCCCAGCATGGCGGGACCTAACCATACCAACCCCTCCATGAAGGGGCTGGTTTGCACAAGAACCTAGGCCAGTGGTATCAGCTTCAGCACCGATGACATTTGGAGCTGGATGGTTCTTTGTTGTGAGGGCTGTCCTGTGCACTGTGAGTGGTTAGCAGCACCCCTAGCCCCAACCCTCTCCATCCCAGGAACACTAACTCTCATGATGACAGCTAAAAATGTCTCCAGACATTGCCTAATGTACCCTTGGGGACACAATCACCCTTGGTTGAAAACCATTGAGCTAGATTAATCTCCTCCTCATATCAGGACTTGTCACTAACTCCTCAGAATGGGTGACTTGGAAAAGTATATCAGAACAATGTATGGAAGCTATGGATAGACCAAGCTGTAACATAACTTTATTGCCCAGTTAAAAATTCTTCCAGGTGTTGCTACAGGTAACTCTCTAGGCTCTTTGAACTCTACCTAACTAGGTACTCAAAATTAATGTGCCTCAAGATTTTATGATCAAACCAAGGTGCTCAAAGACCATTAATGTAAAACTGTTCATTCAGACTTGAATTATATGTGTTGCATACACATGCACATCAATTATAAGAAATCAGCTTAATCAAATAAAACAGTCTCCCTCTGGAAAATATTTTTGAAGAAGATATTTGTACCTGTGATATAGCTAGCTACCTTGGCTGTTCCTTAATAATGTAAAAAAAAATCAAGACTATTTTTTTTCTTCTGAAACAATACTTCATTCACACTCCTTAACAAATTCACTTTCTTTGAATAGTACTTCATTCTACAGACATGAAGGTTTGCTTGTGTCCCAAGTTATTCCTAGTGACTGAGAATGTGTATTTTCACCAATGTATTAGCAAAATATTTCTAATTATTCAAAAGTGATTTTTATGCAGTCTTTTAAAAATCCCATTGATTTAAAGGAAATTTAATCTGTGTGTGATATATCTTATTTTTTATTTTGAAATACTCTCATTCTTAAGAATATTTGCAAAAACGTTCCATGTACTTATATTTTTCCTAGGCCATTTGAAAGCAGTTGTGGACATAATTCTTGTGTGTGTGTTTTCTAGAAATAAGGACATTCTCCTACATAACCATACTATGACCATCAAAACCAGGAACTTAAGTGTGGCACCTGGCTGCCACTCACCCACTTCAGGTTGCCCCAGTTGTCCTCATACTGTTTCTTATAGTGAACATATTCAGTGCGGAATCCTGCAATTATGTTCAGTTGTCAGGTTTCTTTGTTCTCTTTTAATCTGAAGTCAAATTCTACATGTTCTTTTAGTGACTGGAGGAGTATCTCAAGCAGATAGGTCCCCATGTTGCTGTTACATGATTAAAATTCCCTTTCAATAATGACTGACTTTCTAATAAAAGTGCTTGTAAGTCTCATGAAAACAGTTACGGTAGCAGAGTTGAACATTTATTCACATTATTTTCAAATGCGCAAAAGAGAAAAGTAACTAATTTATCTATTCCTCTGCCCTACTTTGTAGCAGAGGAATTTACACTTGTGTACCAACAATATAGCTCACTTTTCTCCCTCCAAAGAGCCATATCCACTTGTAGCCTATTAATAGGCTGATTTTTAAAATGTGGCTTTTTAGTTCTCTGCAGAGGATCAAATCTTCATTATGTACCCTCACTGCACAATAGCTAGGAAACCTAATAACCATCTGCACTCCTCCCCAGGGACCCAGGGGACAGAAGCAAACTGTTCTGCTAACTCAGGCACGCATGTGGACTCCACAGGTGGCCACCCTCATGTCGTGGGACACCTGTGTGAAGGTGTCCTCCCTTTGTACCAGAGACGAGGCAGCGCTAAAGCACATCTTCCCCCAGCCTGGCTGTCAACCTGTTTAACCTCACCTCACCTGCACCCCTCCCCAAGGAAGGAGATCAAGGTGTGTGCTCTTATTGTGGGCTTTCTTCACATCCACCTCTTCTCCGGGCGCATCCCTGGGTGGGAGGAGCAGCTCCTTTCTTGCCCGACATTAAAGGTTCTCAGCCCTGCCTGTACCAGGGCAGTTTTTAAACACACCAATGCTCAGGTCGTTCCCGTGGAGATTCTAAGTCACTGGTACGCGTGTGTCCTGCATGTTGGAACGTACTGATGTGCAGCCAGGATTGAGAAACATTATATTCTGAGTTCTTTTGACTCTTAGCATCAAATTATAATCTGTTGTATCTAATGTGTGTATGTGTGTGCGAGTGTGTGTGGTGGGGAGAGAGAGCTCGGGTGCCAAGAGCCTGCAAAGGTGGTTTCGTAATGTGTTAAATGGAAACTATTTTGATTTAGAACATTTTGACTTAAAAAATCCTCTTGCCCCTCTCAGCAAAGGATGGTCTTTACAGCTATTGTTTTGAAAGAAAGAAAAATCCTTTGTGCTTGTCAGTAACTCAACACGGACACTTTATTTCCCTTTGACTTTGCTCAGTAGTTCAACTTTTTGAATTTTGCAGCAATAGTCCAGGAGCCCCCTTCCTGCCCTGGGCTCACGGATGCCTCAGCGTGCTTCAGGATGACTAGGGACAAGGTTATGCCCACAGGGAGGCAAAAATGGAAAGCGTAGCAATAGAGTTTGCAAAATATAGCCTTTACAACACTGCTATGGTCCACCCCGTAGTAAATGAGGCACTGTTCGGTCAAGGGTACATTTATTTGAGCCATGAAAACCAAGGGTCGTAATATCATGAAATAAAGAATCAACAGAGAAAGGAATTTACTTTTAGAGAGACAAAGGGACTTGTGTAGCACAATTGGGTAAGGATTTAACCAGAGCATGGTTTCCATGGAAGGCAAGTAGACCCCCAGGAGGGTCACAGAGAATGATGTCCCAGGGCCTTAAATGTGATGTAGGAGCTCTCAATAGGATACAGAAAGGAGGAGCTAGGACTGTTTTCTCTGCCTCTTGATACCTTCATGAAGGTGATCGTTGCACCAGACTCTGCAGCCTTATGATCCAAGTATACTAAGAAAGAAGGATGGGTTTTTGCTGGTGGGTTAACGTGAGCTGTCTTTTCTTTGGTTGGGCCCCTTCTTTTCTCCCCTTTACCAGAAGTGTTTCTGCAAACCTAGCATTTCAACTTTCCTTACTCTCTCCCTTCATAGCCTCCCCATTTCTTGTGCTTGTTTCCATTGTAGTTTCCTCACATCTAAATGCCCTTGCAGATACAAGGGTAAGGGGTTTTGGGGGGCATATGGATTGAGTTATCACTATTATTCACTAAAGTGCTGTCATTTGCGGCCATAGCTCAACAGAAAATGAAAACAAATATAGACACGTGTAAGAGTAAACTCCCATGGTGTAAACTCACTTCTTAATATTTTGACATGAGGGATATTTTAACAGCTCCTAGAATACTTGTCTTTCAGTGATTCTAAACCAGAGGTGATTTTGCCCTCTAAGGGGACATTTAGCAGTATTTGGAGACTCTTTTGGTTGTTGCAACTTGAGGGAGGAGGTGCTAATATCATCTACTGGGTAGAGGCCAGGGATGCAGCCAAACACTTCCTCACAGGAGAAAGTTATCCAGCCCCAAATGCTTACAGTGCCATTTCAGGAACTATATTCAATATAAACATTATTGTCCTGAGATAATTGTACATTACATAGTACTTTTTGTGTTTCCTGAAGCCTTTCAAAGACTGATCTTCTTAATTGATTACTTATGATGCTTTCAAGATTCAAATTGTTCCATCTTAATTCAACCTTCTCTATTTCATTGTTTATTTTCTCTTCTCTGACATTCACCATTTTGGCAGAGTTCAAAACTTACTTTGGGTCACTGACTGCTGAGATAGAGGCCTGAGCCTGAGTATTGTTAACTTAGGTTGTAGAAACAGTTCTTGTATTGACACTAGCTGTATTTATTTTATTTTATTATTTTGGAATGTATAAATATTATCCAGTTGATGTGCCTCAGAGGACTATTTTCTTTCACTTTTTAAAATACAACTAGAGGTTAATGTTTTAGTTTTCAATGTTCTCCACTTTATGGACAGATGAACTTCATGATGAAATATGAAGAGCAACTGTCCTTTAAAGAAAAGAATAGTTACATCTAAACTATGTAAGAAAGAAGGTCCTATAGTGGAATATTTTCATGCTACTTACTGTATTTTACAAGTCATATCAATGCATTATGTTCAGAGATGTATTTTAGGGGACATGTACCTTATGACTTCCTTTGTTATTCCAAGAGGATATTACCACCCAATTGTCTTCTACTCAATTGTGAAGACAAGACAATGTGTGGGTTTTACTCATCATGTGGGCTGGACTGTTTTCCAAAATATTCATATGGCCATTGTTAATCATAAGAATTCAGGAACTTTTAAAAATAAATAGAGACACCTGAATTTGAGGAAAAAATGAAACACTAATTAGAAATAGATCCACATTTAGATTGTAGCACAGTTGCCAAAATTCATGAGTTTGAGCTGATTTATATAGCACACATTACAGAATGGCAATTTCCTGTTTTCTGGCTTCCCACAGTGCACCAATTAATAATTTGTAACTTATCTGTGGGCAAACAGAGGTCTTTACCTAAATTACTAGCTTCGGCCACTTTTTCTCCTGTTCTTGTTTAAACAGATGCCCTGACTTGATCTCAAAGGCCTAAGACATCCAGCATTCCTTCCAGCAGACCTTTAGAATAAAATTCAGTGTCAAATGTTTGTCCATTACATCTGACCTTGCCAATATTGAGCAACTCAACAACAATCCTGTGAAGGTCTTGGCTGACATTTGAAGAGGTTTCAGATTCCAGAAATAGAATATGAAAGAGCAAGGTGCAAGTTGACTCTTGGATTTCCAAAATACATAAATAATTTTTTTGCATTTTTATACATTGCTTTACATTTTATAAAATATGCTGTAGCATCTCAATGGATAACCGCAGTGCATTACAGTTATAATTTTAAGCATGGATAAAATAGGCTGCAGACAAGTTAAATCAAATAATTGGAGGTGGCCTACCTAGTACTAAAACTCAGGTTCGGCAACACCAACTCCAACTTTCCCCTGTATCACACCTTCTTCATCCCTGAATGTTGCCTAACATGTAAGTCATGCTTAACAACTTTATTTGAATAGTATATATTTGTGCTTGAAAGCAAGGAACACTGTAGTGTTGTTGTTTTAACAATAATTGTTTTTGTTTATGACATAGCAAGTGGACAAGAGATATGAAACTAGGTTTCCAAACAGATTTAAATCCCAATTCTGTTGTTAGCAACATTGTAACCCTGAAATTCACTAAATGTCTTTGGTACACACATTGAAAACAATCTGGGGGAGAGAATTTGAATAGATATTATGTAGGATCATTTTCCTTTATAAATGTCCAGGGTTTTAAATTTAACTGAGCACAACAGAACCTTAATTCAAAAAGTTTCTATAATGATATTGAAAGGCAATGGAAATTTTTATTGGGTCTTTGAATTAGGCTTGTTTATAATAATTAAAGTATTTACTTAACAATATCACATGGCTGTGGAGCAGTTATTTTCAGTAAAATTAAGTCTAGTTCTAGTTTACCTAAAGCCCCCATATTAACAGTGCTTGGCCCTGGGAGGTGAAATTTGTCAGATAATATTGTGGGTTTCTTGGGAACCCTGTTTATGTATTTCTGGCAGTTTTGCTCCATTGGCTTTGCATTTAAAGTGCAACATGTTTACTTAGGTCTTACCGGAGGGTTTGTTTATGGGATAGCATATGTGGACCTCATCATTTGATTCACCGTTACTCAAAGGGTATCCTTAGATGGGTTTGTTCTACTACCAATCAAGCCCTTTTCTCGCATTGTATCCATGGCTCTGCATTCTTTACTCCTACCATACTCATAATCTGCGTAGCTTCTTAGTATTTATTATACATTATCGTATGTTATCCTTTTTAATTTTTTTTAAGAAAGGCTTTGCCTGCAAAGTGAGAAACTAGGTATTGTAATTCTCTCGTCACTGTCTACTACAGTCCTCTCTGTACATTGTGTTTGACAAGTGCTGGTGAAGATGGGGCTGGCCTGGGTGCAGATAGGGGGAGGAATTACTTGTTATTTTATCTGAAAACAGGAGTAGGAACAAGATTCACTTCTGTATTAATGAACTGAGTGCTGTGCTGGGTAGTGTGGAAGATTCAAAACTTGATAACATGACACCTGCCTTAAGGAAAGTCACTGGCCAAAACCATGGATTGTTAGGATTAGGAGCAATCCTAGAACATGATAGAGCTCCACATCTTTCTCTTTTATATATTTTTTTAAAATTTATTTTTAATTTAAAAACAAATGTATATTCATCCTTAGTTTGGACTTGTAATCAATGCAGTAACTACCAGCTGAAAGCAGGAGATACAAGAAAAACAGAAAATAAAAGGGTGTATATCTGTCCTTTGAGAGGGCAAGCAGTTACCACGTAGCTGGTAACTTACATCTTGTCAGGTTGACATGGTGAAAGTCAAGATATATAGTTATACAAGTGTTAGAAAAACTTAAAGATAAGTCTATCTTTATTTTGAATTTTTCCATCACAAAGTTGAACATCTGATTAAAAGAGCAAAGATAGCCTTGAAAGATTTTTTCCAGTATTTCCAAAGATCATTGATTTATAACCTTGATTCTAGAATATGTCTGTTATTAGCAGTGGCATCTGTTAGAATATGCACTTTAGAAAACTTTTTTTGTTCCCTTAAGATTTTTAAACACATTTGCTATTGGAGGTGGAGTTGACCACTAAGCTGAGAGATAATAAATTTTTGATGACCTTACTGATCTAGTTAAACTCAAAGCAGGTTTTTTGTGTTTTAGGTAAAAATATGTTTTTTAAAAAATTAGGTGACTCTAAAAAAACTAACTTGAAAATAAAATACAGAATCTCCATTTCTTTTTATGTCAAGTCCCAAAACAAATGAGGAAAATGACATAAAGAAAAAAAAACAAAAACAAAATAGGAGTTTCCTGGCCACGGACAAAGCCACAACTACAGATAGTCAGGTCTTCATTCACTGATTGATTTATTCATCCATCCATCCATCCAACCAACCCTTTCATTAATTAATTAAAATTCCTCAGTCCACAGCAGTGAGTCAGGAATTGCGTTAGGTTCTGGAAACAGAAAGGCAAAATGCTTTTTTAGATCAATTGTTCTAAATGTGGTCCTTCAGAGGAGTTTCCATGTACAGTATGAAGAGTTCTTCAGTAGAATTTCTGAAACTTACCATATTCTTCCACAAAGAGGCATTTACTAAATCTTCCTAAAGTATCATGATTGTGAGGGTTAATCCACTCACTTGCTGAAGTGTGTAACTGAAGATGGTAACTGGAAAAGGCACAAACTGAGCCTTTTTATGTCCTACCTTAACGACTTTCACTCCTAGTCAGAGCGCCCTGGAGGCGTCCAGCCCAGTGGAGCTGGAGGCCCTAAGTAGCTGTTGGAATGAAGTGTGAACACCCAGAGCTGCCAAGCCAGAGACCCACATAAAAGACCAGGCTTGCGGTTTTGGGCTCCCCAATGCAGACGCTTGATAGGAGTAATGAGGTGTTTAGCATTTGAAAGGAACAGACCCAGCCCTCGTCTCTCCTCGAGGAGGAGAGTGGGAGGGGAAGTGGGAGGGGAAGCCTTGGATCTTGTTCTTTAGGAGCTGCACTTTTGTAAAAGGGAAGTTGAGACCCAAAGCTGGTGAAATATGAATTACAAACGGTCTGAGAGCTGCAGAAAAATTATAGGGAGAACAAAGATAATTCAATACCGAAAGTGAGTCATAACTTTAGGAAAATGATCAAAATTCATTAAACCAAAAGTTCACCTAACAGATTTGAACTGATGTTTACTTTATCCTTTTAAGATTTGACGTTTATGCCTATACTTCTGTTTCTCTTGGAGCTTCCAGAAAAGATACAGGACTCCCTGTATCTTCTAAATGCAACAGCAGATACATCCTAATATAGGCATTAAGTTGGTTGATAGAATTTTAGAAAATTAGGTTTTCAGAGTAAACTTTCATGGATTTGAACGAATTTCTTGCTCAGCAGTGTCAGTTCTCAGATGGGTGGTTAGGAAACCCCGTCTACTGCTTTCCACAGGTATTCATAGGAATGCAGGGGTGAGTTTATAAACTTATTCAACTCATGTTTTTGGAAACTTTCTTAGGATTGCTCTCAAATGTTCTTTTAAGAAAACATTTTATGATTTTTTTGATACTTAAAATTGAATTAACTCGTTAGTTCACCACATCTACCAGCTTGCTTTGCTCAGAAGGATGCTTGGCTGCATCAAAGTTAAATCCCACCATAAAGGATTAAAGGGGAACCACTGATCATATTTTCAAAAATGTCCCTCAGGTATACAGACACTGTAAAAGAGGAGAGAACCCAAAAATGATGAAAGGAAGGGTAGCATTATTAAATAAGGAAAACCTTAAAAGTGTTTGGATGGAAGTGACTGAATTTGATGTGTAAGATTCAGTGTGTTTGCCAAAAAAAGAAAAACCTCCCTCTCTTCCTTAGAGACACACCTCATCCGTGGTTTCAAGTCCTGTACTGTCCTCATGTCCTGCTGGGGGCCTATATAGCAGCTTTTTAGAGGCAGCAACATCACTGCCCATTTACCTAGACTCTATCTTCACCCTCTCCCAGGCCTTGGGTGCTCACCCAGCTATCTTGAACAAGACCCAGCTGGCTCTCTGCAATCCTATGCCATTTTCAGGCAGAGGGGAAGAAGATCTTCCATTGGTGCCTAAAGCGAAAACACAAAAATTTATTAGATTGGAGAAATGTCCATTTAAGTATTATGGAAGTAAAGTAATTTTGGAATGTTCTAACTATCCAATGATGACATTCCCTACCTCAACATTGCACAAATAAAAATTACGATGTGTTTAATATGGTCCTTTTAGTCAGGTGTTTAAAAGTATTGCATTTGGTTTCGTGGCATTTCAAAATTTTATGGTCGCCATTGCAGTAGGAAATTTCACGGGACTCATTTTATTGTATATATTTTACTTCTTACTCATAGCTTGGCTTCTGACTCTATAGCACTCTTACCTTTACCTTTGTGAATTAAGTGCAAATATTTTCAAATCCTTCTTTGTGTTCTAATTGTTTTTGGCTTCAGTACATTATATCAGAGCCAACCAGAATAGAAAAGTAAGTTTTAAATGAAAATCAGATACGATCAGATTAGCCAAGTGCTTTCCCATTCATTTAATTATGAAGTAGTCTTGTATTTTGCCAGAATTTGAAACAAGATTCTAATGCCCTTTAATACATCTCTTTTTCACCACTTGATTAAGTGTTCAGCATTGTTCATGTGCATGAAAAGAGAGGGAAACATCTACATTATAAAAGTAGAGCTACTCTGGTTTCTGTACTTCCAGAGCGCTGTAACAACAAGTTATAGAATTATGTAAGCAGGAAAGCCATGGATTCCTATGGCCCATTAATCCGTGATATTCCTTGTACACTGGCTAAAGTGGGAGGGAGTAGTAAGGGGAACAGCACAAAAATGTAATTTTTAATCTTTGGAAATTTGTATCTCATGGAAGCAAAGATTACAAAATGTCACATTTAGAAAGGACTTAATTTTTCCAATTCAACCATCTACCTGATTCATAGGTACTCTCACCAAAAGCCCCACAAAGAAAACAAAGACTATAAACAACCCAGCAAGGTGAGGAAATTCCTCTGACATCAAGATGCTGAGAAAGAACATTGGCAGCTATGTATTTATTATATCTCTCAAAACTGGCTTTGATAGTTGTTCCCATAGAAACAGGTATTGAATGTTGATTACCTCAAAGAACACCAAACAAATACTCCAACCTTTGTTGTATTATTACAAGCCTATATTTCTTTTTCAAATATCCATGCCTTTTGTTTACATCTAAACTGGGTTGATAATTTACCCAGAATAAACAAACTTCAAATGATTTTTCCAAAGCCAGGCATGACAGGTGTCTCCTAGAAGTACAAGTAAGAAAACTGGCAGTAAGAGTAGAGAAAGAAATTAAGAATAGTATGTTTGGGAGAAGTGATGTGATTTCCCTAATGGCATATATTATCACCAGAGCTTATGTCAGAATCTAAGTCTTCTGAATCTCAATTCAGTACCCTTTTCACAATACCTAGATACAGGTTACTGGGAAAATTGGTTTGGGTCATCTAGAATAACTAGTACTTTGAGTGAATTATTGTATTTTTCTATAACATTTATACCAAAGCCTTAATTTTAAGCTTCTTTGCACATATTTCCCTCACATAATTAATTCGCTGAATATTCTTATTTAGATGATATTCTTGTAAATGAAATTTGGTAGACGCTGTCCTTAAGTCAGTATTATTGTTAACAACTTAAGTTGTTGAGATTCTCCACAGGAACATATGTGGTCCTCGAAGGAACTCTGCGCCTGGGATTTTTGTAATTCTCAATGTTATTTGTTTATATTCAGTAGAATAATGTTGACTATGGTATCCTTTCTAAAGTAATCTGAAAAATAGAGAAGGGACTTGGTACCTCACCAGGGCATGCATTGCTGTATGTGGCCATGATAACCACTATCATTGCAGAAAGTGGGAAGGTCAGGCTCTAGAACCTGAGGAGACTTTCTCCACATTGCTTATTTAGAGAACAGCCTGTGTGTTCTAGTTCAGTGGTTTGATGAACTACACTGAGGGCTTTCCACTTCACCTATGTTGTTGTCAAATCTCTTACATATGTTCTGTCAAAGTGAATAAAAAGAACTTGTAAAAAAATTTAAAAAGGAATGTAGACACTCACTCCCTTCTGAGATGACCACTTCCACACTTCCATTCTTCAACAGCTTTTAAGGTTTCTTCTTGTTCTGAAACAAGATACCTCTCTGGAATTCCTCTTCTTTATTTCTTGTGCCGACCTTTCCAGCAATATTGAATAGTTTTAATAGTTCTCTGAATGAAACGACTTCTGATATAGGAGGATTATTATCGTGTCTCTGACCTAGGTCTTTGCTCTGTTTCTATCAAATGCTTCTCCTCATAGAGGGCTTCTCTTTCTCTCACTATGAGGTTCACTCTTGTGATCATCTGTCCAACTTGCCCATACCTATGTCAAGGTGCTCTGAAGTGAGTCCAACACCCTAGGGTTAGTGGAAAGAGGTAGAGTGGATCACAGTACTTTTTTTTTCTTGGGGTTCATAGTTCCATTAAGGAAGTCAGAATTACATTAGCTTTTGAGACAATAATTACACTCATGATTTATATTGGACTTATACAGAAAGTAATTTTTGCAGGTAATTTTATATACTGCTCTCCCGTATCTAGGATTTATGGATTTGGTTTTTAATCATAAATTCAAAACATTTTATATTTTGCCCTTATGGTAAATATATCTATGATTAAAATTATGTTTATTAAAATCAATTCAAAAAGGAAACAAGTATAAAAATAGTATGGTGGTGTAGGATTGGGGATAGTCTTCTTTATCCTTTTATCATGAATTTTGTGTTTCTGTTAATGTTTATATGATATTTGTGCCCTTGCATTTAAAAAAATCATGTTGATCTCTTAAGAGCTTATTCCAAACTGTTGAGATTGAGATTCTCTTTTCTAACTTGAGGCCTGTTCTGTCTATATCTTGTCCTTTGGAACATCCATATCCTGGTCATCCTGGTGACCAACAGCACTGCCCAACAGGACTGAGTGAAGGAAAGAACCCATAGCTACTTGTCTGCATGTCCCCACTCCTCAGCAGCAACTGTTGCACTGGCCTGTTAGCTGGCCATTTTTGATTGAGGTTGCTACATGTCTATCAAAAACAATTAACAGTGTTTCATAATCTCTAGTCCAAGGACTGACACTGCTCAGCAAGACTTTTAAAAATATAGATAAATCGTTTGCTCTGAAGAACATTATTTCTTAAAACATAGAAGCTCAAAAATGATAACAAACCATTTCAGCCTGAGTCATCTGGGGAAAAATAAAATCAGACCTCTGGGAAGACTGTGGGAAGGAGGGAGAGTGTTTTGCATGGCTCTAGACGGTCGAAGACACACTTTCCCACCCTCTCATCTGCAGGGCCCAGGACCCTGAGTGTTCTGGGGCCTGGAGCTCAGTGCCTGATGTGTGATTCCTGCTCTGTGTCCTCTGATACTCACTGCAGTCTTCTTTCTTCTCTTTCACACTTATATTTCCTACGGGACACACAGCTGCTGCAGAACCTTTATGTCCAAGTTCTCAGCGTATCTGGCATTCTATTAATCCAGGCCATGTAATGTGGGGCAATTATAGCTAGGAAATCTCTTAGAATTGTCCTACCTGACTTGCTTTATCTGTTAGGGAATTTTTTGGGTGGCAAATTATAGACAACATAATTACACAGTAGTTTCAAAAATAAGGGTTAATTTTGCATCATATTTGAAAAATTACAGAGGTAGGTGGTTCCTGGCATTAATTTACTTAAGGGTGTCAGGAATAAGACTTCTGTAAATTCTTGGCCTTCCAATGCTGACAAGATAGTAGCTCCAAATCGAGGCATTGCACCTAGGTTCCATGTAGGAAGAATTAGGAAGACAAAAAAGGAAAAGTTTACATATCTGTTGAGTCTGTTTATTTTAGGGAGGTTTTCTAGAAGCCCTATGTTCTGTGTCTAGAAGCCCCAAGTTCTGTGTCTTAGGAGGTGAATGGGCTCCACCCCAGCTTTCTGCTCACCATTCATGTTTCCCTCATCCTCTGAACTCTGATTTTAATCCTTATGGTTCAGTTTGAATTGTTTTGGGGAGTTAACTAGAACTTACATAACAAAATTTAAATTTTTCCTTTCTGAGATATATACACACACACACACATACATTTATATGTAAATATTTACATATACTGGTATGCATTAATTTATATAAATATATAAATACATGTATATACAGGATATAAACATATGAATATCAGATATAAGAATTTATATATGTGATATAAACATATCTATATCTATATCCATTTAAACTACTGAATAAAAGAATACTAAGTGGATTGACTGTAAATGACTGGAGATGAGCAGTTTGTTGAAGGATGAGCTCTCTCTTTCCCACTATATTGTATTCTGATACCTGTCTTAATCTGTATATTATCACCAGACAAACAAAGTTTAATGGGAAATATTTGAGCACATTGCAATAAGAATAATAAGTATATAGGAACTAATAGCAAAATCTCTTTAGCTTCCCAAATTGTTGTTAACTAAGTACTTGCTATCCAAACCTATGAAAGTAATAGATTCAGATAATTCTTGATAGAGGATGATTTGGAGACTACTTTCAAATATGTTTTCCTTTGGATACATAAACACTGAATGTCTGACCCCAGGAACTGAGTAGATTTGGAGGAAAAGAATGCGTATCTTCACTATCCTTTAGAGATAGACTTTGGCCATAAAATCATTTCAGAATATAACATTTTAGAGCTGTAAGAATTTATCAAAGGTATTAGCACACAGGTAATTTACTATGTAATATTGAAGTGAACTAAGGTTTGGTGTAAAGTTATAAAGAATGCAACTTCTTCCCATGGACGGGTCTGTGATAACACTAGAGAATTTGGTGCTGTGAGTAGAATTTCAGCACCAAAGGCCCCAAGTGTCTATAACATAAACCAGCTTCTATCTAACAATGCAGCATAGTCACACCCAATAAAAGGTGTTTCTGAGATTTAAGAATCTTGAAAAGTGTTACAATTCACTTTTTTATGAACACCAGCAATAGAGATTCTGCCAGAAAATGTTTCCAGTGGAGAATTCAGCACAGGATTGATGTTGGTTTTGGCACAGACTTTTGTTGATCGTCAGAAGTGTATTTTATAGATGTCCCCTCTTTCTTTGTTTTGTCTTCAACTTTGTTATTGGTTTTTGGTGAGATAGGAAGCATTGTGTTAATTGGGTTAAAACAATCACAGTCAAGAGTCAATTCTGCTTTAAAAGCATCCATTAGATGCCAGTGGCACCTCTAGGGAAAATGTTATTTATATTCCAGACCATACATCTTTTTGTTTCTGGCAGTTGTGCCTTGCATGTCTTTGCACTTTCTGCTGTTTTGAACAACCAAAACAACAAAAGCATAAATGGCAAGATTTTGCTCATTTTCCTTTATTAAGAATGTAATTGAAAAAAAAAATAAATAAAAAAAAAAGAATGTAATTGGTAGGAATCATTTTAATCTGATGAATTGATGGGGATTTCATCCTCTGCAAAGAGAAGCACACTAAGGATTGCTGTGCCAGTGGCGATAGTGGTGTGATCAGAATGCTGTTGCTGCTAACTTTGCAGTCAAACAGTGAGGACTCTACAAGTCAGGGCCACTACTATTTAAATTTAAGCCTAGTATTGGCTCTAACAACATTAAACAGATTCTGTTCTTGGGGAAAGCAAAATGATAGAAGAGCCGCTAATCATCAATGGATCAATGACTAATACAAGGCGATTTAGAACTCGCTTGGGCATCCCTCCTATTTGTGAGCCACAGTTCAAAACCGTTTTTGTTTCACATCACTGAGCTAAATAGCTAGATATTTTTCCAGGTACAGTTTTGGCAAGTTTTAAAAATGTCATCACAGGAAACACTCCTGAACTATACAAAGGGAGACATGTAAATGTGAAATACAATATTTTTCATTTTCTGGTATTAAATTAGGCACCTGGGAGGCATATTAATATTTTTGGTCATTAGTAGACTATTTACACTGGAATAAAAAAAGGAAAAAGAAATTAAAAGCAAGCATCTTTGGCCACTCTAGTTTATTCAGCATCATAGGAAAGTGACTGAAGCTTCCCACATGTGTGAATTTTATTGAAAACAGAAGCCTTTTAAAACATGTACTATTCTTAAGTGTGTTCACCCATTTATGTAGAAAACAATACTTATAAATATATCTCCCATCTCCTCGCCCCTGCAGTAGAACCTGGAGGCTTTAATTTATGCGTTGTTCACTTCTGTTTAAGTCTGTATTGTAGAGGTCGTCCTCAAAGTCGACTGGCTGCACAGGACTGTTTGCCTCTACATTAAATAACCCCCAAATGCCTTGTTTGTTGAGTTATTGGTTTTATTTTATAGTTTTCCTGTTTCCTGTTTCACGTTCAGTCTTGAGCCTGCTATGTTCTTGCAGCTGATGGAATGTGCAAGCCTGTGTGACTTGCCAACATTTTTTTTTCACTGTTTATCTGAAATTGAAATTTAATTGGGAATTCTGCAATTTATCTGGCAACCTTACCACCACACCCGTTATCAGGAAATCCTAAAGGTGGGAACCTTGCTTGCTTGACAAATCTCAAAGTAGCAGACAGTGTGGGACCTTAGAGAGTCTCCTCGAGATTCCTGTGCCCAGTGCAGAGAAGGCAGAGAGTTTCTGTGTTCTCCATGTTATGAACGCCAGGGGGAATGAGTCCTCCAAGCCGGAAGGGGTCATGAGGACATGGCTAGCTTTTGTAATTAACCTCCTGGGTGGACTGATGTCTAAATCCCAAGGCTTAAGTGTCAGTGAGCATTATGCAACAGGAAGACACAAATAGTAGCAGCTTAAAAAATCAAAAGTTCATCTCAACTCACATGAAGTCTGGAGGAGGCAGTACGAGGAGGATATAGTGGCCTCGTGAAGCCATCAAGGACCCGGGCTGCTTCTGGCTCTAGCTCTACTGTGCATCATGCTCTATGATGTCTGCTGGGGTGCTAACCTTCACAAACACATTCCAGAAAGCAAGGTGGGAAGAGAAAAAGAGGAGGGATGCCATTTCTCCTAACCCTTTAAAGCTACTACCCAGCAGTAACACTTTGCTTCCACTCATTGGCCAGAACTTAATCAAACAGCTGCATCCATTTTTAGGGGCATCTACAAAAATGCAGTCTCTTTGAAGAAAAATGTAATGAGCATATAGAAATTCTGTTACTAAAATTTAGGGCAAGATTACTAGAGCCCTCTACCATGTGGTCTCTGTGTTAGCTTTGTAATGTGTTAACTCATCCAGGCTGAATTACATTTGCCCAAAATCCCTTTCCCATGCGTTGCTCGTTAGGGTGGTCCCTAAGGGAAATCCAGAGGATTAGCAGCAGCCATTCTCTGCTTGCTGATCTGCTGAGTCACCTTGTCAGAGTGAAGCTGTGGCTGGGTCTGCAACTGCTCCACCTTCCCTTGGAGCCTCCTTCAGCTTCTCCAACTTCCCGGTGAGTTGCATACGTTTAGATTCATGACGAAGGGCCCTGGGTTCTGCAGGACACCCTCATCACAAGGTTAGAGGTGCCGAGAACTCACATGGGTTTTGGTCTGTTCTTGTGAGGCTCCAACACACACTTGTAGGCTCTAGTTCACCTCTGACCTCTCCCAGTTAATGTTCCTCTTCCCTCCCTGACCACCTGCCCTGCAGACGTCTAGTTCTAGCATCCCATGCAGAGACTGCTCAACTAGCCCCACAGGTATGTAACGTCAGAGCTATGTAGTAAAGCCCTCTACCTATATCAATAAATAGGTAGTAACTGTGAGTTGGTACAAATAGGTAGATGTATATCTGATATCTATTAATCAATTTATCTATCTACAGCATATATTCACACATTTATGTATACTATGTTGAATTAGGAGATA
Organism: Mirza zaza; assembly: GCA_008750895.1. NCBI lineage: Eukaryota > Metazoa > Chordata > Mammalia > Primates > Cheirogaleidae > Mirza > Mirza zaza. The sequence continues at coordinate 387,775 of VSMD01111394.1, forward strand.
TATATGCATGTATCCGTGTGTATATATCTCTATATATGGTGTAGATATAGAATATATAGAATATATATAGGATATATAGATAGATGGATATGTCATATTTGTATATATGGGATGTATATAATATTGATGTCTATATTTCTTATATATATGTGTATCAACTTATATATCTATAGATATAGTTAGATGATATATAATCTATTAATATCAATATATTATTGATATAAATAGCACATATAAAATCATATTATATGTATTTCCAATGTTTCTAGATTTAAATATAGGTATCAGAATTGATATTCTACTGGTTTGCTTCTCCAGTTGAATCCTGTCTGTCTCCGGTTGAATCACGTGACATCTCCTTTTCTGTTACTGTGTAAGCCCCAGAATATTAGCTCCAGAAACTTAACAGAGCCTTGGGGAAATAGCGTGGGTCCACCCCCGCATCCTCCTATACACACAAAACTGAAGCTAACATTCTTCCAGCTGCATGAAATAAAGGAACAAATAATTATTAAACTAAATTATGTAAAATACTGACAATTCAATTACCTGCACACCTGAGTTTGTGAATTAAGATGTATCTCTACAATAATACTTCCATTTTGCTTTCTGTGTTGGATCTCAGCAGAACAGTGAAAAGATCAGTTCTTCAGATCAATATTTAAATACATCTCAGATTGAGGATTATGTCTTAGAATTTAAGACCTTAAAAAGACCTTGTAATAACTTTTTCCAGAAGTCTTTGTTTCTACTGAAATTGTCCAGGTTGTTTTATAAAAGCATGTTATTGAAAGAAAGAATAGAATTACTAATATTTTAAAATTTTGCTTTACATAAGAAAAAGTGAATTAAAGATGCATATGTTATAGTTATAAAATAAAATTTTAAAGAATGAAAATAATTTATGTTTGAGGCAAAATGGTAGACTGAGGAAAAGTAGTAGCTTAAAGAATCATTTGCAGTATTAAATGGGGAAACTGATGACTATGGGAAATCATGTAAAGCTTTTCAAGTTTACACAGAGTTTTAAAAATTATGTTTCTTGAATCAGGGTGACCATAGAGAAAGGGAATGTACACAAAATATTCTGGCTATATGTTCTACAATTTCTATGTCTCATAAATGAATTATCTCTAAGGCAATGGTTGAGGAATATGAGACATAAATAATATTTCTTTCCCCCTCCTCATCTCTTTCACCCTGTTTTCCTTCTCTAAGTTGTGGTACCTCATGCAGGGCCCCTTAAACACAAAGGCTTCTCAATTGCTGATGCACTTATGAAGTCTGGTGGTATCTCTTCTGAAGTTTGGGGTTTCATTTTGTTTTGCTTTCTATAGAGAACTCAACAACCAAAGACCAGAACAGGATATCATGTACCAAACCCTCAGACTGCCCTGCCTTCTCTCAGAGTCAAGGTATAGTTGTCACTGCTATTTATAAAATAAGCCCATCTGACTAGGCACATTGATTAGCCAAAGTATGGCAGTTATCAGGAAATACTAAGAATATAACACTAGTATCATGGGAAACCAAATTTGAGTTAAATAAGGTGGACTAATGTAGCGAATGAGTTTGAGAGAACATAGAATTTTAATCTCCTGCTTAAATGTTTAGACAACAAATTTATCTGTAAGTTTTATAAATAGATTTTAATTTTTAAAAAATAACCTTAACTTTATACATAGTATGCACATAACAGAAGTTTGTGATTTAATATTTAAATATCTACTGTGAAAACAGCTTTGAAGTGAGCCCCCTAAACCCCCTAGATAGTCACTTGCTTGTTAAAGGAGAAAATCTGAGTCTTGCACAAATTTAGACACTTTTGAAGGCCAACTCGGACACACTGTGAAGACAGGGAGGGACCTCTGCTAGCCAGAGTCTAAGTGAGCAAGGCAAACCAGGGCTCACCTGTCCCCAAGTGAGAACTCCCCATGAAGGAAAAAGGAATTTCCCTGCTTCTATGTGGAATGTGTGTTTGTAGTACATAGCACATGTGTATACCATAAGGTTTCTTAAAGCCTGCTGGGATGCTGGGGAATTGTGGGGCTATTTAAATACATGGCAGAGTTATTAGTAATAGCTAATTGATTGCTGATCCTCATTAATCTGGGATTAATTGGAAAACCTACTTTTTAATTATTTTTATTTAAAGTTTGCAGTAATAACTTGGGTTTTAATTTTTCATCACTCTTTCTGCAAATAAAACCTGATGATTTGAACACAGATTATCTTTCTTCCTTTTTTCACATTATTATCCTGGATGGTTTTTATCAAGTTTAACATTATTTGAAATATATGTATATACATGAATATATATATATATATATGATGCAATTGAAGATATTTACATTGTACAGGCTGTGTCGCTTATGATTCTAACCGTGTCATTTATGGCTAAGTCGATGGTGTTCTGAGGCAGAGATCACCCTGCTTACCATTGTTTTGTGTGTGTGTGTGTGTGTGTGTGTGTGTTTGATTTTCTCTTGAGTGTTGGAGTCCAGTGTGTGGATCTGGGCTGCAAATGCATGAGCCCATTCTGCCATCTGTATGTTTCTCCTGTAGAGCCTAAGAAGTCGCCAGGGTGGCTGTGAAGCTACAGATTGAGGGCCCGTCACGGGCCACTGGGCCCACTGGGCCAGCTGCCTGCTGCTGAGCAGGACCCATCCTGGCCGGGAGTCCAGGTGTGGAGCTGAGCAGCGCTTCCTCATTAGTTCCTACACAGACAGTATCCCTTTATGGGCAGCCTTTATCAGAGAGGCATCAGTACACAAGCAGATTCCATGGCTGAGCTGGACCGCATTGAAGGCTGAGGGGAAAGGGCCGGAGACACCCGCCCTCAAAGGGCTCTTCTTGCAGAATGACAAAGGGATTGTATTTCAGGGCTTTGAAGGCCTACAGGGATGTCTTTCATCCCCCCAAGAATTCTCTCCTGGTGCACTCATTGATTCTTGACTGTTGAGAGGAAACCATTGAACACCCTAAGAACAAAGAGCCCTGAGGCCTCCTTCTGTTCTGTCCTGCCTTTGCTGATGAGACTGACCTGGAAATCTCTGTTGCTCTCTCATTTGCAGTGCCTGTGTTCTCCTTAGGAAGTCACACTGAGGAGAGGAAAAGGGTTAGTCCATAGCTCATCTAAGGAACAGTAAACCCATCCACAAACAATTCTATTGGACCCTGTACATAATGTGATACCGCTCTATTTGGATACACAGTGAGCACAGTTCCTTCTCCAAAGCTACAAAATACAGACTCGGAGAGGGCACAGCACCAAATTATGCAGTAAAAGAATGTACTGCACAGATTGGTCAGAATGAATAAGCTTAACTAGATTACCAAAGACAATCCAGACTATTTACGCTCCCGTGTTTGATAATGATACGCGATGGTTAGCCTGGCAGTTCACCCCCATGTTGTGGCAACAGTTTGTAATTCCCATAGCCAGGCTAAAAGTGCAATTGTTAACTTAATGACTCTCACTCACTATTCAGAGAAGTCAGGGATTAGCTTCTGAATCTTTAGATGTTTGAGAACACAATTTGAAAAATAAGATGTTGAGTTGATAGATGGAAGTGAGACTTAAGAAAATGGTCTAAAAAGGTTCTATTTATTTAGTTTCCTTTTACTTTTCATTTTGATGAGTTCTTACAATATAGTTGGGGATACAGTATTGAAAACACATGAAGTTGCTAACAATTTCCAATTGTTTTGCAGCACCAGAATGTGCGGTATGCTGTCTGTGAGTAACAGTAGTGCGAAGCCATAGCAGCTTAAATGAGTGGAACCTTGCTCTGTATTTTTCTGACATAACAAGGACTTGGGATGCAGGGAGCCCACGACTGCTTTGCGGATACTGGCTTGGGGAGTTAGGGTTTTCTTGCCCTACCAGTGGGAATTCTTACATGGTGGCTCCTGCAGCGGGGAGTGTAAGGTCCAAGGTGTAGGCAGGCAGAGACTGAAAGCACACACCCGCAAGTGTGCCTTCCTCTTCCTATGGCTGCTCCCTGTTGCAAGGGAATCAGGCAGGTGAATATTTTAACTGGGCACATTCTCATCTGCAACCTCGTGGTTTTGATAACAAGGAGGAAGGAAGAGTGGACACTGGGTGGGTGAGCAGTAGGCTGGGCACTGCCTCAGTAGGAGCATGGGGGAGCATTCAGGAAAGATCCCCCAGGGAGGAAGAACTTAAGAAAGGGCTTTGAAATATTTACATAGCTTTAGGAGACTGAGAGATTTTTAAGAGCAGGTGTTATGGGGACACACAGGTTAGATGGGAAATCATTTTATACCAAAGGCATGAGGCAGCCTCCCTCCCCGGGATAACCATGGAGGATTTGATTTGCATTATGATGGAGAGGAAGCCTTAACTAGAAGGGATGGTGGTGCATTAAGGGAATCACGGAGAAATGTGAAAGACCCTGAAGGAGAAGCATAGGCAACAAGGCTGGAGAGAGGAAGATGTGAAGTGTGTGCTAATTAGAGCTTCCTTGTGTGCAGACATGGGTGACCAAGCATCTGGACCAAGGGAAAAGCACAGGTCATTCAGAAAAATAAAGGAAAGAATCCATCAAAGGGATATTTCAGAATGTCTTACGTGGTGGCTTAATACGTGTGTGGCAAGTTTGCCCTAACAGAAGAGAGAGTGAACAGGACTGTCAAAGATAGCCACACATTCCAAGTTTCCTAGCAGCCCAGCAGAATTTAGTGTGGCCACAAGAATATTGGAAAGAAGTAACGCATTTTGGGGAAAGAGGACGGCTCTGTCTGAGATGTGTTCGAGTTGAAAGAGTCAAGCAGGCTGTTGGCTCGGAGCATCTAAGAGCAGAACACTGGGGAGGGATGAGGTCGGCCAATATTTAGATGGGATTTATTATCATTATTATTATTTTAAGTTGTTTCCTGATTTCATAGAAATTTTTGTTTATTTATGATGCATAATAATTGTACATATCTGTAGGTTACATATGATGTTCTGATACATGCATATAATGTGTAATGATCCAACCAGGGTATTTAGGATATTCATCATCTCAGACATTTATCATTTTTTGTGTGTTGGAAACACTTCAAATCTTCTAGCTATTTTGAAATATACGATAATTTGTTGTCACATATAGTCACTCTACTATGGAGGTTGCCGTGGGAGACTCTTCTCCTGGATTTATTTTGTAAAGGGATGAAGATAGAGAATGGCAGAGAATACCAAAAACAGGGCCTTGGAGACACTTGGCATTGAGGAGCAGGCTGCTGAAAATAAAAGACAGTGGGGAGATAGAGCCATGGCAGCAGGTCCGCAGTGATCAGCACTAATATGCTATTGGAGGTGCTGAGAGAGAGCAAAGGTGCAGGGTGGGTGGCCAGCAGGGTTCAACAAGGATGGGAGGCCAGTAGGAGTGGGCTGGGACAGGCAGCTCCTCTTGGGTTGAGCAAGGGAGGCCCTTCATAACCCTGGCCAATTGGTGTGGGTGGGTAAGGGATGGAAACCACATTGCAGGCATTTGAAGAGGGAGGTCTTGGAGGGAAGGAGCAGTAACAGGCTCAGGGCAAGAAGGCAGAAACCTGCAGTACAGATTGTAAGAAGCACTGAGGTGACAATCTTTCTTGTTTTGCTTTTCCCTTAAGGTAGGGATGGTCTGAGCACACTTAAAGACAGAGAAAAAGGCCTTTGCAGAAACTTAACATACTTCTAAAGAACAGAGTTTCTCCACATTTTCTAACAGCTTGGCAGAGGGCTGATGTAAGCATATACAAACTGTAGCATCAGCCCTGTGGAATATACTATTCTTATTGAATTATTTTTTTTTAAATGAAGATAATCTTTTTTCTCCAAAGACAGGACATTATAATTTTTTCAGAAATATGTTGTTATTTCTTTTTATAAGCATGGTTTTCTTGGAGATTTTCATAGTGTTTCAGAAATGAACAGTAATATCCACATGAATTAGAAAAATGGCATCACCTGAAAATGTGTGGAATCTGTGAATGTATACTTGAGGCAGGCTAAGCTCACTGCATGTGTGCAAGTTCCCATCTTCTTTCAGTTACAGGCATAAATATTACAATGCAATTAATTTTCCTACTGAGATATGCAACTCTTAATATATATCATCTAATGTCACAGAGGCAGGTCAGGGATGGGCTGAATTTGAGGATATTTTGTAGCATAATGATGTCCAGCAGGGTGTATTTCTGTGAAATGCTTCTCCATATAGAGAACAACCCAAGTACTGCATGTTTTTCAGAAGCTTTATGAAGGTAGACTGAAGATGTACCCAAATAGTCATATTTTTAAATACGATTAGCTTGTAAGCATGTATATGGTGGTTTAATAACACTAGTGAAACATAAAAGAATAACTGAATTACTTATTTGTACTATTGAATTGGGGTCAGATCACATTTCTGGATTATTTTCACTGAAGCATCCTTCATGTTGACTTTGCAAACAGCAGCATTTTTATTTCAGAAAATCATAATGCCATAATGTACAAACTTTATTGTGGAATTGCTTCAAACCTAGGTGAGGATATAAGATGTACACAGGTCTAGACTAAAAATAAAAAACTATAGCAATCAAAACCTTAAACCCGATGAATTTAATGAAGATGAAAACAAAAGTTGAAGAGGATCTAAAATTCATCAGAAAAAGAATCAGGTACCTAAAGATATGCATTTGAGTTTTTGCTTCACCACTAAAGAAATATAAAATTTAGGATTTCATTTATCTTCTGGGGTTCCTCAGCATTTTTTCATCTGTAAAATAAGCAGCTAGAGTAGATGATCTATAAAAGTACTTACGGCTCCAAAATTATGTGGAGCTGGGAAAATGAAGCCATCATTTGGTGAATGCTGCCTTCAGTAGGCGATGCAGAGAGAAGAGAAGGATATTGATTAGATTGATTAGAATGTTGCCTGGAAGATCTGTAGCCTCGATCTCTGTGAAATGAGTTAATATGCATAATGTAGTCTGTGAAATTAGTTAATATGCATAAACAACTTAGAGCGCTATTCCTTGTTACTATTTAGCACCAGTGCACGACTGATGGGAGACAGAACATTTGAGAACCTGCCTCTGCCCCTTTTCCAACAGTCTTCATTAACTGTTACAGTTCATTCCTGTTGAGGCTTTAAGTTGCTTTGATTTGGTCATAGTCTTAAAAACTCAAACTAGATATAAATACATTTAAATATTTAATTTACCCACAATTCATTTGTATTGACTGACTCTTCTGTACCATAAGGTCATGTGTTTGAAGTGTAAACTTATAAAAGGCACTTACCTGGTAGCAAGGCAGATTTTTGCAAATTCAGAAAAAGGAAAGTTAAATGGTGACCATGCTGGCAGACATGGAGAGGACATATCCTCTCCTTGGGTCATGAGAGGCTGATAATTTTACATTTGCACCTTCCAATAGCAATGAGGCGTGTTCAGCAACTCTGTGGAAGTGCTCTTTTTTACCTGGCTGTTGTGTTCTTGCTTTTTGATCTCAGCAGCAGTTGTCAGCTGGTTTTCCTGGGATAGGATTTCTCCTTCACAATTTCTAGAGTTATCCTTGCACTTAGGGCACTGTAAAACAGGTGTTAGGTGAACAGAGTAAACCAGAGATGATTTTCTAAGGAGTTAGCTGAAGCATGGCTATGCATGTCTACTCTCAGCTTACAAAAGAGAACAATATAATTCTCTTATTTGTGCAATGCAAACCTTAAAGAGGTGCAACTATCCATATGTGCAAAACTATGTACTCCAGCTACCTATTGCTGTAAAAGAATAGTTTTTTCTCTCTGTGCTACCTTGGAAGGTGGAAAAAGAGTCTGAGAATAGAGAGATGACTTTTCAATTGGAAGAAGCAACTCATAGGTTGAATGCACCCTGAAAGAGTATTTTGTCATCATTCAAAACAGTTGTTTCAGGGTTGTTTGTGGTGTCATCCCATTGCAAGTCTGCTCTTTCTTTCCAACCCCCAGGTTTTCCTGCCACACGCCTCTACTGTAGGTTGATTTCATGAGCAGTAGCAAAGGACGGCTTTGTTGTTATTTTTGAAGAAAAAATTCAGAGAGTGGATTCACAGAGGTCCGATGATGTATGGTTTGCATTCTTCATAGATATTAGAGCTTTTAACATTCAAACATATTAAATGAAGGCAAAGACCTTGTCAGAATAATGTATGTCTGTATGTATTTGAACATGACAGGTTTTTTCTTTCTTTTTTTTTTTTTTACCATGGGGAAATTAAAAAAAAAAATAAAAATCATTTCCCCAACAAAATAATAAGGGCCATGTGGTCAGTTTCCTTCTTAGCTTCTCAAATATCCAGTCACGCTGGACAAGTAGCCTGTCAGAAAAGCTTAATAAATTTAAAGTAAACCAGGCATTCAACCCTAAAGGATGGCCTCTGCCCCTTACATAAAGAATGTACGTTTCTAAGCATGGGAGAAAATAATAATACTGATAACCGTAATAAGACTTAGAATGTCTTTATGAGCATCACCCTTTGGTGAAGCAATTGCTTCCTCTTGTACTTGGAAGTGACATGAACTTTAAGGCTAAGCAAAAATGCCTATAGCATGTAGATCTTCCCAAATACGAGCCTGACTAAAAAGACTAATTAGTTTCATCTAAAGTAGCAGCTAAACTGGTGGATCAGAGTGATACACATGGACAGATAGGGACAGGCAAAACTTAACAACTGGAAACTCAGAAGGGCGTACATTATGGTTATTTTGACTATACCTGTTGACCTCCCTACACATATTCAGAAGTACTGCTGACTCCTTGCAGAGTCTGGGAAAGTGGCCACATACCATTCCCTGCTTGGCACAGAAAGGTGACTGCTTGAGAAAGCATCAGAGAAGGTCCCCACCTGCAGATACCCCTTAGGGAGGGGCCTTGTGGTGCGCTGGTGAGTTGGTGACACCACTGTGTAAAATGCTGGGTGCCAACCATGGACCCTGTGGCAACGTCGTGAGGCTCCTCCCAATCTGGGACTCGCCTCATTTAAATCCATCGAGTACAGAGAAGGGCAAGTCCTCGATAACCCAGAGCCCAAAACTGTGCAACTTGTTTTCCTTTCCTACAGAACATTTACCCATGTGGGCTTTTTTTGAGCTTGTCCTGAAAAACAAAAATTCAAGATAAATGTGTATGTATTTTTTTAAAAAATATCTACAATGTCATTCTAAGGCCTGCTTCTAAAATTTTGGAAGAAGTTTCTTTCTGTGGTAGTCTATGTATATAGAGTTCTAATTCTTGATATTCCTGATTAACCTTGGATTTTGAGAGCGATCAGACACCAACTTTATGTGGCAGTGAAGAAAGTCTTTGCAAAAATATATATATTTCACATATATATACACATGTGTGTGTATTATGATAGCAATTTTAATGTAGAACGAATCCACAATTCTAAACATTAATAAATACTCCTACTTATTAGAACAAATGTTAGCTATAAAACAGCCTCGGGCAGGTCCTTCGGGAAGTTTTCCAGAGGAAGGCATTGTTATCCTAAGAGATGCCAGCTCCATGTGTGTCATTGCCCCGAAGACCTTCCAGTGGGACACGATGTGGAGGTGGAAGACAGTGATATTGATGACCTTGACCCTGTGCAGGCCTAGGCTAATATGTGTGTTTGCGTGTATCTTAGTTTATAACAAAACATTTTTACTAAAAATATAAATAAATAAAAAATTTTTAAATAGAAAAGATCTTATAACGAAAGGAATATAAGAAAGAAAATATTTTTGTGCAGTTATACAGCGTGTTTGTGTTTTAAGCTAAGTGTTCTACAAAAGAGTTCAAAAGTTAAAAAAAAATTAAAAAGTTTATAATGTAAAAATGTTAGAGTAAGCTAAGGTTACTTATTATTGAAGAAAGAAACAATATTATTATGAATTTAGTGTCACCTAAGCGTACAGTGTTTCAGTCTACAGTAGTGCACAGTAATGTCCTGGACCTTCATGTCCACTCACCACTCACTCACTCACTCACTCACCCAGAGCAACATCCAGTCCTGTGAGCTCCATTCATGGTAAGCAGCTGACATGGGTATACCATTTTTTATCTTTCACACAGTATCTTTACTGTACCTTTTCTATGTTTGGATATGTTTAGAAGCACAAATACTTACCATCGTGTTACAATTATCTGCAGCACAATTAATTATCTGTTGTATAGGTTTGTATACTAGGAGCAATGGGCTCTTCTACATTGCCTAGGTGTGTAGTAGGCTATAGCAGCTAGGTTTGTGTATGTACACTCTATGATGTTCGCACAATGATGAAATCACCTAGTAATGCATTCCTCAGAACATATCCCCATCATTAAGTGACACATATTGGCATTATGGCATTTTGGAAGGTACAGTATCTTGTTAAGACAACCTCAGTAACAGAGGCACAGTCATATTTTAGTATTAACTGGAAGTTATTCATGGATTCAGCAATTATATAATGAGTGTCTACTTTGTATGAAGCTCATAGGAGAGGTTGCTAAATATTACCCCCAATTATTGATGAATTGTAGTGCCCGTTTCCTAATATTATACATCCAGAAAGCAGCCCAGATTTTGTCATTGCTTTTCCTTGGTTTTCCTGTCATTGTTGAGCCGCACACTGTTATTTTATTTTTTAACAAACAATTGGAAAATCTAAACTGAGTTAAGACATGCATAAGAGTTATGTAAAAGGTGATATTGCTATTTCAGAGGAAAATCCACATCCTAAACTTAGCCCTAAAGGAGAAGGAAGTCACTGTGGTTTTCAGTAAAGCCAGAGTCAGAATTTTTTTTTCTCAATAAAAGCGTTTGTTTGCTTTGTGTTAGTGTTCTATTATATGTCACATTTGTTGAGCAGCACACTGTATTTTTCCTCGAGTGACACGAAACGCCTGCTATTTGTGAAGGCATCCAGGAGAACAACATAACCTTAAGTGTTTCTGTCTCCAAGGGGGTGATGGTTTCTGCTAAATTAATCTCTTAAAGGCTGCTTTGGGAAAGCGGGCATGCTTTTTTAATCTTTAGGCCATGAACTCTGAGTTAAGGACTTCCAAACAGCTTCTTTGTGGCAGGCACGAGGGAGCAGAGCTTTTATTCCTCACTGGAGGAATGAGGGAATGCGCAGATCCAAGGAGGCTTGTGGTGAGCAGCTCGAAAGTGCAGGTCAGCTGGGTCTCCCTAACAAGGTGACTGCCTCAGTTCTAACAGGGCCCGTCAGTGCCAGACTCTAATCAGAGTTGCTCAGCCTTTTACAAATGCCTTTTAAATTAAAAAAGAAAAAAAAAAAACTTTTGTATTAAAGGGACATGACATTCCCCAGGTAGCTTGTAATTCAAGACAGTTTGATCCATGGGATCATGTGCGTTCTTTAATGGAGTTCAGTGAAGCATACCATGGGAGAAGAGATGATAAAAATCACAGCTGGCCCTACTCAAATTCAGACCTGGCCTGACTACTTTCATGGGAGTGCAAAAAACAATTTTTTTCTTTTAATTTAATTTTTAAAAGTTGGCCTGATATGATGTTTATTTCATTGAATGTGTTGTATTCCAGAAGGAACCATGAGGGGATAAAAATATTAATCCATTATAATGTAATAATTTTCTCCTGTTAGCAGAAAATCATTCTGTGGAAACGTGAAACAAGTTGGTCTCATTATAGGCCCCTCCCTCTATACTTGGGATTGACAAACTACAGCCTGTGGGCCAAATACGGCCCTCTGTCTGTTTTTGTGAATAAAGTTTTATTGAAACACAACCATGGCCGTTCATAGACACGCTGTCTATAGCTGGTTTTGCACTACAACAGCAGAGCTGAGTAGTTGCGAGAGAAACTCTTCAGTGCACAAAGCCTAAAATATTTGCTGTCTGGTTCTTTACAGAAAAGTTTACCGGCATCTGAAGAACCCTCTTACTACCCAGGATCCCTATTAAATTGTTCTTTGAGGCCCTCCTTGGCAGAATCTCACCTGGTACCTCTTGACCAAAATATCTTCCACTAACTACATGTGGCTATAGAGTCCCTGAAATGTGGCTACTATGACTAAAGAATGGAGTTTTAAATTTTATGTAATTTTAGTTAATTTTAACTTAGATATTTATGTGTGACTAGTGGCTACCGTACTGGGTTCATGAAATTGCTTTGGTTGCCTCACAAACCAAGGAACAAAAAAGTCTGGCAATATCTGGTCACATTGCGATATTTGTTTTCTAATTTTTTAATTGTGAAATAATATATACGCACATACATACACATACAATATGTACAAACATAATTTTACCATTTTTTATTTAATGTGTATCAGATTTTATAGGAGTTTATTTTTTGTTTGTCTTAATGTTTTTAAGGGAATGTGAGTAATTTACATTTTGAAAATTTTTGGAATAATATAATTATGTTCCTCAGTTTATTTCTAGTGTCAATTATGTGCGCTTTATTTTTTTCTTTTTTGCTGAATAACCTTTCCTGATGGTTATAAATTTTACCTCTTTTAAAAGAATTAGTGTTTAGCTGTTTTGTACTCTATTTCTTTGTTCTCTTTTTCATTATTTTATACTATCTTTATTATTGCCATCCTTCTACTCTCTTTGAGTCATTTCCTTTAGTTTATTCTATTTCTTCAAGTGAGTTTGAGTTCTTAGCACAAGAATCTTAAATGATTTTTTTATAAGATATTCATATTTAGCTCAAAATTGCTGCTGCTTTGTCTCTGATATTATTGTTTTAACTAGCATGTGATGTGGCTTTCTTTTTAGTTACCCTGCTTGAGATTGGTTGATCTTTCTAATTCTGAAGATTTTTGTCTTTCATGAACCTGGAAAATTCTCAACCATTTTATCTTTAAGTATTGCATATTCTGCATTCGGTTTTTAAAAATCTCTTTACATTCTACTTAAATATATTTTAGACTTTCTCATTCAATTGCTTAAATCGCAAACCCCTATCCATTAATAGTTTTTCTACTTCTTTGCTGCTCTTGTGTCATTCTGTGTTATTTCTACACATCTATATTATAAATCACTAATATTTTCTTCAACTATCTTAATCTGCCTACAAACATTCCATTGATTTTTAAAATTTTAATTACATTTTTTCATTTTTAAAAGTTTATGTTGGTACTATTTAAAAATTCTGCTTGGTTATTTTATGATATTTTACCCTTTATTCATGTTTTTTTATTGCTCCTATTGATGTTTAGACATTTAATATTTATTTTATATTCTGGATCTGCTAGTTTTAATGCCTAATATCTTTTGGGGTTATATTCTATTGTTTGTTTCTAGTGACTATCACACATGGTAGGTCAAATCATTCATCTTATGATTTTTTTTATTTATTTAAACTCATTTTATGTATTTTATTTTATTTTTTAAATATAATTCAAAAAATTTAGGGAATACAGATGTTTTTTGTTACATGGATGAATTGTATCTTGCTGAAGTCAGGGCTTTCAGTGTACCCATTACCAGAATAGTCTACACTGTACTCATAAGTAGATTTTTATCTCTTACCCCCTTTCCCTTCTTAGTTTTTAATATCCATTACAGCTCTTTACAACCGTACATACCCTTTGTTTAGCTCCCACTTATAAGTGAGAACATGTATTTGTTTTTCCATTACTGAGATACTTTACTTAAGATAATTGTCTCCAGTTCCATCCAAGTTACTGCAAAAGATATTATTTCATTCCTTTTTATGGCTGAGTAGTACTCCACGGTGTATTTGTGTGTGTGTGTGTGTGTGTGTATGCATATTATACATCACATTTTCTTTATCCACTCATCAGTTGATGGGTACTTATGGGTACCCATAAGATATGGGTTGGTTCCATATCTTTGCAATTGTGAATTGTACCACAATAAACATTTAGGTGAATGTCTCCTTTTCTTTAAATTTCAAAATATTAAAAAGGTACAAATGTTTTAGGTTACATGGATCATTTTTGTAATGTTTGAGTGCTGGCTAAAGGTGTGCCCATCACCCAAATAGTATTCGTAGTACCCATTAGGTAGTTTTTACCCCTCCTCTCACCCTACCCCCCACACCCCCGGTTGATTTCCACTGAATCTTACTTCCTTCTATGCATATATGCTCATCAGTTAGTTCAAATTTAATAGTGAGTACAAGTACATGTGCTGTTTGTTTTTCTATTCTTGAGACACTTTGCCTAGGAGAATGGTCTCCAGTTACATCTGGCTTGTTGCAAGAGGTATTAATTCATCTTTTTATAGCTGAGGAGTACCCCATGGTATACATATACCACAACTTATTAATCCACTCATGAATTGATGAGCACTTGGAATGATTTCACGTCTTTGCAATTATGAGTTGGGCTATAATAAACATCTGAGTACAGGTGTCTTTTTGATGAAAAGTCTTTTTTCCCTTTAGATAAATACCCAATAGTGGGATTCCTGGATCAAATGGTGAGTTGACTTTTAGTTCTTTGAGGAGTCTCCATACTGTTTTCTATAGACATTGTACTAGTTTGCAGTCCCACCAACAGTGTACAACATTCCTTTCTCTTGCATACACACCAGCATCTATTGTTTCTGTACTTTTTGATAAATGCCATTCTAACTGGGGATAGGTGATAGCTCATTGTGGTTTTAATTTGCATTTCCCTGACAATTAGTGATGTTGAACATTTTTCATAGTTTATTGGCCATTTGTTTTTCTTCTTTTGAAAAGCTTCTTCTGTTCATGTCTTTTGTCCATTTTTTAATGGGGTTGTTTTTTTCCTTGCTGATTTGTTTGAATTCTTTGTAAATTCTGGTTATTAGCCCTTTTTGGATGTGTAGCTTGTGAATATTTTCTCTCATTCTGTAAGTTGTCTATTTGCTCTGCTGATTGTTTCCTAAGCTGTGCAGAACCGTTTTAGTTTAATCAAATCCCATTTATTAATTTTTGTTATTGCTGTGATTACCTTTGGTGTCTTTTTCATAAAATCTTTGCCTAGGCTAATATCTAGAAGAGTCCCCAAACAACAAATGCTGGCATGGATGCGGAGAGAGAGGAACACTCCTACACTGCTGGTGGGACTGCAAACTAGTTCAACCTCTGTGGAAAGCAATATGGAGATACCTCAAAGCAGTACAAGTAGATCTACCATTTGATCCAGCAATTCCACTACTGGGCATCTACCCAAAAGATTAAAAGTCACTTTATGAAAAAGACACATGCACTCGAATGTTTATAGCAGCACAATTCACAATTGCAAAGCTATGGAAACAACCCAAGTGCCCATCAGCTCATGAGTGGATTAATAAAATGTGGTATATGTATACCATGGAATACTACTCAGCTTTAAGAAACAATGGTGATATAGCACCTCTTGTATATTCCTGGATACAGCTGGAACCCATTCTACTAAGTGAAGTATCTCAAGAATGGAAAAACCAGCACCACATGTACTCACCAGCAAATTGGTATTAACGGATCAACNTAATAAAATGTGGTATATGTATACCATGGAATACTACTCAGCTTTAAGAAACAATGGTGATATAGCACCCCTTGTATATTCCTGGATACAGCTGGAACCCATTCTACTAAGTGAAGTATCTCAAGAATGGAAAAACCAGCACCACATGTACTCACCAGCAAATTGGTATTAACGGATCAACACCTAAGTGGACACATAGGAATAACATTTATTGGGCGTCAGGCAGGTGGGAGGGGGGAGGGGGATGGGTATATACAACCACAACGAGTAAGATGTGCAACGTTCGGGGGATGAACATGCTTGAAGCTCTGACTTGAAGAGGGAGGGGGGCATGAGCAATATAAGTAACCTTAACACTTGTACCCCCATAATACGCTAAAATAAAAAAAAAGAAGCCAAAAATGGGAAGAGTAAACACAGAAAAAATAAATAAATAAATAAAAGTAATCATAGCCCCCCACCCCTCTCTCTTTCTCTTTCTCTCACAAACAGACACCCACATAGTCTTACATTTTTTTTTATACAAATTAGGATGTACATGAACTCAAAGAGACATGTGCAAAGAAGTTCAATGTTTAATTTTTTTAACTTTTTTTTGTGAGGGAAAATCCAGGAAAAACTTAAATTCCTCTTAATGGATAAATGATATCACACCGTGTGTTACATTGTGTCAGTTAAAATGAATACACTGTATATGAGGAAAGACCTCAAGAGCATAACCTAAAGTGATAAAATACAAGTTGTAAGACAGTATCTGCTATCTCCCAGTTGTGTAAACTTAAAGATGCACAGGGCATTATATTGTTCCTGGAAATTGTTATTTAAGAGAACTTTACTTTAAAAAGGGTATACTCTGGTTTCTCTTCATATCATACAAATCTTTCCCCTTTTAAAAAAAAAGCAACTTATTATGTATTACTTTTTGATAGTAGAAGTCGCAACTGGAGAAGGAGGATGAGTCATGGGGCATGAGGTGTTATCACTATATCACTCAGTGACTTCATCTTTACATGAAATGTTTCACACTATTTTTAAGTGTCCAAAACAAAGTCGCTATTATTAATTCTAGGTGACATGTACATGAACTTTTGTCTTAATGTGTTTTATACTTCCACGAATTTCTTCTGTACAAGAAGCCACAAAGCATACCAACAATAAATTGAAAATAGAATCCCAGAAGATAATGTTATTAGAAGAACAGCACTATTGTTTTATGAGAGGAAATGCTTTTAGTGTGTTTGGAAAATTAGACTCTATTTTTTAAATAATCTCGAGGAAATATATATCTTCTCCTTCCCAGACCACATAAATATAATCAAATCACAGCTAATTAAATTGTTTAGGTGACTGTCTTTATAGGAATTGAAGCATCAGAAATTTCAGAGCATATCAATTACCAGCATGAGATACTGAGATTCCTTCCTGGCTCTGGCAGGTCCAGCAGCGGTAGCGGAGCTGTCTACATCTGTTCAGTGTGCTTCGTGCATTATGGTGCACCAAGATTTGGGTGTAGTCAGAAGATAATGGGGCATCTGGGAATAAAACTCTCCCTCCCTGTCCACAATTAATATTCATTCACTCAGCATTTCCACCAAGAAGTGTAGGCAATCCCAATACAAAGTATCTCTTCCTTGAAATGATTCAGACCAGTAGGACTTGAATATTAAGAAAGGAGTAGGACTTTAACAACATTAGTTTGGGAAAAATTAAACTGAAAAAAATTTTTTAATTAGCTTTGTTTTGAATATTATAAATTGTCATATGATAATTACATTATGTCCAAGATAATTTTTTTTTTGTTTTCTTAGTTCTCTTTTTATTAGGCAAGAATGATCATCATCGGCATATAGAGCACAAAGTAAAGTATACTTCTTTAATCACTTACACATTTATTTCATTATAGTTAACATTTAATGTATAAGACTATTTCATTTTTTGGGGTTCCTGCTCCTGAACCTCTATCTGCCTAGAGTGATTTAACTAGATATCATCCATTCACTCAAAACTGATCTCCTCTCTGTCAGGTTCTGGCACCCCACTCCACCTTCAGTTAGAACCAGCCATTCACTGCTTCTATCGACTGCAGAAAAAGCAAACTTGAGACTTGGTCACACGTAATTACTGGAGTGCACGCTTGCATGCATGCCGGTGGGCACCTGCTCAACCAGTAGCTGCTTGAGGACCGGAGTCCTATTGCATTAAACATTCTATCTACAATTCTTAGGACAGCGACCGACCATGACAGATAATCAATGTGCAGTTGTGAAATGATTGAACGACACAATTAATGTCCTATATAAACCTTGACAGTAGAAACAGGCAACATCAATCAAGGCAAGTTCAAGTCAGTTTGACTCAAAAGCATGACTGGATTTGGGCACAGGAGATACAAAACTAGTAAAAAGGATGTATTTAAATTTTTAAAATTATATTATGATGATGAAAAATTTTAAACAGATACAAAAGTAAGAAAATAGTATAATAGTGTAATTAACTTTCCATCACCCAACTTCAAAAAATATCTACTCATGGCCAGTCTGGTTTCATCTAAACCTCTTCTCCTGCTATGCTTCCCCTAAAATAGATATGTTGACATCTAATCCCAGTGCAGGGGTCTTAGGAGGTGGGGCCTTTGGGAGGTGATTAGAACAGGAGGGCAGAGCCCTCATGCATGGGATTAGTGCCCTTATAAAAGAGACCTCAGAGAACCTTCTGGCCTCTTCCACCATGTGAGCACACAGCAAGAAGGCTTCGTCTATGAACCAGGAGGCAGGTCCTCAGCAGGCACTAGATCAGCCTTCAGAATTGTGAGAAAAATGCTGTTGTTTGTAATCCACCCAGTTTAAGGGTTATTTTTTTACATACACCAGAATGAAATTATAACAGATTAAGCAAACTAAAACACCTCCCTTTCCTTTGGATTATGTTGATGCCAACTTCATACTCACATAATTTCATCTATAAATATTTAGTATTTATCTCTAGAATATAGGAATTCTTTTTCGTTAAGAGTTGTGTGAATGTGTAACTTTGGAGAGCAACCTAGGACTTTTGACCCTATGCTTGTGAAGGATGCAACATAGCAGGGCCTGTCTGCTGTGGTCAACAGGCAGCAGACACGGCCCTGGAGGCCCCAGTGTGCCTTGAGTGGAAAGACTAATCAGATGAAAGCAGCATTTCACATTAATTAATTAGCAGAACACAGAATGTACTGCTTACTCTACATTCCCTGTGGAGTCCTGACCACCTTCTAGAGATACTTTTCTAAGCAACTCTAACCTTAGCTTACTGCCCTTACCTTTTTATCAAAACAATATTTTCCATATATCACAACTGAATTATATAAAACCTTATTTTATCATTTTCTCTGTTTGTGACAGGTCTTGAGCAGATCAGAATAGAGTAACAAGTAGTGTGGTCTAATATCCCTGGTTGCCCAGGGAATAATTTTAGCTTTTATGTTTTGTTCCAGAGTAATGACAAATACTAGAAACCCTTTATGTTAAAAAATGTCCAGTTTGGAACTATCCATTGCACGGGTGGGTGACCCCAGTATAACTCTCTTTTCAACTAGGTTAGAGGCTGAGAATGGTGGGGGTCCATCATCCCCACCATTGAAACGCCAGATGAAAACGCCAGGGCCAGTGATCATGAGGAGGTGGGATATGCAGAGAAGCTATTGCTGAGAAGTTACTATTTCAGGAGTTCAGAGTGAGCAGATGAGTCCACAAATACTGCTCAGAGTTTCTGGTCTGCCAATTTGGGTGTTGAAGACAAGCGATCTCTTTCCCTCTTTTAGGTACCTGATTAGGAAGACAGAAATAAGCTGTTACTGTATCTTGGGGACCTAAATGAGTCTTCCCTGGGGCCAAGACTGCTGATTTCAACTTGTAAATGACTGGGTCCTTCTGGAATTCTTCCAGTTCTAACTGTTTGGTGTGGTGCTCAAGTAAGTAGGACTTATTTTCAAAGGAAATTGTCTCCCCTTTGAGACAGGAAGCACTATTGCCTGGGACTTAGTTTATTTTTAAGTAGTAAATTTTTATGTGGTAAAATCTCTTTGGAGTTTCTCCCTCTGGAGATTCTGAAGTTTAAAGGTTTCATTTATATGAACTCAACCTTACGAAGGACACTGCGAAGTATTTTCATTTTCTTCCAATACCCATCACATCAATTTGAGTTTGTCACATCAATGTATGGTTTAGTTCAGAAGGTTTTATATTTACATATTCAGATCTATATTGTGTTTACATATGAATGTATATGTGTAATCAGATATGTATTGTTCATATATGTGTCTCAGATATTTATATATATATAAAATGTAACTTTAGGTGTGCACAAATACACGTAGAGTATAGGGACATGCATTCCAGGAACATGCATGGCACAGAAAAATATCAGCCCTGTCAGGTACCAGTATTATAAAGAGGAAAACACATATTAATATGGAATTTTATCATGTGACTTTTTAAAACACAAGTCAAATATTTTCTGTCACTATCCCTGTATAAACATCTGCCAAAAAAAAAAATGAGAACAAAGTCACACTTATATATAAAATATGGTAAAAATACTCTATAACCCAGTAGGCTATATTTTCATTTTTCTGCAGCATGCACAGTCTAAGAGCTTTCTCTGTATTCACAGTGGCCTATGCCTAGATGTTGGCTAATACAATAGAGGCTTTTGATGAATTTTCTCTTTAATGAAACAACAGGTGGTTGACATTCATTTGAGTTCCTTAGAATGAGTAAAACTCTGGGAATAGTTGGTATTCACCTCTTCAACAGAAAGTCATAAAAGTAGTCTTCTTCCTCCTCAATTTGGCCCCAATTTAACAGTGTAGAAGATTGGATGGTGTAAAAACTTAGGTTACTGAACCTTGTAGGATCATGCAGGGCGCTTAATCTATTAGATTGTGGTCATGTAAAATAGCAGTCCTGTGATAGAAATTAAAGCAATAAAATAGCTTGATTAGCTGTCTGTGCATGGAGGTAGTGGAATGGAAAGCAGAGGGACAGATTGAGGCCAGACAAAAGCAATGGGCCTTGTTCAGTCAGCAAAGGGGGTTTCCAGTGCCGACAGGTGTTCAAATCAAGCAGTGTTCATAGTCCATTAAAGGAGATTGGGTGACATGAAAGAATCCTTGGTGCTTTTGGAAAGTTCTCCAAAATAGTAAAAATTAGGAAATGCGTCTATAATAGTTTATTAAGTTCAGAATGCATTCTTAGACTATGATTTTAGAGTGAAAGGGATCAAATCTGTTGGTAAGTCACATGTGCTTAATATAGAGGAGGATAATGTTTTAGAGAGAACGTAATGCTTGTCCAAGGTTATGTTGTCACTTAATGAAACAACAAGGAGTAGAAATAATTTCTTCCAGATTCTAGAGGATATGCTACACCATGCTGCCTCTTTTCCTTTTTTTAAAATAACTTTATAATGTTACTTTAAAAGAAGAAAAAAACACGTCTTTGTATAATTTCCTTTATTGCTTTTCAAACATGCACATATATGTAAAATATATGTTAAAAAAGAATATATTATTTTAAGCATATTAATACATACTGTGGATCTCCTCACCATGTTGCCATGGCAATAGTATGATTCATCCAACTCAACATTATTTAATGATCACTTTAAACATCTGGCCCTGCTCCTTAGAGTAAGTGTGTTAAGAAAAGTTAAAAACATACCTTTCAAATGTTTGGCAGTTGCTCTTTTCTCACAATTATTGAAGAAATGAAGTCTTTACAGATGTGCAGTTTTTTTCCACTCTAATGTTTTCCCCTTATGAGTTTTATCTGACAACCCGTGTTCATGGCATGATTTCACTGCATTGCTTGAATGTCAACTTCCATCAGTCACTTACACTGATATTGAGATGAAATACCATCTAGGAATGTGTTTCACCAAGCAGCAATCTCTTTTAGCATATACTATGCTTTTTCCATTTCTGTGGCAGGTCTGTAATTCAAACTCTCACTCATAAGAGAATACTGCAGCCTGGAAGTTTCTGTTGGGAGGTATGTATGGCAGGCGGACCTGTAGAAGGCTCCTATAACTTCCACTTCCAAGTATGACTTTCATGATGGTGTGACATTTATGTACATGGCAAAAGGGATTTTGCAGATGTAGTTCAGGCCATTAATCAGTTGACCTTAAAATAAGGAGCTTATCAGGGTGGGACTAATCCGACTGCAGGAGTCCTATTAAAAACACAGTTTTCTCCAGTGGGTTCCAGAAGCAGAAGTCAGAAGGAGCTAAAGCAGGAGAAAGGTTGGTGGTGAGGGATACTAAGAGATGTATAAGGACCTAAGAGCAGCCTCTAGGAGCTGAGAGTGACCCCAGCCAACAGCAGCAGGAATTTGGGGACCTCAGTCCTACAACCAGGAAGCCCTGGATCCTGCCAGCAATCCCAACCGGCTTGGGAGCCATTCTTCCCCAGAGCCTCTAGAGCTGAGCCTCAGTGTCGGCTTTGTGAGCTCCTGAGCGGAGACGATTGCTAAAGTTGTGGTAATTTGTTATGCAGTAAAAGAAGACGAAAACTAATAGTTTTCTAAGGATATACAAGACTTCTACCATCATAAAAAAGAAAAAAAGAGGTGTGGGGGAAAGAGAGAGGGAGAGAGACTAAGTGACAATATACTACAGTGTTAAGTTGTGCTGTGAGAGAAGGCTCTTATTGAGATGAGGGGCTCAGGAAAGGAAAATACGTCCACAGGCAGGGAGTAAAAAGGAAGAGAAAGAAATAGAGAACAGAGGGGTGTCTGCCCTGTCTCCAGGCCTCGCTGTATGGGTCAGCTCTGGAAGGAAAAGGAGGGCCACAAGTGAAACCGTGGCATCAGGGAAAAGCCAGGTGTGTGCCCGGGAGGGAAGGTGAAGAGATCGCTCAGGGAAGACTCGAGGGTGCAGGGTGTGAGGGTGCAGGGTGCGGGGCATTTGCGGGGGACACAAGGAAGCTAGTGCAGGAGCTTCCTGGAGCCCTTTAGAGGGGAGGGGAGCAGGGGGAGAGGCATGGAGGCAGGTTAATGCCTGTCCCAGTAAGAGAGGCAGATAAGTAGAAGTGAGCTGGTGGTGCCCGAGGGGGTTTGTCCTGGTAGTCTCTTAGGACACAGCCAGAGAAGGGGGTCCCTGAGGAGTTGGTCTATTGAGTACCTTCCTCTTTGGCAGCCGTGAGGTTAAGGCCCCTGGGCTCCGACTCCAGGAAGGCAGACAGGGACCAATGCCCGGCACATCACAGGTGCCTGCCTGATGTATATTTGTTAAATGAGATGTGACAGGAGTTTTTTCCTTGTGTCCTAGTATGACACTACCTGGAGGGAAGGGAGTTTACAAACTGACTTGTCCCCCAAGCATGCTGAGTATGAACTAAATCAAATTACCAAGTCAGTCTCAAAACCCCTAATCCTGATGCTTATGTAAAAAGGGGCGTTTGGGTATTTTTTATATATATATATCCATGATACTTTGTGATTTACGTCGCCTTCCTGTTCCTACCCCCACTAGAAAATCTTGACCTTCCCACACTTGAGCCATCCCCATTTTGGCAAATGTTGACCTTTTGACAATTGTTCAACCCAAATAGTTGGATCATTTTTGAGTTCTCTGTTGCCTTTACACTGCACATCTAGATGGGACCCAGGCATCAGATTATTTCAAAGTGCCTAGATGAATCTAATACACAACCAGAATTTAGAACCACTGCGGGAGAAATATTCATCAAGTGGGAAGGGATGGATCTAACCAGGTGTAACACTCAAAATACAAAAGAAGGTGAAACTGCAACCATAACTTCTTCCTTCCGTCTTTTATATTTAGTTCCTCACTTTGTTTCTGCTCTCTTAATGTAAGTTATTTACTCTCCTGCCTTCAAATGCCAATTGCAAATTAATGACAATAATCTGTATTTATATGGTAGCATAGGTCTCCCTTGTGAGCTATAGGCTCACATCTGACAATTGTCTTTTTTACATTTTGCTTTGATGTATCCCAAATTTCTGTCTCACACCAATCATTTAATTCTACCAAAACCAAAGACAAAAAACAAAACAAAAAACCAAAAATGACAACCTTCTAAGTTTTCTATATCTTAACAAAATGGTGCCACTCTCCACCCAGGTTCTCAACCCAAGCATCTCAGAGTCATCCTTTAATTCCTTTTCTTCAGCCCCCAGGTCCTGTTTGCTCCGGTCTCTCAAGTGTATCCCAGCAGACTCGTTTTTCTTATCTCTACCACACCTAGTTCACGACTCCTTCATCTCTTGCCTAGACCTAGTGATCAATTCCCAAGCTGCCCCTGATGTTCTCCTGCTTCCCTTCAAGTCATTTTCTACATGTCAAACAAGGAAATCCTTAAAACAAATAAATAACTATATTGGAGAAAAACCTACCTCTTCTTAAAGCCTTCGATGACTTTCTTTGTCCCTTAGAATAAATCAAGGCAATTTACCCTGGCCTGCAAAAGTGCAAATTCTAGCCCCTCCAGAAGCATGCAAACCCACCTTGAGCTGCTCTATCCAGGCAGTTTTTTAGTGTGTTCACTTTATGGTGGGTTTCTCCCATTGGCAGGGAAACTCTGAGCACAGGGATCTTGTCTGTTCTAATGCTGTACCACTCTCTGTCTCCATGAAATAGTGAGCATTCAACATGACCTGTATTATGAAAAAGGAGGAGATGGCTGCTAGGTGCATTTTGGTAGGCCCAATTTATTTTTGAGGGGTATGACACTGGCAAGTAGTTCATGACATTGGGAAAAACGTGGCATTTTTCAGAGACTAAACCCTTTCTTCAGGGCGGGGGGGGGGAGGGGATGGGTTAGTGTGAAACTCTGAGGAATAAATTTTGATAGTTATGTAAATATAGCAGAAATGTAAAGATGGTTATATGTGTTTTGAATGCACAAGGATTTACAAAAGGGATAAGACTCTTGAAAAAAGAAAAGCAAAATAACTGAAAATAGTTAAAGGTGCTTAACGAAATCAAAATCAAGAGAGGTTTCAGTCACAGCAAAAACGAGGCTCCTCTGGGAACTGCACGTGATCACTCTCTAAGGAACCGCCTAATTTCGGTTCTGTTGGGTAAGATATGTCAGCTGGCAGTCAGAGCTGACATGCAGATAAGTGGGAGTGATTTTTGAGAAGCTATCTATAAGGAAGAGGCAAGAAGAAGATCTGGAAATAGGTTGATTTAGGATAAAAGAAGCAATTTCTGTGTAGTATAACCTTCATCTCCCTGCTAATACTTCATTAAGCTCTGTTATTGGTTTCTTTGGGAGAATCCTGTGAAGTAATGGATTCCTTAAAGGAGTTCTAGTACTTTCTAAAATTCCATCTGGGAAAAGGTTTTGTTTTTTTTTTTTAAATATATTATTTAAGTATGAATTCTTGATTGAGTGTGATGCAAAGGATTTGGGGGATGTTATCCATCAAACTCCTGGCAGAAGACAAACAACACACCAGTAATCCAGAAATGTGAAGTAGAGGTATTAAACATAAAAATTCGCTAACAACTGACAAAGACTACTGCTAAGGAGAGATCGAAGAAGATCCTAAAGAGCACCATAGGACTGAGGAAACATATTGAGGGAGGGGGTAAACTTGGGAGGGAAGCACCTCCCCAGGAATGGGATTTAGACCCACTTGGAGAGGCTGTGGCTGCAGCCTGCCAGGTTGGGGCTAAATTTGCTGGGTTATCCCAGAAGAGGATTGGTTCACAGCTGGTCGGTTGAGACTGGTGCCCAGAGATCCAGAGAACCAAAGCTGCTGCAGCAGGAGTACCACTGGATGTCCCACGCACACCCCCTTGAAGCCGTGGGATAGGAGCAAGAGAGGGGGCAGCTCCCAGCACCTCTCTGCAGTGTTCCTGTGCACTGTCTACTAACAAAGTTCAACACTGTGCCTGATGTCAAAGGGGAAATGTTAATGTTCTGGCTCTGAGCTTCAAAGAGCACAACCAAAGAGGGTGCATTTGAGGCTGAGAGACAAAAACTTGTTGATGGACATGGAGCAACGTACCTTCTGCCTCCAGATAGAATTCCTGTCAATATCAGGAAGACCTTTTATGTTGTAGGGGGCTGCACACAATGCATCTTCCTGTGTTAAGGTAGTTGGGGTCATTGCTTAAATGTAAGCATTTGGGGAGAGGTAGCATACTTAAAATTAGCACTTTGCATTTTATAGCCAAAAGGGAATAATTAGGGATACCGCACCCCCAGATGATGACTTTGAACGATTATTTAGATATGACCTGTATACAAATTTTCTGATGATCTCAAAGGTGAGCACAGAGCAAATTGCATAAGCATGAGTTACGGTTTGCAAACTGCTATGCAGGTTTAAGGTAAAAGCTGTAATTACTTTCTCATCGGGCTCACTTGCAGCTTTTCTTTAGTATTTCTGCCACAATAAACCTTCTGGTTGAAACTACTGGCATACTTTTATCCCAGAATGAGGGACTTTGGATTCTAACATCGTATCCATATATTTATATACATAAACTCCATAAAATTATTTGTCAAAACTTCAAATGTTTTTAGGACCAAAATTTATAAGTTTGAGAAAAACCAAATGTTCAAAATGAAATAAACATAAGCCAAATACTGGCCCATTGAAATTGTTTTTTTATTTATTTTATTTTTATTTAATTTTTGACAGAGTCTTACTCTGTTGCCTGGGTTAGAGTGCCTTGATGTCAGCCTAGCTCACAGCAACCTCAAACTCTTGGGCTCAGGCGATCCTCCTGCCTCAGCCTCCTGAGTAGCTGGGACTACAGGCATGTGCCACCATGCCCAGCTAATTTTTTATATATATTTTTAGTTGGCCAATTAATTTCTATTTTTAGTAGAGATGAAGTCTCGCTCTTGCTCAGGCTGGTTTCGAACTCCTGACCTTGAGCGATCTGCCCACCTCGGCCTCCCAGAGTGCTAGGATTACAGGTATGTGAAATTGGTTTTTTAAAATAAAGTATTTAGTCTTGGAAAGAATAAGTGACATAGTTTGCTGTAGATTTGTTATATTTATAGCTGTTACTGCAGATTGATAGAATATATATCAATATAAATACATATATAACCATAATATGTAACTATTTATATATATACACACAAACATATAGCTATAACTAACAGCATGTATTTGCATATCTTTCTTGTAGTTGTTAATCTTTTATTTTTACATATAAAATTTAGTTTAGAACTAATATGTTCAGAACAAAACAGCCTTGTTTCTTTTAGTTTTCAACATTGACATAACTTGTACATATTTTTCAGATAAAAAAGATCAGATTTGCAGATGAATATTTATTAAATGACACCAAATTAATATTAATGCAAAATAACCATTTGTCTTTTAGTATTGAGTCTAAACTCTTGGACTTCAGCTTTGGAAGAGAGAAAAAAATTGAAACAGGAAGGAGAGGATAGGAGAGGAGAGAAAACCATTTAAACTGTAGATGTATAGGAAATGGTAACATTATAAACATGTCAAAGATTGTTAACTTATTACCATGAATTAGTTCTTTCTGCTTCTCAAGGATCAAGAACCATGTACTTTGGCAAAATAAAAATGAGCTTCACCAAATAGTTTTGTCAGCTCTTTAAAAAGCAGAGAAATGCCACTTCCTTCCTTTCCAATTTCTTGAAGGATTTAATGGCTGTTTTTATGATCTTCACCCCATTCTCATATTTAGCATTTTCTAATTCAAAGATTCAGCAGAATTTTCTCTTTAACTGCATGGTCTAGAAGTTCATCTCTTTGTTTTCAGAATCTGGACCCTGTGCCTCTATGTCTTGCTTTTAGAAACATAATTATATAGAAAGGAAAGAGGATTCTTTTTATTTTTCAGGCCATACGAGTCTCCAACATAACTCACACTTAGGCATGGCTTCTCAGATTAGAATTCTCTCAGATCGGCTCTTGTAGCCAGTTTTTAAGGGTAGCTAATGAAAACATCCTAGCAATTTTCAGAGCAAATAAAGAAAGCAAATGAATACCCAGTCAATGTTCTAATTGAATGGCTCCAATTGTCCCTGTGTCTCTGGGCCATTCGAGCTTTGTCAGTTGGACTTTTGTTTCTGCATTTTTCCCTTGAAGAGATTCAGTGCCCGCTGCACACAAGGGTTCTTTGCTGGCTGCCTGTGGGACGTGTCCTCACAGTAGGAGCTTTGATCTCAGAAGGACTGGGAAAGAAAAGCTTCTACCCCAGGTGACTTTACCTAGACTGACCTTCCTGTTGCAGTGGAAGCATAACTGCCCTTTGTTATGAACAAAAGTCACTAGAAAATGGCCGTCACACCTCCAATTCTATGCACTTGGAGGTTTTGCGTGAGAACTGAAGTTCCTTTTGGTCTGCTCCTAAGTACGGCAATGAACGGCTCTGAATGTGGGCATGATTCACCCTTCTTCCTTCCGTGCTGGAAGGAATGTGGACGTGGGATAAATAGCATTATTCCCAGCATCTGGATCAATTTGGGATGGTTTTCATATTTCATTAATCCCGTGCTACCGGGACAAATAGTCCATTTGGCCTCATGAGCACTGAATTGTGAAAAGACAAGATTTTCCTTTTGTGAATTTGAGGGTATGTCAAAGAAGCAAAGTAATACAACTAAAGATATCATTATATATATATATCTCCAGGCTGGTTGGATTTAGATCTCAATTTAGTTGGAAAAAAATTGGACAAATGTCAACTATGGCATTGTCATTTTCAGCAAACATTTAAAGATAAGTGTGCCCTTTCTATGCTACTGGAGTTCTTTAGTTCTTTGGGAATGCTATAATGGTTTAATTCAAGAATGAGCAGCTAATGAGAACCTGCAGTTCTTTTTTCCCCCCAATTCTGGGATATTTGCAATGAGTTAATCTTCCCTACAGGAAACCAAGAGTTTAACGATTTCCTACAGGTAATTCAACATGGGGTGTGAGTGAAAAGGTGAGCTGAAATGAAGCACAAAATGGGAAACGGTGAATTCCCAAAAAACACCCCACAGGCCAGGCACGAGGCAGCACCCTGCGTCCCGGGATCGAGAAGTTATCAGGTTAATGTGCTTCTGTAGTCTATTTTTGTAACAGCAGCCTGCCATACTCAGCATGAATCCTACCTCTGAAATATAATTACCAGGATGTGAAAAATGATGGAATTCATTGAAATGATAAAATAGCATCTGCTAAGATAACTTTTGGCAGTGTTCCCAGCTTTTCATTACTTAAGAAAAATAACGATGTGTTAGTCACTGGAAAAAAGAGGACTCTGAGAAAATGTTAATAATGACCACAGTGCAAGCCATCATGTACATCTGAGAATATCCAGTGACAAATGTTTTTGACCTTTATCAGCTATTTCTTGTCCCTCTAAGGAACAATTTTACAGTGGAATAAAAAACTTTTTTGAGTATGTAGCTCACTTTTTAGCCAGTTAATTCCCTTTGTGACTGCTTCCTTATCATGTAGGGATACAACTCAGTGAGGGAAGTCAATAACAAGATTAAAAACTGGCAAAATTATATATTTAAAGTGATGTGTACATAAGGGACACAGTGGAATGAGAGTTCAGGGGCTAAGAATAGGTGTCGTAGTTTAAGTTTTCGGAATAGCACCTGAATGTGGGAGTCTGCCCACATCGACTCAAGGTGGTGTTAGTCTCCATTTTCATGCACTGAATGCCGTAGCTCTGTAATCTTCTACAATAGTGTTTAGGATTGCCGGATACAATGCAGGATGCCTAGTTAAATTTGAATTTCAGATAAACAGGACACGCATCTGCTAAACAATGATCCACTGTTTACATGAATTTTAAATTATTGCGATATCCTGCATTTTTATTGGTGAAATCTGGTAACTCTTGTAGTGTTGCACATCTATATACATATGAAGTTATTGGGTCAATAAAAACAAAGGAAGTTGAATTGATATCACAGACTGGCAACTGCTCAACATATTGGAAAACAGTACAATGTGTGTAATGTCTGGGAGGGACAAAGTCATGTAAGTTTGGGAAATAGTGCATGCTCTATTCCATTCTTGATGATTCAAAATTCGCCTTAGTATATTAAAGTTTCTAAGAATTCCTGTGTCCAGGTCTCAGTTAAAACACCTACATACTGAAAAGGTACCCTAACTTGCTTAGGAAGATAAATGCATTGCTTGAGTGAGTGTATTTCCTTTTGGAGTGGCTGTCCCTTTCTTTTCTGTAAAGCTGGATATCAAGTGTCTAGATGATGAATTATAAGAACCCATATTACCCAGATTTATTTTATGTTACTTGTTTTTAATCAGAACAATGTTTAAGAGAATAGTACATAATAAAACGTTTAGCATATTAGCTCTGTAATTACAGTGTAAAATATAGAACCGTGCAATGGATTTAAGATGAAAGATATAAAAGTATTTTACCAAGTTCATAAAAAATATTGGAAGGAAGGCAAACCTGAGATTTCATAGGTTTATAAATTGAATTTATTTGATTTGTAAAAAATGATTTATCTTCTTAGACTTTTTATCAGAATATCAGAGCTATTTGTATGATTCAAATATTAACTTTATAAATGTTAGAAATATGCTGGGTTTATTTTGTTCAGAGAAGGCTGACCCTAAGACCTCAGGTTCGCATCAGCAATCTCCAGTCAGATCCTATTTTTCCCTCCAAGGTTATCCGAGGTCACCATCGCTACCTTGCCAAAGCCCGGACAGGAAGACCCATTCTTGCTTGATTCTTTCTTATCGGTCAGCCATCCCCTGTCCCCAACGTACACCCATCAATTATCCTTCATTGTCCCACAGTAATTTCTCAGGGATGCCCTTCCTCCCTTCTCTCCATTCCTTCGCTCATCCCCTGGGATATAGTTACAACCTGATAACTATCCTGTGTCTCCACACTCAGCTTCTGCCAATCCCCCGGACAAGCAGAGCCAGGCAGTGCTTTCTGGAATATAGGTTAGTCAGGTCATGGTATCCCCAGGTTAAGAGTCCTCAGTGGCTTCCCATGAAATCCCAAAGAAGAGCACGTCTGCAAATACTGGCCTAGCCCTTCTGCAGTGGCGTCGGGGGTTTGCAACGTTTGCTGACTTTCCCCTTCCGGTGAACAGCATGCCTTTTGTGGGCAGGGGAAGGAAATATCTTGTTCACTACTATATCATCTCTACTTTGCATGGTGCCTGGCACAAGGAATGTGCTCAGTAAAAGTTGAATAAATTCATGAGCTATTAACTGTTTACTTGACTTCTGATTTTGACTGTTCTGCTGTTATTTATTCATGTAGGCCACTAGTTCTCATCTGGGAGTGAGTTTGCACCCCGAGAGACATTTGGCAATGTCTGGAGACATTTTTGGTTGTCACTCCTGGAAGGAGGCATGCTACTGGCGCCTACTGTATAGAGGGCAAGGATGCTGCTAAACATCTTGCTATCCACAGGACACTTACAACCAAGAACTATTTGGTGGAAAATATCAATGCTGCCGATGTTGAGAAACCCTTATATAGACTAATTGGAACATGAAAACTTACATAGCATCTAGCAGATTATGTTTGGTATCCCCTGAAATATTTCCATTTTTTTCCAAATTAACCAAGCCTTCTCTATATTTTATAAATGACTGTTTAGTAGAACTTTCCATATGTAACCTATTTTTTATGCCCAGTGGTGAATGTAGACAATTAATATAAGTTTTATATCAATGGTCTAATTAGCTATCCTTTAAATATCAAAATACAACTTGTGTCTATATTTATTCTCCAGATTTACAAGCAAAATAGGTACAGCTGCTTTTGCATTTGTGAAGGACATTAAATTTTAACCTTTGCAGAAACATTTATCACCGTAATAGTTTTCCTCTTCGGGGGACTTGCTGTATGCATTTGAGGATGTGAATTAGCTTACAAAAGTTGAGAAGAGTTCAACAATGTTGACTAACACTGCTAAAGTATAATAAGTACAAAAAATGGGTGCTGTTGCCTTGGAATGCAGTGCTCAGTGCAGCTCTCTAAACCAACATATTAATTCAAAATAATTAGTTTGCTTGCAGAAATGAAGTTCAGTGTTGTTGCTCTACTTGTCTGTTGCAAGTCATTGAGATGGAGACACACATACCAGCTGACAGATGGAGAATCATTCGTTGTTCAAACAGCATGTAAATGACTTATCCCAACTGCCCCAAGTTGTGTATATTTGTAAACCAGGAACACCTAAGCAACAGTTCTGCCAGCCAGAAATAGAGGAATATCTTACAAGAGTCACCCTTTCAAAAAAAAATGGGTGATTTGGGATTTATCTTCTGTGACAATTAAACAAAATACAACTGCCTTGTGGATTATAAATTCCAATTACTGATATAGGCAGTAACCCAGCTCTTGCTTAGAGTGATGATTGTTGGGAACATTAAAGTACTACTTGTGAGTAGAGGGCTTAGTCCATGTGCCCTCTCAGCATTTCAGTCATAGTTGTTAATAATGGTATTGCTAGAAATATATGTGTGTGTGTTCACATTTATAGTCGTATATCCACAGGCAGCCAGATGCATTCCCAAGAGTTCTATCAGTATGCATTCCAACTAGGAATGCATGTGAGTGCACCTGTTATTTTGGTCTCCACTATGTTGATATGACTTGACCCTTCTGGACTTTTCCTGGTTTTTCCTCTTTAATTACTAGAGCACTACTAAATTGGTAGACCAGTTTCAGCCATTAGCCAACCTTATGGCTAATATAGGTGCTTGGGACATGAGTAATTAAAAAGTAGAGACATTTCCATGGCAATTGAGTCATAATTGAGGAGAAGACAACTAGTTAACCCACAGTAACACTTTATATGCAGCAATGTGGAATTCTCAGTTACAGACCTGTATAGGTATGCAGATGTATATTTATAGAAGAGGTAGCTTTACATTTCGTTTCTTTTGCTGATTTTTGTGAACTTCCCTAAGTTGACTAATGTTTTCCCTGTGTTATATTGCCATATATGAGTCAGAACTGTCTGTAATTATTTAGTGCTAAATATTTAGCAGAGAATCACTCCTCAAAGGGATTTGGATATGTTACCCAATTGTACACCTTAACAACCCCATGATGTAGGTACATCTTGGTCAAAGTTTGTCTTCTCTGAATGGAGCCCACAATGTCCTGACATCTGGGTTGTTGACTGTTTTCCCTAGACTGACCACTGCAGTGGTCTTATGGGTCATCAGGCATTTCCCTTAAACAGAGGTGAGCATGTCAGTCAGATCATCACCGTCATTGGACAGATGTTTCCTGGAATAAGGCCATTGATACAGGATTCTCACCATGGTTCTTCCCTTATGGTGATCATGGTGGCCATCTCAGTCATGGAATGTTTTCCTTAGGAAGAGGCCATCATGCTGGTTGTGTCTGGCACTGACTGATTTTTCTGCAATAAGATTATTATTGTGGTGTTCTCACCATAGACAGTTTTCCCTCAACTAAAGCAGTTATAACAGTTTCTCTGGATTGGGAAAATCCTAGCAGCTATCTCAGCCATGCACTGTTTTCCCTGGATGGAGGCCATCACGAAGCCATCTTGGTATTTGTCCGTCTTCCCTGGATTGAGGTAATCATCCCAGTCATATTAGTCATCAGTGGTTTTTCTTAGACAGAGGTGGTTGTGTCAGTCATCTAGTGATTGACCGATTTTTCCTGGAAGGAGGTGATCATTGTGGTGTTCTTGCCATTGACTCTTTTCCTTCAACTGAGGTAATCATGGCAACCTTCTTTGTCATTGACTGTCTTCCCTGGTTGGAGGTAATCATGACAGCCATCTCTGTCATTGACTGTCTTCCCTGGATGGAGGTAATCATGGCAACCATCTCTGTCATTGACTTTCTTCCCTAGATGGGGGTAATCATGGCAGCCATCTCTGTCATTGACTGTGTTCCCTGGTTGGAGGCTATCATGGCAGCCATCTCAGCCATCCATTGTTTCTTGGACTAAATGTCTTCATGTGCCCTCTCAGCATTTCAGTCATAGTTGTTAATAATGGTATTGCTAGAAATATATGTGTGTGTGTTCACATTTATAGTCGTATATCCACAGGCAGCCAGATGCATTCCCAAGAGTTCTGTCAGTATGCATTCCAACTAGGAATGCATGTGAGTGCACCTGTTAAAACTTATGTGTTGCCAAA
Organism: Mirza zaza; assembly: GCA_008750895.1. Classification (NCBI taxonomy): domain Eukaryota; kingdom Metazoa; phylum Chordata; class Mammalia; order Primates; family Cheirogaleidae; genus Mirza; species Mirza zaza. The sequence continues at coordinate 421,348 of VSMD01111394.1, forward strand.
CCTTTAAACTTTTTGCCAATATGATAAGTAAGAAATGGTGTCTAAATGTAGTTCGTGTGTTTTGCTCATTTTAAAAATCCATGTATTTGAGATTTGTTCTTTTTTTATTTTTCCAGTGTTTTCTCTCCTTAATTTTAAGGTTTCTTTTTAATATGTGAAAAACATTAACCCTTTATCAGTTATGTTGCAAATAATTTCTTTTACTCCATTTTTTCCTGACTTCATCTATTGATTTTTATTTTTTTGCTCTGTAAGTTTTTTTTTAAATTCTGTTAAAGTTTTTTGACTTTTCATTACATTTTATATTGAGTCATATTTAGAAACCATTTTCCCACACTGTTTATAGAAGAATTAATTTCTTTTTTAGTATATATGATTGTATATAGATATGTTTGCACATATATGTGTGTGTGTGTATATATATATATGTATATATATGTGTTTATATGCCTGATTCATTTGGAGTTTATTCTCACTTATGGTTTGAGGTATGGATTTAAATTCATCATTTTCCTAATGCCTACCCGCTTATCCCCATACCATGTTTTAAGAAGTCCATCTTCATCCATGATTTGAGATACCATCTTTATCATATAATAAATTTCCGTAAGTACTTGAAGCTGTTATTAGAGTTTCAATTCTATTTCACTAGGTTTGCTGTGTTTTCAGGCACCCATAATGCACTGGGTTCATTTTAGATGTTGTTTTATTGTGTATTTAAAATCTGAAACAGCTTGACCCCTACCTGGGTTACCCAAACTCTGGAGTTAAGGGCACTGTCCTTGAGAACTCACTGAAACCTATTATAAACAGGAGTATACTAACTATGGTAAAAAATATAAATTGGAACCAGCCAAAGGAAGATACACATAAGGCAGGGTCTGAGGTATCTAAGCACAGAGATGCTGGTCTTCCTTTCCCTGTGGAGTCATCATAGTGTTATCTCCTTGGCCACAAAGTGTGACAAAATTTACAGAATGTTGCAGTCCAGGGAATCCCACTTGAATGTCAGTATCCAGAGTTTTATTGGGACTTGTTGACTAACTGGCCTGTGTGGAGAAGGCACTGACTTAAATCTATGTAACAAACCCTATTTACCATAACTTGCTTTTCCCCACTGGGAAACTCCAAACCCCTTTTCCTTTGTATTCCTTGGTATATCTGCCCAAGTTCCAACCACCTCTTGGAGTCAATTATCTCTGACTGCTTTCATGTGTACATGCCCAATGTACATATTAATAAGCTTCTATTTTTTCTACTGTTAATCTGTCTTTTGCCATTCCGATGTCCAGAGCTCTAGCCATAGGACATAGGAATGGGTAGAGGAAGATATTTTTCTCTCCCCTATCTGGGCTAGATACATAAGTGATGTATTTATTCCAGTAAACACCAAAGGACCTCAACACAGGTTGTTTGTGTGAACTTCATTGCATGCGTGATTCATAGTTGGTTGTATACACCACTCTGCAATTGGTTATGCCAAATTCAGAACACTTGCGTGTAGTAGCTGGTTCCACAATTATGCTCTGAGCAACCGTTTTGTCTCAGCAAAGCAGCAGCTTCCATCATGTCAAGTTAACACTAATTTAGATTTTATTATTCCGTAGTTTTGTTTGCTTTTAATTGGCAAGTTTGGTTTGGTTTCGTTGCCCTATAAAAGCTAATGATCAAGGAGTATATAATCAGTTTATGTTTGCATATATTTATGTAACATGAAGATGATAATTTAAGTCAACACTGGAGGTCAAGAAGAATGTTTATTTTTATTTTTTCTCCTTAATTTTATTTATAAAATTGTGCAACATATGTATAGCAAGATTGATCATTCTTAAGTGTACAGATCAATGGCAGTAAATACATTCACATTGCTGTGCAACTGTCACCAACACCCATCGTCTGAGCTTCTTAAGTACCTCGTGGGAGTGGAATCCTATGGGGACAGGATGCATCCTGTTCCGAGGGACTTATTTCACTCACCACGGTTATCCCTTTGCAGGGCATCCGTGTGGTTCCCAGGTGTTTGGAAAGTCTTCGGAAACCTGTATAGCAGAGGTCCCCGACCTATGGTGAGTTGTATAATTACTTCGTTATATATTACAATGTTATAACAATAGAAATAAAGTGCACAATAAATGTCATGCTCTTGAATCATCCTGAAACCATCCCCACCTCCCTGGTCCATGGAAAAATTGTCTTCCATGAAAACAGTCCATGGTGACAACAAGGTTGAGGACTGCTCCTGTATAGCATTGATACCTGGCTCCTCTCAATTGCCTTTAGTCAGAAGTTCTCAGCACTGTGTGATTACCTGAGAAGGTGGATTGCAGATCGCACCAGTGGAGTGTTTATTAGCGTCATGATTGGTAGGGAGACAACAAGCGAGGTAGCCCTGCCCTGCTGTTTCTATTTAATTTAGCAGGAGAGGTGGGGCTGCCAAAACTTAACTGCAGTCAGGGTGGGCTATCAGAAGGCCAGATTTGGCATCTGTGTGGCATGTCCCTTTGTTGTATCAGCCTTCAGCTGGCTTTGGCACCTGAAGCTCAGTTGCAGGCCGACTGTCTACTCCAGCTGCCAGAAATGGGCGGGCTCCCTTGAGCTGTGGCCCAGGCTTGTTAGGATCTTGGTGTGGTGTGCCGCCAGGGCTGTCTGCTGAGAGAGAGAGCGGTGAGTGCTTCCAGAGGGCAAAGTCCCACAGTGTTCTGGACTCTCACTTCCGCTGGCCTTCTATTACCAGTGATAATAGTGATGACGGCGCCAGCGGTAGTGGTTGATGTTTTCTAGATGAAAGGATGCATGTGGATCCTTTCTCCCCACTACAGATTCATGCCTTGTTCCTCTTAAGCTCCTAGAATTCACTCAGACAACACGCAGTTGAGTCATGTGTGGTGCACTGGTGTGCACACCTCATTTATATACCTGGCTTGTCTCTTTTCTTGTTGCCTCCAGACAATGGAAGGAAGCTACTTGGTGCCAAGGCATGTGACAACACCGGCAGGGGCCAGTACTGACCAGTCGTGACGGGTCTTGCTTAAGCTGCTATTACTCCAATAAGCCTTAATTAAGAAGGGAGAATAAAAAGCCTTCCTTGTTGTGATTTTTTTCCCCTGCTCTGAGCTGATTTCCTTCTGAGCTTCTAGGCACTATGACAGCCACCATTTATTTCCCAGTGATGGACATAGAAAATTTTTGAGTTACTTCTGACTATTTTTGTTCTTGATCTCTCTTAGCTAGGCACTCACCAAGTCCCAAGGAGTCTTCCTTATCAGTGTGTCTTGGAGTGACCACTCTGTCCCTTGTCCTTACCCATATGCTAATCTTTTCATTGGACTTTGGCAATAGCTTCCTGGCCCATATTTTGCTCCACTCCATCCGCCTTCAGGGTTTGATCTTCCTAGATACAGCTCTGCTCAAAACTGTCATATTGTCCCTTAACCCTCAGGGTCCTATAAAACGGGCCCACCGTGAGAATTTCTGTTACCTGCCACATGAAGTCACTGATGTGATTTTTTCTACTTCACTTTTTGCTATTTTTCTCATAGCCAAACTGTTATCTTATGCAAGTATATTGTCTCTGGATTCTAGGATCTCAACATGCTGTGTGAAGCACCCTCTTTCCTTCCTTCCTTTTCAGCCCTATCCCATGCCAACATCTCCTTCATTGTCCATCAACCACGACCAGCACTGTCTTCCTTTTTACCTAAACATACCGAGTCCTTCCCTGCTCGGTACCCTCAGCAGACAGCACTCCTTCTTCCTGGAAAATTATTCTCTAAACCTCTTCATTTGGCCCACTGGCTCCTGCCTTTTTATCCTTCAGTTTGCAGATGAAACATCCTTTCCTTGAAGAAGTCATGTGTCCTATTTAAGTCAACTCCCTTCCTCTCTCTTCCTGGCATTGCCATTTGTAACTCCTTGGCATTTTCTTTCCTGGCATAGAATTATTTTGTCTGCTCACATTTTTTTTCCCCTTTCTTCCTCTAGAAGGGAAGATCCCAGCACAATTCCTAGCACATGGTGGGTGCTCAGTAAATACATGGGGAATGAGTTAAGGGATAAATGCATGTCTTTGCTTCCTGTATCACCTCTCTGTGGAAAACCAACTCTCTTCTCTTAATAAAAAACTCTTTTTATCCCCCAGAGCTGCTCTTGGTTCCTGAAGCCTTCAGAGTCACTTTAGATGGATGCCTCCTTTATTGACCATTCCTGGCCCGCTGGGTGAAGTGTCGGGGACTGATAATTGCCGTGTCTTGTACTGTCTGTGTAAATAACCCTGGAGTGGTTGGCACTAGGAATCTTCTCAGGCCCGTTATGTGTCAGACTCTACACTGCCTTGTCCAAGAGCCTCAGTACAGCAAGCATTCAATAAACATTTTCACATTGATTAATTGATTAATTGACTAAGAGTGTTGAGAATCAGCCTAAAAAGAATGACAGAATTTCTGTCCCCTAGTCAAAAGTGATAGGGCAGTTAAAAAGCAAACATTTGTAGAATGCTCAAGGTTTCATCTCTGTAACTGGCTGTTTCTCAAATAGGATGGAATCACAGCAACAGAGAGAATTTTTTTTAAAAGGGGACTTTTTACTAATTTACTCAGATTGTAGAAGCCTGATCTCAGTGATAATTTTGAAGCCACAACAAGGATGGCTGGATCCATTGGGGCTGTTCCTACTGATATGAATGGACGCAGGTGACCAGAGCCAGGTAGAAATTAACAGTATACCTTTCTGGAGGCTGCATTTTTCAATCCCTGCACTGTTAGCTCTCTTGTCGTCTTTCCCGACCATTGCCCTATTAGGATAGAAGCTAAGTAGATATAACAAAGAGATAGCATATTATAGTAAGTCAAAAACGTGAAAATGAATTTCTCTCTCACCACGTCCAGAGGGGATGAGCAGATTCGGCTCCACGGAGTCCTCGAAGGCCACAGAAGAGCAGGATGCTCTGTCTCATCATATGACTCCCAATGTCATCCTAGGTTTCACAAGTTTTAGCCAACAAGCAGGAAAGGAGAACGTCCAGCACAAGCACCAACAAGGACCTCGAAGTTTTGTGCAACAATGCTGTTTACATTCTGTTTCTGAGAACTAGACACAGGCCACACCTGTACCTACAGGCGAGAAATGAAGTGTAGTGACCTTATGCATAGCACAAAAAGAGGAAACAATTAGGGGAAAATCCAGAAGTCAGCCAAAGTCCAATCTTGTGCCTACCTAAATATTTGTGCATAGATTACTTTCTGTGCATAGAAACAACAGCCTCTATTCTCAGGGGAGACAACCCAAAGTCCCATGCAGCGAGGACATGCAGCTCTAAATACAGGGTCTCTAGGAGATACAGCGTTCTCTTCAGGTTCACGTGAGGTCTTCATCATCCAGTGACCTGAAAATTAAAAGCCAAGTTTCCTTCCTTCCTTCCTCCACATAAAATGACAGTGCAGTAAAAGGGTACACATGAGTATTCTCCATCCTGAATAGGGAAGACTGAGCAGCAGATGTAATGAACAGACACATGGCAATCTTGCAGTCTCCCTGGATAGCAATGCCCCCCCCACCCCACAGTGCTGTAGGTACTTGGCTGTCTGGGGGGCACATCCCTCTTCGTTATCTTCTGTGGCTATATTGAAGTGAGCATTGGGCATCATGTCCTGCTTGAGTTATTATAGGTCTTTGGAAGCTCTTCTTTCCCGTATTCATATGAGGACTTTTGTAGATGTATGTGTACAGGCCAGGCTCATATTAATAGTTTCATTAAAAATATCAATTCCTCAAAAACTTAGTAAGCTGCCAGTTTATTTACTTCCCAGTAGCTACGTGGGTCTGTAGTCATTCCCACTCCATTTCTGAAAAAGATCTCAAATCTGCCTTGCATATTTGACTTCTTAGTTTAGCCCAAAACTTTCTCTCATGTTTCATTTCTGGCTACCATGAGATCATCTAATATGTTAGGCAGCCTCCTGAATCACTTCATTGTCTTAGGCCTGAACCCCTTTAGTTGCCTGGCAGATGGTGAGCAATGTTTATAACTCCTGTAGTTGGTGGATGGAAGCAGCGGCCTTTTCATAAGCTTGATGCCCCCAATTTCTGGCCTCTCTATTTCCTTACATCTCTGCTTGAAAGTGGGCCAATTATTGCTTGAATTCATATCTTTCTTGCAAAGTCTTAGGAAAAGCAGCTTCCCAGGAGTTTCATGCAACAATTTTTTCTATGTTCCACTTATAAATGCAAGAACCTTCTGTTTTTTGCTGGCAAAAATTGCATAGTACTCCACCTTTTAATCTACTACATGTGACAAATTTACCAAATACTTTCAAGGTTTGGCCAAGCTCATTAGGCTTCTGGCCTAAAATGGCAATTTCTTTGCTGCCTGCTCCCAAAACAATACACGGTACCACATTTTTATTGTTGTTGCTTTTGTTATCTAGCACCATACTTTGGTATCAGTTTCAATAGAGGTTAGGACATCTGCTAATTGGCTGTAATATGGAGATCTAAAAACACAGTAGCTCAAACAAGATAGAGTTTTATTTCTGACCCAATCCAGACCCAACTCTGCGTATATTTAGGCTTTGTTCCGCAACGCCATCAAGAGTTCCAGTTTGCTGGGATGTTCTCTTCCTCACCAACAGGCTGCTTGCTGTGGGGTGGGCATTTCATTTCTCACTCAGCCCCATCTCACCTAGTACTTGTTGGTGCTTGTCCCCATCCAGAGACACTTCCATCCTCAGCTGGACTCAGCCCTTCCTCCTCTGGTCCCAACAAGGGATCATTATATTAGCCTTTCTTTGGGGACCTTCAGTTTGGGGGATCCAACCTCTGCTGATGTAGCCAGGTTCCTTGGATGCAGATGTCTTCTCAGGGCATCTTCCCACCTCCCCACTGAGGTTCACTCCATCTGACAGCCTTTCATTACACATCGTGTTTTGATGTTACACATTTTCCGTTGTTTTTTTACCAAAGATGGAATTTGCATTTCTGCTTCTCATTCAGGACAGTGTGAATAAAGTGGAGTGAATTATTTCTCTGACATAAAGGTGATTTTATGCATAGAACTCCTGGGAGAAATGGAGGCAATAATGTATAAAGATTTAAGCTAAACAAGAACAGAATAGCTACATCCTATGAAATAATTTTATTTTTTTCTTATTTTTACATGTGGTGTAAGGAACATCAATTATGCACCAATTTAGGTATGGTCTCTCATTTAATCTGTTCCAGATATGGAAGACAAAGGGAAAATTATGACTTAGCAAAATTAAGTAATTGTGATAGGTGATTTTATGTGTCAACTTAACTGGGCCATGGGGTGTCCAGAAATTTGGTCAAGCATTTTTCTGGATGAGTCTATGAGGGTATTTTTGGATGAGATTCCTCCATTTGAATCAATAGACAGAGTAAAATAGTGTCCTCCTTAATGCAGGTGGGTCTTGTTGGGTCAATCGAAGACCTGAATAGAGCAGGAAGGCTGAGTGAAGAGGGGACTTTGCCTGTCTGCCTTCCTGAGCTGGGACATTGGTCTGGAACAATAGTTTCTGGACTTCAGACTAAGAATGAAATATCAGCTGTTTTAGGGTCTCAAGCCTGTCATCTTTTGGACTAGAAATTACAGCATTGGTTCTCTTGGTTCCCAGTTCTCAGCCTTGGACTGGGCTTGCTGACTGTAGACTCTCAGCCTCCATAATCACATGAGTTAAGTCTTTATAGTCATTCTCTTCATGTATAGGGTTGGGGTAGAAAGGGACATAAAGGAATAGCTACAGGATGGGAGTCCAATATTTTTATCTGAGTGTAGGCTCCCCTGGTGCAAACATTTGCCAGAATTGATCAAGTTCTACTTTAAGATTCCTATATTTTTACTGGATTCAAATCATACCCCAATAAAGCCCTGTAAGCATATGAAGAAAATAACACAAGTAGAGATTGTGTTCCAGCAGATTTTTGTGTAATCTCCAAGTGCACACTCTGACCTCCACATCACACTGACCTGCAGAGTGGGAGGTATATACAGCGACTAACAGTGAATCCCAGTGTGCTGCTCCGAAACCTTTCGGTGTTCACGTTTTATACTCCAGCAATTCCTGTTAATTTGAATTATGAGCCCTTATTTAATTAGACAGAGTGACTGATTGAGGTTGGTGTTCTTAAATGCAATGCATTTATTACATTTCATCAAGGAACAAGGAGATGGTACACAACTGAATTCTCCAGGTAACTCAAACTCCGGGGTAACTTTTTCATTGATCAAATAAATGAACTGTTAGACTGATGTCACGGGAAATCTTTTAACAAGAGTGATGTATATTCCTTTCTCCAGGGTGTAATGATTATTATGGAGCCCTGTGCTTGATTGCCAATGTTGTGAATTTCAACTATTACTTCCTGCTGTGTGTCTTTCTATAGATAGGTGCATAGCTACATTATACTCTCATATTTAGGGTTATAAGGACTGGAAGTTCTTTTTGTTCCCATAAAAAATGGCAATGAGATTGCTGAGTTTTATTTTTTTCTCTCTTCAACTGATGGAACATCACTTCTCAGTTTTTGAGACTGCTCATTTTTCTTACCTCCCTGCTTCATTCTCCTTTCCATCCAATTTATTATTTCTTATAACTACCTGTATTATAGCAATACATCCCATTATGGAAAATTCTCAGTGGCCATAATTATAACTCACACTCTGATGGAAGTCCTCGAACTCTGAGCATTCCTTTCTAAATTTGTAACAGCTATTTTGCTTGAATGCTTTGTACATTTTTGAGAACTGACAGATTTGTATTTCTTGCATGCTGTATATATGGTCTTTAGACATGGAGGTCATAAGTTTACCATCATAAGTTTACCACGTATGTCTATGTGGAAATGGAGAAGTGTAAGCAAATGACAACATGCATAAGCTGAAAAGGCTTTTTGTATTTTGTGTGGCGTGTTTTAGTTTGTATATATGGCATATGGTGTTTTCCTAGATAAAGCTAAGCCAGATTCCCATTGGCTTTCAGACCTCCTAAGCAGGTTTGGTACACAGTGAGGTCTTTTCCTGGAACAAGTTTGCATGAAGACCGATTTACAGGAACATCAGAGAATGGAAAAATCAAAAAGATAAATTTGGACCAGTCCAAAGCCATAGTCTTTCAAGAGACAGTCATCCCTGGTAAAGGGATGTTTTGTGGTTCAAGTCTGTTCCTCAATCCCGTAAACTTGAACTTATTTCTGTGGAAGAGGAAGAATGCAAGTCTAAACAAAACAAAAGAAAAAGAAAAAAAACAGTGTGGAAAGACTAAGGATCCTCATTTTACTGGAGGGCAGAATGAAGCTAGGCATCCCATTTCTAAGCCTCAGGGTGTGTTGCAAATGCTACCTTGGAAGCCCAGCGTGCCAAAGCTTGAGTCACAGGGATCTGGCAGTGGTTGTGGGAAGATACGCGTCTTACTCTTGCAGTGGAGTAGTTTAGTACCGTGTTTCCCCAAAAATAAGACAGGGTCTTATATTGATTTTTCCTCCAGAAGACACCCTAGTGCTTATTTTCAGGGGATGTGTTATTTTTTTCAAGTATGGTACAACAATCTACATTTATTCAAATAGAGTGAAGTTGTCTTCTTCTGGAACATCATCATAACTCTCCAAACCCCAAATTCCATCCTGAATTTCTTGCGGCTCTATCTCCTTTAGAAACATTGGCCCCAATCTCTCATGTCAAGCAATAGGGCTCTCATGGGGCAGATGAGAAGGGCTGCTCATCTTCTTTCCCGCTCAGTGACAAAATGCATGGGTTGTGCAGATGCGCTGCGTAGCCACGCCCATCACTAAGGCTTATTTTCTGGGTAGGGCTTCTATTGCACAAATGCTTAGAAATCCTGCTAGGGCTTATTTTATGGGTAGGTCTTATTTTCGGGGAAACACGGTAGTTAGAGCAGCATGAAGTGCCATAAAGGTAACCTTTATTTATTTCTTGAAGGTAATGGTACTTTTTCTCATGGTTTTTCTAAGAGAGTTACATGTGCTCAATACCATGTATGGTGAAAACTATACATTTTCTGAAAAAGTTTTCTAAAATACTGGAATAACTGTCTGTTGGAAAAAGTTGCAAAAATCTTACTGATCCCACCAAATACTATTGACCTTTAGCAAATAGCTGGATCAGTTTAGATTTGAAATAATGTCCTGCCACTGTAGCTGAAATTTATTGAAAGAAACCAATACTTTTGGCCAAAGAATCAGAAGCTGCTGGTGTAGCAGAAATGGGATGGGAGATACTAAGAGTTAATTCCAAACTATCAGCAATAGTGCTACCAAAGTTGTAAAACCATGGCCTGAGTGTAATGTTCTTGTTCTGAAGAATGGTGTCATTGAGGTATAAAGATAGAGGCAAAATTTATTTAGATTTAGGGAACGTATCAATGAAATTTCTATTTACAAATAACCTGTTCTCATTGAACAGTTGTACCAAGATTACTTTGGGGAAAGTGGGTGATTCCTTTGAGTTTCTTCTTCTGTGAAAGGGTGTGGGAAGAAGGCCTCTCCCTACATACGTTTCAGATTTGTTGCATCTTTCCTGGTATAGATATTTGCTGTAGAAGATTGTTCACTTCTGGTTATTGAAATAGAAAGTAATCATGAGCATATAATTTCCAATGTGAATTTCAAATAACTTTAAAGATGAGTCATAGAAAAAATTTTGTTACCTTGTGGTAACTGGCATTATCCAACAACAAGCAAACATTTTCTAAATGAAAAAGGCATCTATCTAGTTTTTCCAATGGGGATAATTTTTTTTATATAATAAGCACAGATACTGCTTTTCTTTTTCTTAAATTTTGATATTAGGCTGATTTCTTTTCTTCTTTCATGTCTAAAATTTTTAGCAGTTGACTACAGTATTTATTTCAAAGGTCATTATGGTGGTTATCCAGCCAGTTTGGCCGGTCTTCTTTTTTGTACAGTTCCAGTTGACTCAACGATGTGAATTTATGGGTTATTTAGCTTGTTTTGGACACAATTTTATAACAACTGAAGCTCAAGCTTATTTTTAACTGTGTTTTTTGATTTTGGAATTTCCCATCCTATCTTGACATTTCGAGATGGATTTTAATCACTTACATGTGTAAACAGTAGAAAATATAACTCATTTGTGACCACCAAGAATGATTGCAGGCAGCAACGAGGCATTAGTGAGGGAACGAAGTCTCCTTTGTACATTTCCACGGGAAAGAAAATCTCTTAGCACAAGCTCTTGGTCTCTCTGCTCTGCACTCCCTGGCCCTGGGTGAAGAGACACCCTGTACCTGCTGGGAGTTTGGGACAAGGAATTTGGGGTGCATAGCTCTGTTTCTTCTCTCCTTGCCTTCACTTCTAGGAGGCAGTCTTCCCAGCCATCCCATGTGTTCTAATCTGTCCCCCTGTGATCTAAGCCTTGCAGGGTCATACCCCCAAATGGTATGGGGAGGGGGCCTGGGATTGCATAAAGACAGTTGAACAAAAAAAATTAGTCTTTCTTCTATCACGGTTAGTAACATTTTAAAATTTATTTGTAGCTTTCAATGGTTTCTTTTATCTTCAAAAGTCTTTATGAGAAAAGTTATTTAAATTTCAGGGATTGTGTCAAATTTAGGAAAACATCTAGCAAAGTTTTTTGTGTATGTGCTATAATAGTAGAATAAAGTTCTACAGACTAACTTCTGGTTCCATCCGTTTTCAAACATTGTTTCCTATGCATTTCAGACATGCTTGCTGGGAGTCATAGAACATTTTAATGTAGGGATGTGCTGCTGGTGTGGCACCTTCATGTCCTGTCTCCAAGAGAACTCCTGGAAACCTACACTAGGGTGTATCCATGGGCAGGATAGGTCCCCCTCCTCTACATGTCTGTCTTTCCTAGTCCCCAGAACCTGAGACTATGTTGACTTCCACAGCGAGAGGGACCTTGCAGATGTGACTAAGAATCTTGAGATGGGGAGATGATCCTGGATTGTCCAGGTGGGCCCCGTAGAGTCCCACAAGCTCTTTATAAGAGGGTCAGAGTCAGATGAGGAGATAAAGCATGAAAGCAGAGCCTGGAAAAGGTGAGGAAACAGATTCTCCACTGAGCCTCCAGAACAAAGGTAGCCCTGCTGACCCAGTTCGGACTTCTGACATCCACAACTGTAAGGTAATAAATTTATATTGTTCCAAGTCACTACATTTGTGATCATTAGTTGCAGTAGTAATATGAAACTAATATAGCCAGCTGGCATTACCTTAATTGTAGAAAAAATTGCTGAGATCCAAGAAAATTATTCAACTAAATGTAAACTCAGTGTTATCCAAACTCCCCCATCTCTCAACGTGATCCTCAAAATGCACTTGGGTAGCCCAGCCCTACCTAATTTGCAGGGTGAGACGAGGGAGAGGTTGGCAGCAGAGACACATAGAGGTCTGGACCGATTGCAGGGAAAGTATCTTACTTTTGCAATTATTACAATAGCACTGGCCAGGTGAACGGAACCAATTATTGGGGCCCACGGCCAGGCTTAGCGTTCGGAATGTGAAGTTATTCACTCAAGTCCAAGGTTGGATCCTGCTCTTACTTAACATTTTGATAATTTTTCTTCCTTATAGTACATTTTTGCATCAATTTGGATTTTTTAAACTATGCATTAAAGCATCACTTGTCCAGGTTAGTTACCTTTTTGGCATTCCCTTAAATTTTGTGCTCAAAGAGAGTGCATTTGCCTCTATTTTGCCCCAATTGTAGAAGGGAAGCCAGAGCTTCGGATTTATTCAGCTTCACTGTAAATCTGCCTCAGTGCTGGCTAAAGAAATGTGGGAACAAAGGAATATTTTCTCAATCACAGGCAGTTTCTTAGGCCTCAGTGTAGCAAGAGGCAATGACAGTAGCTACAGGGGCAAGAGATTTAATGGGCTGACTCACAACACGAGACGGGGTCTCTCACTGGACAGAGAATGCCCAAAAGGCAGCTCTGTGGCTCGGAAACACAGAGCTCCAAAGGCAAAAGGGAGACGGAAAGGTGATGAGCCAGTTTACGGGGAAAAGCCTAGTGACTGCCTTGACAGTCAGTTTGCACATTTTACAAAACAGGTGTCTCAAATATGCACCCTTGCGAGGAAAACACAACATCAAGATTTTGAATGATTAGAAATTCTTGCATTTGTCCGTCAGTGTGTTATTGCATGCATGTGTGGATTCCTCCACCTCCCCCAAAGGACACTCACATATCACAGGTGGCACATCCTGAAGGTCCATCCTCTACTCCTGACGGGAGTCACTTCCAGTAGAATTTAGGCTTGGAGATCATGGGCTCTGTGCATCTCGGAGAGACTCTAATTAGCAGCCGTGTCTGAATCCGAGGCCCGGCCACACCATCTGTGCAGCACACAGGCCGGGAAGAGTAGTGGCACTTCGTTTGGAGTAGAGAATCGGGTCTATTTAGCATTTCTCTTTCTCCATTTGGAGATGCAGCCCTTCTCCAAGACAGAGGGCATTCAGGTCCATTCCTTTCACCAAGTATGGGGGTACCCCCACCTAGGGGGGCTGGAGACAGAGGTCTAATTTGGGGGGTTGACTATGACTATGAGGGTGTCCATTTTTCTGCATATCTAATCTACTTTTATCAATCCTACTTTTGCCAGGCACAAATTATGTATTTGTGCAGATTTCCAACAGCCTGACTTCTCTACCTCTCTCTTGTTTGCAAATTCAGGTAAGGAAACGTTGTTGTTAATTTAATAGGTCCCTTTAAACCCCAATAGTGGAGGATCAATAAATCTTTGCCAAATCAGTAAAAAGCCTTATTTTTGTGACTGGCCTCATTTTTATGCATCTGCATAGTTTCAAGAAAATATGAATCATTTACCTAAGATTACCATAGGGGAGAATAATAACATTACTCAGTAATCTTAATTATATTTCCCATTCAAATTTGATTAACTTTATTTTTGGTGGATATGATAAAACCACATATATATACTATCCCTATATCTAAGCAACACATTTTTTTCTTTAATGCATCCTGCTGTAAATTGTGTGTGTATGTGTGTGTTGGTAGGGTGGAGAAGTTATTATGTATGTGTGCCTGTGTGTGTGTGTGTGTGTGTGTGCAATTAAGGTCTTTTAGCATGCACTTTATTTAGTCTGATTTGAATTTCATCTATTTTAAATTCAGGGTGAAAAGTAAAATCCAAATTTGACAAAGAGAACAAAAAGCTTTATAAAAATCACAGATTTTCAAACATGTGCTTCATTTGAATACAAACTCACAACCGACAATGATTCAAGCAGACAGGTCTAAATTGATTGGTTTGGTTTTAGATTCCACCAGATTTTCCAAACTTGGAGCTTTTTGCTTGTCAAGTGGCCTGTATGCTAAGTGGTCAGGATACCAGACATGCTGAAAACCAGGAATCCTTTCACAGTGTCTCATTCAATCAGCGTAACGAATCTACATTCCACATGTGTAGGTCAATGGTTTTAACCTGGCATCCGTGGCTAAAATTTGAACCTGAGACCCAAGTGTTTTCCATTAATGCATTTCTATTTCATATCTGAAACATTCTTTCTTTGGAGGCATTCCCCGGCAACGTGTCCATCCATTAATAGCCAGTCCCTAACCGTTCGCCAGGATCTGATCTGGTATCTGGTAGTGGTTCTCAGTTCAACATCCTTGAGGGCCTTAGAATCCTAAAAAGAGAGGGTTTTCTCTTCAAACCATTCAGAACTTTTAAATAGTTGTGAATCATCTAAATAACATCATAGTGTATTTGAAAAAGTACAGTGAAGATACTGAATGTTATTATAAGATTCTTGTCTACGTTGACTTGTATATTAAAGACCAAAGAGTGATACTATATTAATTTCAGTTTAGCACCATTCCTCTGGTCAAGATTTGTGGAAACTTTTAGTAAGGAGGGTTTCCAGGAGGCCAGAAGACCATCCTGTCGTATACAGGCAGAATCAGACTCCTGACCCACCACAACCCCCACCCTCTCCTTCTCAGTACTCATCAGAAATCCCATTGCCACCCCTCCTGGGTAATACTGAGGCTTCTGGGAAACACAAAAAACAAATGTCCCTCTGTCCAAAAAAGTAACATTATGGACTCCAGATAAAGGCCCCAGAGAGCTGTGGCTATTACCTGCCCCAGTAATGGTGTTAGTACCTGATAGGATGCCGGCTGACCACTGAGGTCCTCGATTTGTGTATGGATTCTCTTCCCTGGTCCTGTGCTCTGTTGTCAAGGGAGTTGGGCTTCTTAATGTTTTAGGTCGCTTCTAATTCTAAACCTAATGTTTTAGGTTGCTTCATTGGGTCTTCCAGAATGTTTTACTCTTTCTCTGTGATTAGAAGAATTTGTGTCTTACCTCATGTAGTCAAGGACAATGCACAACAGAGGATATTAGAACTATACCATTCTTTAGGCTGAAAGAGAGTTTATTAGTGCTAACTAGTAGTTTTGTGATTACTATTGCCATTTTACTATTGGGAGAACTGGCAGTTAATGTTACTTCCCAACATGCATGATCCCCTTCCAGAATGGGTTTGGGGCTAGAGTCTGCCGATGAAGAGACTTTGCCTGGGATTTGGGAAGTGAGAATGGAGTGGGAGTCATTGTTTTGGGGAGGCCTCCACACCTGAATCAGTCCCCCAATCCCCATGCCACGATTCTGATTAAACCTCAAGCGCTGCTAACATGTATAGCGATTTTCCTTTCTGGATTGAAGCCAGACTTATCTACACAGCCATGGAGTTGCAACTGACAGTCTCCTCGACTGCAGTCAGCCAAACTGTGGGCTCAGAGCTCATAGCCATTCTCGCTCAACAAAACAGAGGAGCAAAACCCCTCCCTAAATAACATCTTTCCTTCTCAAAGTTTTTGATCCACATCTTCGCTCTCAAATGCACAATGGTGTAAATTTATCAGTTTCCATTTCCTCCCTCGTCTGCCTTACTAGACTAAGGTGCCCTCTTATTCACGATTAGTTTACTGATGATGTAACAAATAAGCCATGGAGCCCCAGGGGAGGGTTACCTGATAGGATACAGGAATACCAGTTAAATTTTAATTTTAGAAAAGCAACGAATGATTTTTTTTAAGTATAAGCGTGTCCCAAGTATTGCATGGGGTATACTTACACTGAAAGTTCTTCATTGTTTTTTTGAAATTCAAATGTGACTGGTGACCTGTAATTTTACGTGACATGCTAGATCTGGCAGCACTACCCCAGGAGCATTTTTACTGATTGCTAAGAGTGCCAGTCTTCTGGCTTCCAGCTTCCTTCCCAGTCTTTTCTGCCATCCCCTGTGTCGTCAGATTGGTCTGTGATCCTACAAATATGTTTTCCAGTCTCTGGAGCCTCTGGGTAAGGGTACTGGATTGGGCATGATCAGTGAGAAGCGTTTGCATGAGCTCTAAAGGGGGGAGTGAGTTTGCCTGAGACCAGAATGTGGGAAGCACAGGCGGGAGGAGATGGACGCCTTTGGGTTCCCTCCCTTTGATTAGCAGTCACAGTGGTGGCTCTTGCTCAGGGCCCAAGCAGCGTGGTTGCAGGGAGGTAGCAGCCTGTGTGTGGAGGCAAGTTGAGGCTCTGGCTCCAGCAAAGGCAGTGGGGGAGGCCGAGGCTTCAGGCTCCTGAGGTCACGAAATATCACCAGGGCCCTGGGATCCTGGATTCCTTCCAGGTGGTGGTCTTGGTTCCAAAGATGCTAAGAACATTCCCAGAGCTTCAGTGGTGGGGCATCACCAGTTTTTGGCAAAACTATTTTCTCCTGTACTCATTCAGCACGGAGGTGGTAGGAGATTTCAGCTGTTGTTAACCCCTAGGCAACCTTACCTTCTCCTTTTACCTTCTTCTGTGTCTCCTACCCCTTTCTAAATGAATTTAAATGAATTCCTTCTGTTTGAGTGCCTAAAGCAATAATGTCTTTTTACCAGACCCTGCTAGATATAGTGAGCTATCTTTTATTCTTATCAACAAGAGCCTCTTGTACATCATGATGTGCATCATTACATCATTACACATCATACGTACACCTCCCACCCTCCACCTAGATAGACACAAGGCAGAGAGGAAGGCACCAGGAAATCGAATTCCTAAAGGGGATTTTAGGGGATCGGGTGGTCTTAAGATCCTTGATTATGGCTTAAATAAATCCCCAAATTATTTTCTTATCTTTAAGGAAGTTTCCTAAACCAAGAATGAACATGAATAAGAATTATATTCATTTTAGTGACAGTGGTTTCCCTGGGAATTTTTGCACTAAGGCTTTTTTAAAATTTATTTTCCAAGTGCTGAAATATTCTGTCAGCTTTATTGATCATTCTTTCTGACACCTGAGTGAATTATATCTATATCTGAAGTGGAACGTAGGAGATGCCCTAAGGTTCTCAAAGATGTTTTGTAATGATTTAGGGTGAGATCCATGTCTAATGGAAAAGATAGGCATAATTTATTTATGAAAGCAGAAATAAAATTCAATTTTGACTACAAATTGGGTATTTTTCCACAATGCCATGGAACTCCAATGCTTATGATGTAGATGAAATTGTAGGATTTGACTTACTGTTAAACAGTAGAGTTACTCAGCAGCTGTATACAAATGTGTGACAGAGATAATCAAATATATTAACTATTCCCTAGATCTACAAAAAGCTATCATTGCCTTTAGGGCAAGCTTGACTTTTGTTCAACTAGACATGCAAAAGTCAAGTGTACCTTAAGAGGGAATGATAGTTTAAAATCGTTCTCACATGCCACTTTCAGGAGCTTCATACATGATCATTTTGTGTGGGCAGTGCAACTCTCAGCATAATGATATGTGGAAATGTGTGTACACAATATTTGGCAAAGAAGAGTCCAGATGAATAAAATAATCAGAAAGATATTCCCAAAAATATTTTTAAGTGATGTGAGATGTATCAAGGGGGATACATTTTATATAAAGGTATTCAACATCAACCCAACTGGCAGGAAAATTTTAAAAAAATAATAAATTTGTTACATTAGCAATTAAAATTGCAATTTTAATTTAATTGTGCATATTGCTTGATAATTTTCCATAGGACTTCTGGTCTATGTTATATCTGGAAGACAGAGGAGGTGTTTTGATCCCCACTTTTTGGGCGAGGGAAGTGCAGACTGTGAGGTGAAGGTCACCCGCTTGCCAACGTACACCTGGCCAGAAGCCAGGTCTTCCGGATTCCTGCCCATGTGGTACTGGGGTCTCCCTGTTGCTCCTCCTCACATGATAATTAGTAAAGTACATTTGCTTTTATTCAATAGCAGCTTTTATGCTGAAGAAATAAAACAATTGGGAAATAAACTTCTATGTAATTAATCTCAATGAACCTGGCCAACCCTTAATAGTTTTTACACAGGCTGTATAGTGAAATTTATGCCGTTTCCACATACAAAGGGGGTCATATTTCTCTCATTGTATTGTCTCAGGATGAATCACTCTAAGATAAAACAGTTTATCTCCAAAAGTTTGCAGAAAATGTTGATATTAATGGAATTCCAAAACCTGCAAGTCTCTCTGCTAAAGGACTGTGAAATGCAAAACAAAATGAAACACCCCAGAGTGTAGTAAGGCAAGACAGTGCTGTGATGCACTGGATTCTTCAGTGGTATGATTGTGCTCTGTGAGTCTTAAGTATCTCCCCTGGGTCTCTCTCGGAAAGTCCTGAATTCTTACCTGATCTTTGAGGACTTGATGTCCTGTGCATTCTTGTCCAGTCATGGTGTTGTGTCAGCTGGGGTATCCAGCCTATCAAGGTCTTTCATTATTCTTTATAAATATGTCACAGTCTCCCACGTGGTAGCACTGGTGCTCTTCCTTCTAATTGAAGCTCACTAACACCTCTGTCTGTCTCAGCCCTTTTTCATGGTCCTGCTTAAATGCTGCATCCTCCATGAAGCAGTCATTCCTTCATTGCACCAGACAGGAGTGACCTCTCCCTCTTGGGAAGATAGAGAGAGCCAACCTTCTCTGAGCCATTTATTCCAGTCATAGCAATACTGCTTGAGATTGCTTTCATGAATGTACATGTCTAATCTCCTCTGATAGACCAACCCAAAGTTCTCATTGGCAGGGGGCTTTGCAGAGAGCTGAGGCTGCCTTCAATCTTCTTTATTAAGTTATAGGTGCTGTAAGCCTTTCAAATCAGAGAGAGTATACCAATGTCTACTATTTATGAAGCTCCTATAATATGCCAGGAATTCTGTAAAGGAATATATATACATACATACACATATAATCCTTATTTCCGTTTGTCTTGACAATTCTGCAAGATAAATATTATTCACACAAAAGGTCCTTTAAATTATAAAAGAGCATAAGTGTTAGCTTAAGTCGAATCTGACCTCACTCGGTCCCAGCACTGCAGTGTTGCTGTGCAGCCGTGGTCTGCTATGGTTTGAACGTTTGAAACTCATGTCGAAACATAATGCCAAATGCGGCAGTATTGAGAGGTGGGGCCTTTAAGAGGTGACTGGATCATAGGGCTCTGCCTTTGTGAATGGATTGATTCAATGACAGATTATTGGATTAATGGGTTGGCATGGGAGGGGACTGAGGGCTTTATCAGAAGAGGAAGGGAGACCTGAGCATGTTGGCACTTCCAGCCTCCTCGCCATATGATGCCCTGAGCCACCTTGGGACTCTGCAGAGTCCCCACCAGCAAGAAGACCCTAACCACATGCAGACCCTTGACCTTGGACTTCTTAGCCTCCACAACTGTAGAAAAGAAATCACTTTCTTTTCTTTATAAGTTATCCAGTTTCAGGTATTCTGTTAAAAGCAACAGAAAATGGACTAAGACCTGGTCTCAATAATAATCATGGTCTCAATAATGATTTCCAAAATGATTTCTGTCCTTAGAGGTCATAATTGAGGTTCCTACCAGGGACAAATAATAAAGCTAGACTCTGCATGTCATAACAGAAGTAAAATTGCAATTTTGTTGACCACAGAGGTGGAGCTAATTAATTCTGACCATGAGGAGGGATTTGCGGTAGGCTTAATAAAAGAGATAATATTAGAGTTGAGCCTTGAAGGAGAAGTGGGGTGTTGAAAAAGGAGAGGACAGAGGGACATGTTAGAGAGAGAGAACAGTGTGACTAAAGCCACAGGCTAGTTGAGAAGGAAGGGTTGTTGGAAGAGAAGTGGGTATTTTTCAGTCCAAGGAGCAAGTTATAAAGTCAAAACACAGACTGAAGTTTAACTTGAAGCAACCTTGAATGCAATGGTCAGGGAGTCAGCATTTCATCTTATTAAAAGGGAAAGCATGGAACATTTTAGAGTGGGGAACTGACATGCTCATAAATTGTTGTGAGCAGATGAATCTACTAACAGCATAAGGGGATGTATCCAGGCTTATCATGTAAGTGAGACACATATCTAGAAAGGTGCATTTTAAAAATAAATACCTAACTTACTACTTGGAAGTCTCTGTATGGCTCCACTTGTACATCCATTATGACCAAATTTGAGGTAAAATATTTATATTGCAGAACATTCTTCCGAACTCATCTCAGAGCCACATTGCTCTGAAGCACTTTCTATTTTTGTTTTTTGTCCAGTTACATTTTAATTTTCCTTCAAAATAAACTTGATGTCATTAAAGTATTAGGATTGATTTAGGAAAAAAAATCATCTCACATGGTTTATGAAAATCATAACTTAATATAAAATAAATAGAAAATGTCTTCCATCGACCTGTTAGTTTCCTAACTGAATTTTTTGGCTATCTTTTGTTTACCTGTCTGCTGCACAAATATTTCATCTTTTAACATGGCAAGGAAGCCATAACATAGGGGCCATAAGGAATATTTCCCCACTACCATAAAGAAGAATCATCATTGTGTGCATTAGTGCCCTGTGCATTTTAACAGTTTGAGAGCAGATTCAACCTTTATGTAAACAAAGTATCAATTCCAGTGTTTTGTCTCAACCGTTTATCCTCTCAGGGTCCTTTATGGATGTTCTGCCTTTTGAGAATAAATCAGATCCAGGAAGCCCTTTTCCATCACTGGAAAAAAAGAAGTCCGATGCTATAGTGCTCACTGCTATACATCATATCTTGACCAAATTCTTCCTTGTTATCCTTATAAGAACTCGTATATGTTGAAAGAATTATCAAAATCTGTATAGGTGCATGCCAAATTTTAAATTTTCTATTCTTCCCCAAAATTGATAAATGTTCAACTGATTAAATATTGCTAAAGCCCTAGTGGTTAAGGACATGATGCCAAGAGTAAAGAACAGGAACAAAAAAGCTATTCTTCCTGGTAAGGTTATTTCCAACATAAAATAGATTGGTCCTTTTTTAGCATTAAGTTGCCTTTATATTTGGAGGTATGGCTGCACTAGAGTTTATAGTGTCAAACGACTGTGGGACCATTCTTTGCTGCAAGATCTATATCATTAACATGTTTTGTTAAAAGCATTTAACTTCTAAACTGGTACAGATCTCAGTATTTACATGTAAAGGGTGAACTTAATGTAAATAGACTCTGCTGGGGAAAACATCAATAAAACTTAAACCCAAAAGCTTTTGAAATCATTGTTTCTCTTTTTTTGAATTATTAGAAGTGTGAGACATTGCAAACACCAAGGATCATACATAATTAGAAAACATTCCACCAAAGACCTTCAGGGAAGCATGAAATACCTGTCAGTGAACCAGGAGGCAGGAGAGCTGATGTTTGCGAGAATGCTGCAGAATCTATAATGCTCATTGCTATGCCAGATAAGCTGGTTCTTATTCAGCTCATAAAACAGTAACCTCATTTTCTGTCTGAATAGAATCCCTCTATTATGATGGCTATACATTGTATAGCTACAGAAAGAATATAACCTGATCTTCCGTGGTCCACCTGGGCGGGTCTGGCTGATGCATTTACTTTGCTTCAAACTCTGAGAAGCCTATTTGTTTATATTCATTGGCTTTACCTGGTTCCTTTTCTCTAAAGAACCCAAGATGGTCTTGAGAGATACTGCATGTAATGAGCATGTAGTGCCTCTTAAACCAGAAGAAAAAAGTCACAATCAAGGAAAAAGAGAAGTAAATGAGGAATAAGAGACCTTGGACATGAAAGTGAGTTGGGTTCAATGATGCCATACATTTGGCATTGCTTGTGTAACTTTTTAGTAAACTAAAATCATTTTTGTGATGGCATTGGCTGACCATTAGGACCAACAGGTGACAGGTAGAGAACACTAGGTATTTGATTCTTGGGACATCAGGACATCCATTATCTCCAATTGCTGATAACATCATTGATAACATAAGTAATTTCTCAGGTGTTTAAATCTAGTGTTTACTTTCTTGAACCCTGAACATTCTAGAAGCACCCATCCTATTTTCTCAGCAACTAATGTCCCTTATGCCACTTTTCCATTCAGTTCCTCTTTGGCCACCACCATGATGACATCCAATTTTTGACCCCCCACACTCTGACTTGCTTCTCTGTCTCCTTTCTCTACGTGACCATTTTGAGATATTTTGTTTACTATTATTATTTAGAGATGGAGTCTCACTCTGTTGCCCAGGCTGGAGTGCAGTGGTATCATCGTAGCTCACTGCAGCCTGCAACTCCTGGGCTCAAGCAATCCTCCTGCCTTAGCCTCTGGAGTAGCTGGGACTACAGCTCATGCCGCCATGAAGCCTGACTGGTTTTTGTTTTGTTTTGTTTTGTTTTGTTTTGTTTTGTTTTTGTAGCAAGGCAGTTTCATTATGTTGCCCCAGCTGGTCTCAAACTCCTGGCCTCAAGTGATCTTCTTTCCCTGGCCTCCCAAAGCACTGGGATTACAAGTGAGAACCACCATGCCTGGCACTATTTTGTTTTTTAAACCTGCAGTTTCAAAGCCACATCCTTCTTGCTTCTTGTATCTTTGTGCTTCTTTATCCTGGCATATTTTCATTCCTGCTATTTCCTTTCCCTTTATCATTTTTATCCTCCAAAATTTCTATTTTTTCTTTCAAGTGTCTCATTCTGCTTTATATTTCCTGCCAAATGGCCTCTGTCTTCTATGTCTGTCTACTCAACTGGAACCTTTTTCTTCTCCATTTTTTACTTTACATCAGGAAGCTTGTTATCCACCCCCCAACTCTGTTAGTTTCCTTTTTTGTGTACACTTTCTCTACTTTCCAAGTCCAGATAGCATTCCACACTCTGGATCCCACCCTCCCCTGTGGGGGACTCCTCCTGAAGTGGCAGCTCTGTCTCCCTGCCCCTGTCCTTGGGACTCCTCTTCACGAGGAAGAGCCAGGGCCAAGAGGACTCTTTTACAGAAGTCTCCGGGGCCCTGAGTAAAGATTGTCATCCTGCTCTCATTCACAAGATCCTGATTTCGAACTGGACACCAGGGAAGCTGGGGATGGAGTTGTGTCCCCACCAAAAACATTCATATGTTGAGGTCCTAATCCCCAATGTGATGGTATTTGGAGGTGGGGCCACTGGGAGGTGATTAGGGTTAGATGAGGCCATGGGGGCCCAACCTCTGTGAGGGGATCATGGCTGATAAGGAGAGAACATTCTCTGCTTCCCTCCTCTCTCTCATCCCCCCACCCCACCATGCAAGGACACATGGCGAAGGTGGCTGTCTACAAACCCGGAAGACAGCTCTTATTGGGAATCGATTTGGCTGACACCTTGATCCTGGACTCTCAGCCTCCAGAACTGTGAAAATAAGTGCTTACTATTTAAGCCCCCGTCTATGATATTTTGTTATAGCAGCACACGCAGACTAAGCCAGATGCTGCAAAGCCTTTGACCTCCATCCTCTGCCCTGGCAACATGAGGCCTCTGTCTCATAACATGACATCTCAGGACAGTGTTCTGAACACAAGTCTACAGACTGAAAACTCTTCTAGGTCTTTCTGACCAGAGTATTCTGAAAAGCAAATGGATATGTTCTCAAATTATTTATGGTCAAAGGGGAGAGAATGGGAGGTGGTTTACATTGTAAGGGACAGAAAAACTACAGTGAAGATTGATGGAATAGTGTTTGGTGTTTGAGAGGTTTTCGTATTTTTGCAAAGTGGTAAGCAAAGTTAACATGAGAATGAGAACACCATCATTGGTAAATACCTACTAATTCCATAGGCTATAATGAAAGAATTTGTGTTAGAACATTTCCCCCATTCTTCAAGTCTGTCTTGAAAGTAGTATAAACACGTAGGATTCTACAATTAACTTTTTGGTCATATGATTAAACACAGAATGACTTGGGCCTACTGCTGTAGGGAGACCTGTCCTCTTAGTGGTAGTAACTTGTTTTAGACAATGACATTTGCTTTTGATTTAAAAATAACCACATAGACCTGAAATATTTGGTTTTCTGGTTGATTGAATGATCCAAAAAGAGGATTGTCATGTCACTGCCTGGTATTTGCTTTAAATTAATTTTAATACTAGTTGAAATTGTGATCAAAGAAGATTTAGCTTTTTTCCAAGCAGAACAGCACTTTCTTCTTAATCCATTTCAATGCACTGCAACCAATTAAACCTGGCGGAGAGATGAGGCCAGGGCATTAGCTGCTAATTAAACAGAGGAGCCCACAGAACGTGGAATGGAATGCATCCTACCTCTGTTACAGGCTCCCAAGCTACACCAACATTTTTATTCATGAACTCTCATAAGACGTTTTGCATTCCCAAATATTTTTTCTCTTAGAAGTGCTTGACAGGATTTTACATCTAAGTCAAAATTTTCATGTCTTTTTATTGTATTTGGAACAACAAGACTGAATCTCAAAGTCTGTTAGATATCAACAATTGCAGTTGTCTCTAAAAATACAAAACATTCCCTTAACTTCAATTTCAGTTAAATTAGAATGAAATATAACTTACTATCATGTGTGTTTTTTTTTTTTAAGTTTGGTTCAGCTGTAGATAGGCTAAGAAAACAATTATTTCTGAAAGTTAAAGTTAATAGAAGACAAAGAGATTTATTCAAAGGCCACTTTTAAAAACTTCAGCAAAAATTCTCAAGGACTTAATGAGAGAGTCGCTATGCAAACTTTGCTTGTGAAAGGGATTGAGAAAGATTCCAACTAACTCTTTCGGGTGCCATGACTCATACCATGTGAATGCAAAAGATTTCTGACTCAAGTCAACGGATTTTGAAATGCTTTTGAAGTCTAAAGTGCTTTACTGATGACTACAAAACATCAAATGAAATCTTACGGGCAAAACAAATCATATGTTCAAAACCAAACGCTTAGGCGAGCTCTCTGAGGTATTAGCATCTTAGATGTTAAGGGGGAAAAAAGCACTCATCAGTTTTTCTGATGCCTCTCCTATTTGCAAATAGCTGTCAGGGATGTTTTTCAAAGGTGTTGGTCCTTTCTGAAAACCAGATTGAGGAGGAGGAGAGTCAAAATATATGTTTTAGACAACATTCAACTCAATTCTACAAATAAATGTTGCTCCTGGTCTGGGTGAAAATATCAAGTCAGACCACAGACTAGCACATAACAGGCCTTTCCTTAAAAATGTTGCCAGGTGTCTTTGGGCAGGATTGCCCCATCACCAGAGAGTAGTAACACTCACTGCAGTTAGCTTCATTTGCCCTGCTGGCGTTATCCAGGGCAACACAGTCTCCCCAGAAGACGTTTGGAAACGCCATCTCATGCCTTTAACCCACAGGGTATTTGGCTGCACTTGTTCTGAGATGATTTACTTGAGGAAGATGCCTGGGTGTTGGTCCATTTGCCCTTCTCATGATGCTCAACCTCAAAGAGCTTACCTTTGAGAGGAGGCAAAGACCTGCAAAAGCAGCCTAGGAGAGAAAAAGGCGGGAAGAGTTGAGGTCTGGGCCCTGATGACCCCAGTCCTGCTTGTGGGGACCTGGGGCAACTTGTGTAACCTCATTGGTCTTTAGGGCGCTCACTTTACACCAGAGATAATAGCAGCCTTATAAAGCCAACAGTGTCTATTCTGCTCAAGGGTAAAGGCATCACTTAGGGTGTTGGTGAGGATTGGGGGTGCAGAGGCTGACGGTGTGCATGGGAACCCTCAGGCCTCTCCTTCCATGCCCTGTGCCTTGACTTCCCTGCACTAGAGGAAAAGTGTAAAATGGGCAGTGCCTATTCACCCTGTGAGCCTCAATAAATCATGCTCATAAAATCCCTAGCATAGCAACTCTCCCACTCTAAATTTGCAATATATTTGCTCTGCTATTATTCAAATACCAATGATATCTGAAGGACCACGAGGAAATTATAAATAAAGGATGGTGATCTTTAGAGGGGCACCCAATTTATTTATCTGTCAGCATTCCACAATTTTTAATAAACGCCTCAGAGAATAAGAGATGCTACCATTTCAACCAATAAGAAAGTGGGGATGGTAATAACAGACACCTGCTACAGAAACTATATGTTTAACTATTAAAAATGCTGCTGGTATTTATTCTAGTAATCAGTGTTAGGAATGGAAAGGTGTCCCATTAATGTAGGAAATGTGGATGGCAGGGCCTGCTTTGTGGTTCAGCCACATGGATGTACCCGTGCAGGGAACTAGGGACACAAAAATAACGTGTTCTCCCTAAGGGAGCATATGCTAAATGATCTGGGTGTTGAAACCTTCAGAATAGTAGGCAGGATGGAGAGACAGCTATATGTTGGGTTCTAAAGACATGCTCCAGGGCAAGCACCCCTGAGGGCTCTCTCTCTCTGCCAGCTCCCTGACCCCTCCCTTGCAGTGGAGGGTGTCGCTGGGAATGCGGGGAGGGTGGGGAGGGGATGGGGAGGTTGCCAGGGAGCAGTAGGTGGCAGAGGTGGTCTCAGCCTTTGCTCCTGTCTTCCTGCTTGTGACTTGCGTCTCCTGTCTTTCGTCCCACAGGAGTGAAGTGGCTCAGGACCTGCAGGGTGGAAGGGAGGCCTCTTAGGTGTCTGTGTTAGCCTGGTGGCATCCTCTACCTGTTCTAGCAGAATGGATAAGATAGTGGATAGTGTATGATATGTCCAAACGCCTCATCTCTTTCCAAACCCCTGTGTCCTTTTTGCTTTGATACAATAAGCAAGAAATTTGGTCTTGCAATGGATATGATTCCAGGCTACGGAGGCAGCTGTATTTGTTTGCTAGGGATGTCTTAACAAAGTACCGCACACTGGGGGCTTAACCAACAGAAATGTATTGTCTCACAGTTCTGGAGGCTTGAGATGTAGGTGTCCGCAGGGTCGGGTCCCTCTGAGGGCCTGAGGGAGAAGGGGATGCTTGTAGCTGTTCTCCTAAGCTGCTGGTGGTTTGCTGCCAATCTCTGACATGTGTGGTTTTGGAAGCATCACCCCCATCTCTGCCTTCATCTTCACGTGGCCTGGCCTTCTTCCTGCATCACATCACAGCCTCCTGCCATATGCATGTGTTAGAGATCAGTTTCCTCTTCTTATAAGGACACCAGGCTTATTGGATTAGAGCCCATCCTAATGACCTCATTTTAACTTGCTTATCTCTGTAATGACCCTTTCTCCAAATACAGTCATATTCTGAGGTCCTGGGAGTTAGGACTCCAACATATGAATTTTTGATGTCCAAAATTCAACTCACAATAATAACCAATAGAGAAAGTGATAATTATAATTATAATTATATAGTGATATAATTATAAAAATGATGGGCTAAGGGGAAGAGTAAGGTAGTATTGTAATGTAAGTAAAGTTCACGTTTCATAACAGCAGATCACTGTATAGACTCAGTCTGTCAAAAAACAGCAGTGGAAATATGTCATTTGCTCGTTTAGTGGGAAATAAAAAGAAATAAAAACATGGAAGTGGTGATGAATCTTCACACTTGGAGATTGGCACTGGAGTTGGAAAAGTTTAGTTTAAAAACTTTGAGATCTGATTATAAAGTCTGTATTATAGTGTATGCATTAATAGCCCTCATCTGTCTTTTCTCAAACTGTACTCTCCATCAAATTCAGTGAAATTTAATTTTTAATGAGAACTTAGGCAAAAATAATCAATTTATTAATTAGAACTACTAGGAAATTTCTGTGAAAAGCAACATGTTCAACTCTATCACTATGCAGTGCTTTCTTATTACTGCTGTAACAAATTATCAGGAAAAGTTAATGCCTTAAACCAACACAAATTTACAGTGCTGGAGGTCAGAGCTCTCACTATGCTAAACTTAAGGGGTCACAGGGTGAATGTAGTTCCTTCTGGAGGCTGTAGGGGGATGCATGTCCGTACCTTTCTCAGCTTCTAGAGCTGCCTGCATTCTTCCATCAAAGGGTACAGAATGGCACCTTCAAATCTCTGACTTTCAACCCTTTCCTGCCTCCCTCTTTCCCTAGTAAGGACCCTTGTGGTTACCCTGGCAAGAGAGGATAATCTGGGATCATCCCCATCTCCAAATCCTTAACTTAATCACATCTGCAAACCCCCTTTTGCCACATAAGGAAACGTATTTTCAGGATGTAGGGATTATGTTGGAGCTGTCTTTGGAGGGCCTTTATTCTGCTCACCATGCTCCATGAAAGGCAAGGGCTGTTTTAGATTGGGTACAGGGACACAGGCAGGGGAGATCAGCCAGTATTCTGACAGAGGAGAGCCACTGGCTATAGCTCCTACAACTCTTCCAGCAATGGTAGCGAACTCCTTTTCCAGAGGGGAGCATTTATCAAGTCTCCTGGAGAAGGCGAATAGAATGTGGCAAGGTCAAAATACACCTCTGTCTGACCTTGAAATCCCTGGAAAGCTTCATTCAGTAGCTTTCTGTCAAGGTGGGCACAGGATAATTATTTCTCTAAGCAAGAGGGTGGATGAGAATTAAGGAAGTTCCAAATAGATACTGTGAGCTTGTGTCGATTGCTCGGTCACTTATAATTTTGCAAAACGTTGCAAGGAGAATCTTTGAGTTTCTGTTTACAACTCTATTAAAATGGAACAATTTAAAACACAGACTCTGGCAGGATAATTAAAATGAAAGAAAAATAAAGTTATGCAGGATTTATCCAATAAATAGATTTTAAAAGAAGGAGGAAAGGAAAAATTTTAATGTTCAGAATATCAAGGGAAAAAACCGTAGGTACCCAGTGGACTGGACTGTCTAGGTGGTGGGATGAGATTTGGCACCCTGACCTTTGCTACTGGGCAGACACTTATTTAGATGGAAATGACAAAGTCAGCAAATTTTCCTACTACTTCCAATGCTATCCTCAGGCTATAGATTTAAACTCAGTGATAAGTTCAATTAAAAAGGAAATATCTAGCAATTTCTAAATTAAATCGTCTTTATATGAGTCTTATATAGACACAGGGACAATTACTTGCAATTTGATGTCAAAATAAGGGAAACCAAGAAGTTAAAAGAAACCTTATGGTTTATGTTTCTAAAATAATATATTAGGGCATTTTCCTTATTGAGATTTAAAAAGGAAAATTATATGTGCTGACTTATTGCTTTTATGTTTATTTCTGCAAGAAGTAAAAACCTCAGGAGTTATAATTAAAACCATTTTGAGTTTTATGTCAGCAGGTTCTAATGCTGTCGGTTGCCTGATCTTAACCAAAATGGAATTCATGCAAAACATTCCATGGTTTCTCTCCTAATTATACCAGTTTACGAAGAAAGAGATTTCTTAGTATCTCTTTCAGGTCAGTTTTTATAGATAACAAACATTTAATCATAAAAGGAAAATGTGTTCTCTGTAGAGGGCTAATTAAACACAGTAGTGGTGAGTTAGGAAAGATTTGTTTCTGCTGAGTGAACCCAGCTCTAGCCACCTGAAGAAAGAGCAAGGAGCCCTCCATGCCCCTGATAGGGAGAGGCACAGGTAGGTGCAGGAACCCCAGGGGTGTCCTAAGGAAAGTTTTTCTCTCCACTTTTTAAATTGGCCATGTTGACTTCGTATGTTAATGCCCTTGTTGTTTACACAGCTTCCAGACTATTTATTACTAGATACTTTGTGTTGCATTTATCCCTCTGAGAAATTATCAGTACTTCCGAGCTAACTCCCATCAATTCCTTGGTGGCCACTCATCATTTTAGTGCCTCATTAACCAGAATTATTCAGTGTAATGCATCAACCTTGGAACACTCCAATGGCATTTACTTGGCTAGCAGTTTTATTGGAACTTCGTTATTAGCAAGAAAAAAATAAAAACATTAAAATGGTGCAGATCTACAGCAATGAAATGCTCTGCATGCTGTTAATGCCGTGGCAGATCTTAAACTGAATTGAATCTGTCAGTGTGGCACTAAGGTAGTGAGAGGCATGGCTTGTATTTAAATATTTCACCCACATGCATAAAGGAAACATGTTCATTAAATAAGAATTTTTCCTATATAACAGAATAAATCCTTCCTCATTCTTTTCACAATCATGTTGTTTATTTCATATTAGTCTATAAGGTGAAACTTTCTTAAGATATCCAAAATGCTATTTTAATAAATTGAGCAAATTGTTAAGATCCACATATTTATTTAGGCTCCTTTAAAATGTAAGACTATTCTAATTTGGTATTTTATAAAATTTATTTTAGATGTCAACTTAGTTTTGGAATTGAGAAGTTAATTTGGGGGATTGAAACGGTTATTATGAGTTGCATTTTGTCCTGTTCTCAGAAAACTATGTATATGTTTTCCTGCATATCCTTCTATATTTATCATTGGATGGGTAAATGATAAAACACACTGTTTGCACTTATGTAATTTAACTGAAATTCCTTTGAGAAAACATTCCAAAATTCTCAGAGAATGTAGAATTATTGATAATGCATGTTCTTGTTCAGGAAGCAGAGTCATATGGTCATATTTAATGCAGCAGAATTAGGCATAACTGGGCCTTATCACTGGCATAATTTTTCAGGCTGCTCTCAGCAGTATACATTTGAATTCAGTCATTTCAGCACAGTATCAAAGGGTTGCTTTTTCTCAGTACATTACCAAGAATTAACATGGTTAGGTGGAAATGTTGCAACCTTAAGCACGGTGTAAGGACAAGGTCTATTGATTTTTTGTGTTATCTAGTTGGTGTCAGGCACTGTATTAAGCCAGCTCATTACTTACCCTCCATTCCTCCCTCCTCTTACCTTCTCTATGCAGAAGAGTTTGGAAATCTTATAACTAGCTTACTTCTTCTGTGCACATAAAGCAAATTAGGTGTGGAGAATAGAAGATTCGGGTCAGCACTAATGTGGGCTTAGTCTCTCAGTCCCAGCACCTGAGCTGATTCACGTCTCCAGCACCCTTTGCATGAACGGGAGACCAGGCAACCTAGACTGGGTATGTGGGGCGACACTGCATGCTTGGATTATGCATCCTCCTCTGGCCTTCCACCAAAGGGTGGAGGCACTTACCTGGGTGACTAGAGACCCACAAAAGGAGAATATACTGCATCTCCGGTTCTGTCTGAGTTGATTTTAACCCTCAGGTTCCGGAGTGCAAATAAATTGCACCAGTCAGTGGTGGATTGTGAGAATCAGGTAAAAATGGAATTTGGTGGGCAGTCATCTGGGCATATCTGAAAATCTACCCTGTCCTTGTTTTCCCAACACTGAAGGACACAGTGGGAACAGAACTGACTCAGTCAGCAACTGGGGGAAGCCCCCTACTTGGCTCCATGACCCATGGAGTACAGATTGCTATGGCAGAGGAAAACGAAAGAACTGGCTTACCTAATTAAAATTTTGAAGCAAATTTAACATTGCATTCCCGGGGAGAATTGCAGAGATAAAATTCTACCACCAAAACTTGAAAATTTCAGGTGCATGGTTTTCCATCGTGACCCTATTTGACTCACCTATTTGAGATGTGTATTTGATGGAAAAAACCTTGGGGGATGATGTAGATTTGTCAACTCTACAAGATGCTGGTTCTATTTGCAGCTTTGGTCCAGGTGTAATCTTTTTATTTTAACAAATAACACACAGCCTGGCACCAGATATTCAGTTAAAGAGCTGCCTAATTTTGACCAATGTTTATTCCCCCAGTATCCACTGTCTTCTAGATACTTCTGTTCATATAAAACTCATCAAGTTTAGCAAACTCATGGGTATCCAGTTAGACTATACATTGCCCTGACTACTTTGTAGCTAAATGTAGTCATATGTCTGAGTCCAGGCCAGGAGACTATGAATAGTAGTGACATGAGCATGTTCTGACTCCCATCTTGGAGGAAGACAACTACATTCCATTCCCTCTTCCTTTGTATGGGCTCAACAGTGTTGTCAAGTGGAACAGCTGACTTAACCCAGTGATGTTTAGCTGTGTGTTGAGGAGGGAAGATTATCCTGCCAGCCCTTGGCTAGCCACCTACCCCCACCTGTAGCATGAGAGAAAAGAAAACTTCTGTCCTGTTTGAACCATTACATTTCAGGATATGTTTGTTACAGAAACGTAACATGCTTCCCAACTAATAAAGCATGTAACTCTGTCTACTTAAATGCACTATTCCACACTGAACCTAGGATATTTGTTCAATCCCAGATGCTTCTGTTTTCTTGGTCTTTCCCAGTCCCTCCTCCTCTGGGATACTTGATATGTCAATCAGTTCATACTGGGGTGGCATAGAGCAGTGTTCACACTCTCACGGATCTGCGCCACCCTAGTGTGAACTCAGGGTGTGCTCTCCTACCTCCACGAATGGCAACTCAGGCAACACGTGTGTAGGTATGCAAAAAAACTCACAGATTATCAGATATTCTAAAATTAAATATTTAATTTCTTATTGTTAAAAATGTCCCTCAGAAATAAGAGTGACTTTTGTGGTGGAGAAACCTGACAAACGCTCCATCAGCCAGTGAACAAGGTTGTCATCAACAGTGATGAGTTGTGTTACGAATGTGTGTACCCTTGATAGGATGTGATGGAAAGGGCTCTTCTCCGTGGCTTTCCTCCCAAAGACCCTTAACCTCTGTCTAATCAAGAAAAAAAAACACTGGAAAAACCCAAATGGAAGGACATTCCACTGACTAGTTTCCCTCAAAGCTATCAAGGTCATCAAAAACAGCCATAGTCTGAGAATCTGTCACAGTCTAAAGGAGACCAAAAAAAAAAAAAAAGACCATTAAATGTAATGTTATATCCTGGAAGGGATCCTGGAGCAGTAAAGGGACATCAGGGAAAAAGTAAGTTAGTTCAAATAAAGTATGGGCTTTAGTTAATAATAATGTATCAGTACCGGCCCATTGTTGGTGACAAATGTGCCAGACAAGACGTTAACCATAGTAAAATCTGGTTAGGTGGTGTACAAGGGCTTTCTATAATGTTCTTGAAACTTTTCTGTAACTCTAAAACTATTCTGTAATAAAAGATTTATTAAGTCTTTTTAAAATGCCCTTCAGCATTCTCTCTCTCTCTCTCTCCCCTCTTTCACTTAGAGGTAATTTTTCTCAACGGAAAGTGAAGGCCAGTGAGAGGTGGGGGTGTGGGAATGCTGATGCAGAGAGTCCCAGCTGTGAGGAGGGACAGCTTGGGACAGAGCTGGAGGTCAAAGGAGAGGGCTCCTTTAGTTTTTAAAATGAGTGTATTTACTCCTCCCCTCCTGCCCCACTGCACAAAAGCAATTTATGTAACCAGAACGTTTGTACCTCTATAATACTCTGAAATTAAATTTAAAAAACATACAAGACTAAAATGAGTCTATTTAAATGTGGCTGGAAAGAACACGTAGGAGGGAGAGGATGGAAGTCTGGAAGAAGAGTATGTGATAGATCTAGTGAATCAATGTCCTAAGAAATCGGTGGGATCCAGAACACTGCAGTGGACCACAGGGAGAACATCTTTGAAATTGCAGTAGGTGATAAGGACGAAAAGATTTCTATCTCCTCTTGCAGGTAGAGATGTGGGTCTCATACTAGGAAGTTCCAGTCCAAGTTCTCCTATATTCCCTCTCTACAGAAAAGTACATAAGTTGGCTGAGAATGAGGAAAACAGTCATGGGACCTAGATGGAAGCAGGAAAAGGTGCATCCAGCCAAGGACTCAGAGCAATACAGGAAACGCAAGATGTAGCAAGTCCCTGAGGAAGACTCAAATATCACAAGGATTTATTCTCCCCCCACATTTTGTGTCTTTCTCTCTCATTTTTGGTTACGTTGGATATATTGGCTACTTCCACTGCTTGGGAAACATGGCCAGCAGGACTCCTGACTCTCAGATTTGCCAGAAGAGAGGCATTAACTATCTTTACAAAGACAGTGGGACAGAGCAGCTTGCAATGTGGGCTCTGGAGCCAGATGGCCTGGTCAGAGTCCTTGATGGAACCACAGGCAGCCACTTTGTTTCTCTGGGGTTCAGGATTTTTTTGGTGGTTGTTGTTTGTTTCTGTAAGATGAAGATAGTACATAGCCCAAGTTTTGTAATAATTAAATATTCTAAGGAATACAAAACACATAAGCCAATATTTGGCACAGGATTGGACTTTTGGTGGGAAGAGGTGACGTAAACACTGGAGCTCAGTAGGGAAAGGTATAGGCTGGGCACTTGGAGAAATGGAGGTAGAAATAGAAGATGTCAGGGAGAAGAGAAAGGGGTTAAGGGCTGGAGATTGAAGGTGTTGCATGAAGGTAGGGACTAGAGGAGCAGGAGTACCTGTGGCCAGAGGTAGGAGTATCTGATGTCAAGGTGCCTGAGATGAAGGTGTGCCAACTGATGACAAGGATGAGCAATGGCAGGGCATAGTGGAACCATCAATGCTTGGAGCCACCAATGCTCACAACAGTCAAGTCATGATGGGTTATTGCTTCTGTCAAGGAAAAAGTGGAGGAGGCAGGAAGATGGACAAAAGACCCTCCAGGCATCACAGAGAGGGCCAGGAACTGATGAACAAACTGGAGGCCAAGGAAGGGCGAGAGGTCAGCCGCTGGTGGCTAGAGAGGAGAGGCAATACTAAGAGATATTAGAACTGTAATCAGTCAATCCAGCAATAACATATAGATGTTAAAGCATAATGTATGATTTTGTAGATGGTGTCAGATTTATTTTGTCTGACAAGTGACGTAAAGAATAACTGTGGATTTCTGAAAACTGGTGTATTGCATTTGAAGGTCAGTGGACTCATTTTCCTTGGGATGCTTGATTATGTGTTTGAATGCCATTGTGATGCAGAGGGTTCTTTCTCATCTGTGCCAGATTTCCCATCACAGACTATGCCAACCATCAGAATAAGAGCATGTCTTACATAGACAAGATGTAGGTGCTAAAGCAAAATGATTATAATTGAATTGTGGTTCTTTCTCTTGTAACCTGAGTTGTACCATTTTGTGTTGAAGATGTGATAAAATCTAAATCCTTTGTTAAGTGATGGCTTCAACATTCATGCATCATGACACTTTTTAATATTTCATTGTGTTTTTAATTATTACTTTTATCTAATTGTGAACTTGACCTCAGAACTACTATTTTATTCCTTATCTTCTTTATAAAGGTGACACTCAAATGTGCTGCATTTTTTTAAAGGACATATATGTCAAGAGTTTTGAAGAATGCTAAATGACTATCTGAATGGCTCTGGAATTCAGATTGAACATGTATTTAGACTAGATGTGACATTCAAGAGAAGATTTTATGTATTGTTAAAGTTTGCAAAGCTATCACACAATATACAGTCATGTGTCACTTAACAATGGATATGTACTTAGAGATGATGCAGCCTACCGCACACTTAGGCCCTATAGTGTAGCTTATTGCTCCTGGGTTGTTTTCTGTTTTAATATCCTTATTTTATAAGCTTTTTCCTATTCTTATGTTTTTTTAATTTTTTTTACTTTTAAGCATCTTTTGTTTAAAACTAAGACACAAGCACACACATTAGCTTAGGCCTAAACACAGTCAGGATCCTCAATATCACTGTCTTCCTCCTCCACATCTTGTCCCCCTTGAAGGTCTGCAGGGGTAATGACAAGCATAGAGCTGTCATCTTCTGTGATGGCAACACTTTCTTCTGGAGTCCCTCCTGAAGGACCTGGCTGAGGCTGTTTTACGGTGAACTTTTTTCTTTTAGGAAGTAGAAGAAGTACACTCTAAAATAATGATTAAAAAGTGTAATATAGTAAATATATAAGCCAATAACATAATCATTCATTATCCTTATCAAGTATTATGTACTGTACATAATTTTATGTGTGATACTTTTGTGTGACTGGCAGCACAGTAGGTTTATTTACACCAGCACCTCACAAACACATGAGAAATATGTTGCCCTATGATGTTAAGATGACTATAGTGTCATAGGCAGTATGCATTTTTCAGCTTCATTATAATCTTATAGGATCACCATTGTATATGTGCCCATTGTTGATCAAAAGGTCATTATGCAGCGGATGACTGTAATTGATTCAAGATGATGTCTTTAAAAATGTACCTCTGGCTGGGCATGGTGGCTCATGCCTATAATCCTAGCATTTTGGGAGGCCGAGATAGGAGGATTGCTTGAGGCCAGCTGTTTGACACTGTCTTGGGCAACGCAGCAAGACCCTGTCCTTCCAATTTTTTTGTTTTAATTGGCTGGGCATGGTGGCATGCCCCTGTAGTCCCAGCTACTTAGGCTGAGGCAGAGGATCACTGAGCTGTGATTACACCACTGCGCTCCAGCCTGGGCGTCACAGAATCTGTTCAAAAAAAAAAAGAACAAACCTATCTCCTTCCTACTAATAGAATAATCTTGATAACACTGGTGTTGAAATTTATTTTCCAAAATAATAATAGCAGATTGTAGTCATAGAAAACAGAATCCATACTTTAGTACTGGAGAGTTAGTTGACTTCTCAAGGTCATTTTACCCGTACTGAATTCTCCTGAAACCGTAAGCAAACAGTGCCTAGGTTGTACTGAGTGCTCCAACTGTGAAACCATGCGTGGAAAGCTTCTGTTTCTTCTGCAGTGAGAGAATGGAGCAGAGGACCCTGGAGTGTCTGGGGAGTACTCATTCTACGTCTGCCAGGTGCTTAGCTGCAAAGCAACTGGTCAGAGGCAAGGTAACCTCTGTTCTTTTTTCATCACACCATTCTAGAATTTCTGTGAAAACAACATGTGACCTGGAGACCCCAGTGGTTAGTGAAGAAATCTGGGATTTCCGCCACCTGCTACTATTGACTCCAGGTCTATCTAGGACAAGCCATTTAGCTTCTGGTATGACATACACTCCTCATTGGCAAAGTGGATTGACCTAAACTCCAGAGCTATCAGTATGAATAGTTCATAATGGATAATGCTTAATAGACTAAAGATGCAATGGAAATAGCTGACTCAGCAACATATAAACCATTTCATGGCATCATTATTTAGGCAGAGGAAATCAATATAGCTAAGGTGAATAATGTTTCTACCCATACCCAATATCTCATATTCTTAACCAGGGGTTCTCAAAGAGTGGTCCTTGGACCAGCAGTGTAGACATCACTTGGGAAGTGGATAGAACTGTAAGCTCTTAACCGCCCCCCAGACCTGCTGAATCAGAAACGCTACTGGTGGGGTCAGCTGTCTGCATTAACCAGCCTCCAAGTATGCACAGTTGAGTCTGAGATGCATAGCTCTAAACCAGAGGTCAGCAAACTTTTCCTACAAAGGGCAGATAGTAAATACTGTTGGCTTTGCAGGCAAGATGGTCTTCACCTCAACTGCTAAACCCTGCTGTGTTAGCCTGAAAGCAGCCACAGACAAGACACAAATGAATTGCTATGTTCCAGCAAAACTTTAGTTATGAAAAAGGCAGCTAGATTTGGTCATTGCAACATAGTTTGCTGACCCCTACTCTAAAACACTTCTTACCAATTCTAGACCAGTTGGGCTTGTTTTTTGTGAGTTGATTGAAAGCATTCATCCATATATGTTATTTTTTAAAAAAGATCCTCTTTATACAAAACATGTGTTTCTCTATTCCTGAGTGCAAATTAAAAACATGATTTTTTATTATTTGAATTTGTAAGGCTTTTATGTGTAAATAGAAAAGGAGATGCTTATGATAAAATTAATTTAGGGAAGATATATATTCACTGTAATAAAATATTAATATTCTCTTTGGAGATCATTATTCACACATAATGAGCAAAGTCTTACCTCAGATTTTATCACATATTTCAGAACATTTATTGCATGCCATAATCCTTGCATTACAATAAATGAATTTTAACATCTCCTTTAAGTGCAGGAGAGCATTGTGTACATCATTGCCCTCACTATACAGCTAATAAATGCTGTTGCTCCTGTGAGAAATCAGGTATTTGTAGCTGCATCAACACAAACCGTCATTGCACATTTCTGATCACATAGATGCTTGGTATTCAGCAATGGCAACTTGGTTAGGCATGGTGGCTCATGCCTGTAATCCTAGCACTATGGGAA
Organism: Mirza zaza; assembly: GCA_008750895.1. Classification (NCBI taxonomy): domain Eukaryota; kingdom Metazoa; phylum Chordata; class Mammalia; order Primates; family Cheirogaleidae; genus Mirza; species Mirza zaza. The sequence goes on from VSMD01111394.1 coordinate 459,630, forward strand.
GCCAAGGAGGGAGGATTGCTTGAGCTCAAGAGTTCAAGACCAGCTTGAGCAAAAGCAAGACCCCTATCTCTACAAAAACTAGAAAAATTAGCCAGGCATGGTGGTATGCACCTGTAGTCTCAGATACTTGGGAGACTGAGGCAGGAGGATTGCTTGGGCCCAGAAATTGGAGGTTGTAGTGAGCCATGATGGTGCCCCTGCACTCTAGCTGGGGTGACAGAATGAGACTCTGTCTTCAAAAAAAAGAAAGAAAGAAAGAAAGAAAGAAAGAAAGAAAGAAAGAAAGAAAGAAAGAAAGAAAGAAAGAAAGAAAGAAAGAAAGAGTATCAGATATAGCTTAAAAAGTATATCTAATTCATTGTGCAAACTTAGATGATTCATTTTCCAATATTTTCATGTTGCAGTCCTATTTCTTAACACATGTTATTTCATATTTACCTTTAATCACATTTTGGCAAATTGTTTCTCTGAACTGCTCCTACAATGTTTTGGGTTGGTGTCAAATCATAGATTTATTTTCCTCCCATCAGTCTAGATACATGTGCCTATTTCTAAACCTCACTGGTTGGCACAAAGGGCCAGGAAGCAAAATCTAAGTGACTCAAAGTGGTTTCAAGTTATTCTTTGATAGACTTTCGGAGTGGAGTTTGATGCAATCACCACGATTTTCCAGGCTGGGCAATTTGACCAAGTTATCTTCTCGGCCATTCCCCTTTGGGTTGTGTTACTGTTTGGCCAAACATAAACACTAATATAGACAGTTCACACAATAAAGAAATTTTTTAGGGCAAAGAAGTTTTCTTAAAATATATAATTCCCTTTTTTCTAAATCCACAAACATGATTTAATAATATACTGTGTGTAATTTTTTTTTTTTTTTTTTTTTGAGACAGAATTTTGCTCCGTTGCCCAGGTTAGAGAGCCATGGTATCAACCTCCGACTCCTGGGCTCAAGCGATCCTCCTACCTCAGCCTCCTGAGTAGCTGGAACTACAGGCATGTGCTATCATACCTGGCTAATTTTTTCCATTTTTAGTAAGGACAGGGTCTTGCTCTTGCTCAGGCTGGTCTTGAACCCCTGACCTCAAGGGATCCTCCAACCTCAGCCTCCCAGAATGATAGGATTACAGGTGTGAGCCAACACACCAGCCTCTATGTGTAAATTTTAAGACTATATTATAAATATTTGCATATGACAAATATATGCAGTATATGGTAAATGTAAACTATTTTCTATCTCCTTCCATTTCTTAAAATTAAAGCCAATAAGAAACATTTTAAGGGCAATGATCTAATTTATTGATAAAACAAAATTATTTTCCACTCTTCTGTAAATTTACCAAGCCCAAGATTTTTATCAAATAAATTTTGGATACCTTATAACTCTAGCATAGTCCTTTACTAAAAAGAAAGCCACTATAAATATTTGCTGGAATATTGAGTGAATTAATAGATTAGTGAATGAATGAATCAATAAAGCAGTGTGTGAAACTGGGAGAAATTCTTTTTTTCCGGAACATGAGGTAAAGTGTACTTTAATGAAACAGCTCCATGCAAATCCTCCAAAATTATGGATAATTGCCCTATGTCTATATATAAAAAATAAATATGTTAATTTATAGAGTGAGAGAGAAAGTGTGTGTGTGTGTGTAGTTTCCCCAGTTAGTAATCCAATTTATGTGTACCTTTGTACATTTTTTTCCTGTTAAATGACTGGAAAAGTCTGTCTAGTTATAATAAAATTTCTGTAGGCATTAAACCCAAAAAGAAAAAAAGTAACTCTATCCTTATTGCATTCAAATTTGAAAATTATTATTTCTGGATCATTTTAACTGTATTGTTATTTTTTTCCCCGAATTTGACTTTGTAATGTTTTTTATTTTTATTTATTTTTTTTTTTTGAGACAGAATTTCACTTTATTGCCCAGGCTACAGTGAGTGCCATGGTGTCAGCCTAGCTCACAGCAACCTTAAACTCCTGGGCTCAAGCAATCCTGCTGCCTCAGCCTCCCAAGTAGCTGGGACTACAGGCATGCGCTACCATGCCTGGCTAATTTTTTCTATATATATTTTAGTTGGCCAATTAATTTCTTTCTATTTATAGTAGAGATGGGATCTCGCTCTTGCTCAGGCTGGTCTCGAACTCCTGAGCTCAAACGACCCGCCCACCTCGGCCTCCCAGAGAGCTAGGATTACAGGCTTGAGCCACTGCGCCCGGCCTGTAATGTTTTTTAAAAATATGTACTTTTTATTTCTTGCTTGTAATTTTTTTTTTTTTTGTATTTTAATATTGATTTGGAAATGGGATAGTCCTTAGAGACCTCAGCTAATTTTTAATCATTCATGTTACAAACACTCTGGTAGGCTTCTACAGTTATGAATGGTGTGAAATACAGGTGGGAAAAGAAAAATAAGGAAGAACTTGTATTCTGGAACTAGAGAAAATGAAGAACTCTTGACACTCACAATCCAGTTGAGAAGTGTTATGAGAAATGTATTTCCTGGATTCCCCAGGGATGTAGGCCTGGCTTCCTAGCCTGGTCCAGGAGGTATTATCACGGAAGGAATCCTTCCTAAATTAACTCCTAGAGGATGGCATGTGATGAGGGAGGAAGCATATTCCAGGCAAAGAAAGCATTGTAAAGGCACTGAGTTATTGAAATCTTGCAAATAACTCTTGCACATTTCTGATAAAAGTGTAAATTGACAAGACCCCCTAAGAGGAAATATTTGGCAATATCTATCATATTAAAAATTTATTGATTATTTGATAGTAACACTCAACCCAGCTATTCCATTTTTGAGAACTTTTGTTGCAGAGACACTTATACATAGATGATATGGCAAATGTACGACTTTTTATTCATGGCAGCCCTACTGATAGCAAAGATTGCAAACAGCCTCAGTCTTCTTCAGTAGTGGATGGATTAAATAAAATATTGTATTTAGCCACTACAGTATCATGACAAGGAAAATTTTCTAAGATATGACATTAAGTCAAAAAAAGTAAGTTGTAGATTGATGTGTATATTATGTAAATAATGGAAAATACAAAGGGGCATTTATTTTTTCTTGTAAATTTATAAAGCAATCTCAAAGTAGGTATAAGAAGCTGTCAAAAGTGCTTATCTCAATGTGCGATTTTGGTATATGAGATTGGATACTGGACTTGGGAGGTGAGGGGATGAGAGGGGGAGGATGGTGCAGGAAGATCCTACATGCCGACTCCAAGCTTATATGGTAGTCACCTCAAGGCCTATTTCCTTTCATCCCAACTTCCAGCCATTTCTCCCTGCCCCAGAGTAGAATATTTTGTGTCTGTGTATACACACACACACACACACACACATATATATATACCACATATTCATTTGCTTAAGGTCCATACATAACAATTAAGAATAAAATTTCCTTTTAAATATATATTTAATCAAACAAGTAAAATAAGTAATATTTTTATTTTCAAACTCTTCTAGATACTTTTATTTTTATCATGATTTTTCTTTTGACTCCTTGGGAGCTTAGAAGTGTGTGTCTATTGAAATTTTTAAATATATAGGGCCATCGAAAGTTTTATTTGGATATTTATTTTTTAATTTTTGTATTGAGGTTAGAAAATGTCAGATACTTTGAGATTCAATAAGACATACTTTATGTCAGGTATGTGACCAAGTTTTAGAAGTTATTCTGGAGTGCTTGAAAAGAATGCATACTCCTTAATCATTTGGTGTAGTGTTCTAAATAAGTCCATTACATAGAGCTCATTAATTGTACTATTGAAACTTTTATATCTATGTTATTTTTGGTCTCTATGCCAATCATAGAACATTCTCACAACATGTGAGAGTATGCTTAATTCTTTCAGTGTAATGGTGGATTTGTTTGTTTCTACTTTTGTTCTATTAATTTTTCTTTTATGTATTTATATATATATATATATATCATATATAGTAAGGCCATGTACTTAGGTACAGGTAGATGTAAAATGTTATATCTACCTGAGAACATAACATATTTTTCAAATATGGATGATTATTGTATCTATAAGAATGACTTTTGTTTTAATGTTTAATTTATCTGATATTGATACAATTAAGCCTCTTTTCTTTGGGGTAATATATATTTGGTATTTGGTTTTCCATCTTTTTCTTTTCAAACATTTTGTGTCTTTGTCTTTTCACTATAGAGTCTAATCTATTCATATTGATGTTGCTCACTGATTTCATTTCTGTCGCCTTATATTCTATTTCCTATTAAGATCACTTGCTCCTTATAACTTTTTTTTTGTTCTTCTTATCTTGTTTGCTTTGTTGTTTATTTTAGTTTGATGGAATATTCCCATTTCATTTCCTCCTTTGTTGGCTCAGAAATTACAAACATTAATTTTATTCTTTTATTTGATATTCTAGAAATGTTAACAGAAACATTTTTGAAGTATGTTCACAATTAGCATGAACGCATAACCTGACTCTTCAAGAACAATATAAAGACCACACAAAACGGTCAAGAACTGTCAAGGGCAAATTTGATGATGTGACACATAGACTGACCACATGGAGCTGTGACTCTTCACCCGATGACTCATCTCTGTATAAAGCATGCCTAGGCCAACTCTAAAATGGGGGTGTGTATGTGTGCGTGTGTGTGCAAACACGTGCACAGGAATATATACGTATCCATGTGCATCATTATTATTTACCAAAAGAGTGCATTACTTTTATTTTTAAAGAAAGTTATGACCCAAAGACTATGACCCATTTACTGCATACAGCAAATATCCTTGGTACATTTAGAGAAATTTATTAAGGTAGTGGCTCATCTTCCTCACAAATTTAGTGACTTCCTACATCCTAAAATGCTAGATTCAACTTTAAAATTCCTCCAGTCTATTATACCATAATGTAGATAAATAAATCACCGTAGAAATAGGATCACACAGGCGCGTTCTGAGTGTGCAATTGGAGTAGGAGACCACCTTACATAGCAGAATTGGGCCTATATGTGTAAAAGGAAGAAAGAGACTGTGAAATATCCAAAATCCAGTAGCTAAGTGAAGTTACATGTTGGAGAGACTGAGAAATCACTGAAATAATTACAAAAGCCTTAAGTTATGGTTGGAGAGAGACAGAGTGGCAGAGATTTTTGTAGAAACCCAAAACAAATCTTTTGACCACTGAATCGCAGGACAATGAGGAAGCAGATAGTTGTGACAAGACTGGGCTAATTATAATTCCACTGGCCATATCTAGCCAAGCATCTCATTAATTCTTTAGTGAGAAAGGATTTGATTTAAAATTGGCACCAACATGTAGTTACATCTCTGTTTGCCAAGGTTAATCATTTAGCAAAATTCATTTAATTTATTTAGTAGTGTAGCTTTAGTCACTTCTACATAATATTTTATGTTCACTTTATAAATTTATAAATCAAGAAGGAAAAAATCCATTTTTAAAAATCAAAGATCGGTACCAAAATGTTAAAGTCAAAATTCTGCAAGAGTTTGGCATTGAGCGTGGGTGGATCAGATATACCTTATTGCTCTTGGAATTGGTTCTTGAACATTAGTGTTGAAAATGTTCTGGAAGAGCTTTTCTGCCTTTATGGGAAGGTTGCCAGTTCCCAGGAGCCACAGACCCTAATTAAATTGTCTATACACAGGTCCCGGGGCAGGGGGGTTGTGATGTGATGCTTGTAAGGCTTGGACCACAGCATGGACACACCCAATAGACCCGGTCTTGTAGGATATTCCAAAGATGGCATGGACTGGAAAAGTTAGTGTGAAAAGCCACTAAGGGAGAAGAAGGATTGAAATTGAAAATGTAACCAAACTTAGTGATAGTTAATGCAAGGGAAGAGTGCTTGTCTTGTGCTCAATAAGTCATTTTATAAATTTAAATATATAATTATATACATCAAAAAAGTTGTGAGATGTGTTCTCACAACTTCCCTTCCCCCTACTTTTTATAAAAGGACTGATACTCTTGATTAGGAAAAATGAACCTACAAAAATGTTTTTTTGTGATGGAAATTAAAAGTATCATAAAAATGAATTAGGGCCAAGAGACAGCTGTTTACATTTGCAGTGCTAGCTCTGAAGAGTTATGTTGCTATTTAGAGTCTCTTCTTAATTGATCTATTCTTATGTATTTAATTAACAGCTCTCGTAATTCATCTTTATCTCTCTCAAGATACCGGATGCTTATTCCTACCAAATGGATATTGAGGGTGTGTGGTGTATAAAAAACCAGTTAATATTTTAGAATACAATCTCTCTACCTCGTTCTATTTAAATTAGGCACTATAGTATAAACAGAAATTAAAAAGTGGAAGTCATTTTACTTTCTTAGTGAATACCTACATTCGTAAATTCCAAGCGTGCTTCAGAAGTCTCTAAAGCAACTTCTGGTTGAGAAGAAAAAGCAGTCAGTGTAGTGTCATATAGATGACTTCTTCCCAAGGGCTGCTCCATGTAGCTTTTCCCCAGCACCATGAGGAGGCCAGCTGTTGCTGGGATTCCTGAGATACATTTGATCTGATTTATTTGATCACCATTGAGGATCTGGCTTCGCTTGTACTTTGTTGGGCCACCCTGCTTTGCCTGCCCTGTAAGGAAGAGCAGAGTTCAGTTGGCTGGACCATTTGGAGTCTCTCCATCTTAAATGCCATGTGGGATATTTGTCTCGTTCTGTGAGACAAATGGACTGCATTGCTCTTTCCCTTCCCAAAAGACAAACCAAGGAGAAGAATTGATATATCTCAAAATAAGAAAACCCTTCTAGAAGAAAATAAGGTTTTCTTTGATGAGGTTTGCTTGATGGCCTTCTGGGCCAAAAAGAATCTGTAAGAGCAATTCTGAAGCTGATGTTAACAAGATCATGAAAGGGGGAGTTTTTCAGGCCTGGAAGACCACCTTGCACCTTTCTGGGAACTGTTGATCAAGTTCAGTATTAACATGCTTGTGGAAAATTAAATAATAAAGTCAATAAAGGTATTAGAATCTATTTTCTCAAGATACCAAGAGAGTCTCCATCTCCTTTCATTGTGGAGGAGAAGGGCATACCTCTAACCCTTGTTAGGGAGAGGCAAAGATATAAAATGCAACCAAAATGTTTGTGCTCTCATATTTTCTTGAAATAAATAAATAAATAAAAAGGGAGGAAATAACTGAAAGGAAATAAATAAAAGGGAGGAAATAAATGAAAATCACACAAGGGAGGTGATTCCTCCAGAGTTACCCTAATTTCATTCAATAGGTAGGGATTACACCCTTAGAAGAGAAGTTAATTTGAATAGTAATAATAATTATAAATATTGAAAAAAACAAACTGCAAAGCCTGCGATAGCTAATTTATGGATACATAGATATATATATCTTAGATAATCCTTGCAACAAAGGGAAGAAGTAGGAACTACTTTTTCATATTTCAAATAAAAAATAAAGTACAATTCCAAACTTCAAGTAAATATACTTGAATTTCAGAGGCTTAAAAAACTTGCTAAAAGTTACAAATCAATTATGTGACAAGATTAGAATCTGATATGAACATATTCTTCACCACTGCTACATAACTTCCCGGGTTTATAAAATTAATTACATTAAAGGGGAAATACCAAAAAGTAAAATTGGCCCATGAAAGAGAAGCAACAAAAGTATAAATAACTTTATTGTTATAATGTCCCTCTTTATCATGTAATGTTCTGCTTAACATATAAATAAGATCCACCTCTATTATTAGCTCAACAAGTGAAATAATTCATTTCACTTTTCTGTGGGGGTTCTTTCAAAGGAAAAAAAATACTGAGCCAGCACAGAATGAGTTCTAATCATTAAAGTAGAACAGGAAGTTCTTTGTAAGTGGGTGTTACTATTTAAGAGATATGTTCACATAGTTATGTTAATGAGATGCCATATATTGACATGCAAACTACAACATTAGCATCTGCAATTTTCAGATTTCTAGGATAATTTTCATTCGTGCATGTGAAAATATAAAATCATTCATGAACATTATTAATTTATGTTCATGTTATGTTAATATCATTAATTTATTTTTTAATAAATTAATTGATGACCATAATAAAGAACAGAGGACACAGAAGAATTTATGCAGCATTGAAAGTCTTTGGCCACTGGGTGTCATGGTTTTCCCCTGTAATGGTTAACCCTTCAACAATAAAAGATGCTGCAATTTTGGAGCAGAACTGTTCAGTGACATGGACTAACATCATAAAAAGAAAGTTTTGTTAAAATATGCCACGATTGTTTTTCTGATTATTATGCCATGTTTCAGACACATTGTTGTTTTTTACCTGAAACTAGTCAACAAGTATTAAACATTCAAATATTTAAATGTGAAAGAAATGCACAATTCTATTGGTCATACTCAAGTTTTATTGTATCAAAGTCAAATCTGAAGAATTTGTACAGTGCACTTATGCATGTGCTTGGGTATAAGAACTCTTTGTTATACAGAATTTCCATAAAACAGAGGCTACGCTTAGACATAATTATTGTATCTTAACATCTAACTGCTTTTACCCACGCCTTGGATGTATGTGATGGCAGATGTATTAGAAAGCTGCATCATTGATTAGAACCAGACAGCTATGTTTTGTCTCCGTGAATATGGTCCACTCTGCCAAGTTTCATGGAAGTGAGTGGTTACGACAATTAAAAACAGTTGTGCTTATTCTACAATAGAAATGCTACTGAACTTGTAGGAAAGACCTGTGGAGGCGGAATGAGAAGACTTAGTCAAGTTCTGCAAGAACACAATTGGGCACTTACTTATATTTTCTCCTCTAAATTTATTTTGAAGACTAGTTATTGCCTAAGTTGAAAAAGATGAAACTGATGTAGTGGCTGACTAATTCAGAGGTCAAAGTTTAAACTATGAGATTAGATCTGTATAGGGGAAGAGCTGGAAAAGACGAGATTGGGTTCATGGGACTTTTATTTTTATATTTTTATTGTTCTTTGGAACAAGTCTGGAAAATATCCAAGTTATGTTTGAGTGCATAACACTAAATCTTTGAATCTTTAAATAGAAATCTTTGCACATTGTCAAGAATTACTGAGAAAGGTACAACAGTTGGAGTTAACAAAAAGTGTAGGTTAATAGAAGGTCTGTCTCTGAATAAATGGATTTTTCTGTTTGATTTGTAGAAAAAGAGCAATTGCCCAGTTATCTCAAATCCATGATCAATTTAGTTTGTGGAGGTGGTGATGGAAGAAGAGTCAATGAACAGTGTCAGACTCAGAAGATGCTATTCTTAGTAACAACTTGGAATAGAATTTTTTTTTTATAAAAAGGAGATTAAAAATAAAAATAGGGGAAAACTCATTAAGTATTTTTATAGTGCTTGCTGTTTAAAAGAAACTAAAGAACAAGACCTTGTCCTAAAGGAGCCTGTAAGCCAATTGGGGAGTCAGATACTAATGAAATCATCACAAAAATATGTCATTAAAAGTGGGACAAATGGGTGAGAAGACCTGCTGGGTCTTGGGGTTCGGAAAAGGTTTCCCTCATGAATTGATGTTTGGTAATCAGGCCAGTGGGAATGGGACTTGGTGCGGGGGGGGGGGGAGGGGGGGCGGTAATCAGTTGTCTAGGTAGCATCCTTGAGTGGAAGGTATATGGGATGGTTGAGGAACTGAGAGAATGTTGCCATAGTTAGAATTTAGAGGATGAGGGAGGGGTTCTGGGCTTTAAAAAGTAGAGACAGCACGTGATGAATCTGGAGGGAGAAGGAAGGAGGAGGTATCTTGTAGAGTTTTTAAAGACACTGAGAACCTTGATCATTTCTTAAGCAAGACAGAGAGAGAAAGAGAGAGAGAGAAGAGAGAATGCAAAGAGGAGTTAGAAGACTGACAGAGTAATTTAGGTTAGAGATGATGATAGTTTGCATGACGGTGGTGTTGGTGAACATGGAAAGAATTAGATGAGGTTGAGAGATGGTATATATATATTCTAATACTCTAATTGGTTTTGTTTCTCTGGAGAACCCTGACTAATACAGATGGTAATTGATGCATTGATGTCTTGGGTATAATTAAGTTGCTTAGGTAGAGAGTATAAAGTGAGAAGACAGGAGGTTAAGGAAGGACTCCTGAGAAATTCTAGCAGTTGAATGCTCATATAGCAAAGGTTTAGTATCGTGATTGCATAGCACTTCTACTCCTCTCCTTTCATTGCGGGAAATTACTCCTGCACACACATTTCTTCTTGGAAATGGATTTATGCATGTGGTTTCCTTGTAGACTTCATTCTGGTTAGGGTTGACTGGTTTAGTGATTATGTATACTCCAAGAAGATAATCTAATGCTCTTCCTGGAAAGTTTCAAATTGGAGCTGAGAGAAGACTTTCACCCCTGTTCCTCACTGTAGATTTGGAGATATGAGGGATGGGACCTTGAAGATATGGGCATCTGTGATATGGGCAACTGTGTTTCTGTCCATTAGAGAAAATTAACACAAACCTGTGGAGAGAGGCAGAGACTCCTGCACCCATGAAGGGAAGAGAGAGCAAAAGGGAAGCTGAGAGGCAGCACAGACTGAAACCTAGCAAATTCCATCTCCTGTGTGCAGCTAAGCCAGCATGCTTACCTTCCTACTGTTATGTTTTATCCTCCCAAAATATTCTCTGTTTATTTAAGTTAGTTGCAGCGGGGCTTTTATAGTTTGAAACCGTAAGAAAGCTGACGAATAGGGATGTATAGAGACTGTCAAGCCAACAAAATAAACAAGAGGGAACAATTAAAGTTTAAGGAATAAGAAAAGGACTCCTGGTGTCAGTGATGCCTAGGATATATAGTCTGTTTCACACCGATGAATGCTGTTGGTAGACCAAATAATGAAATTAAAAAGTTGGTGAGCATGGATAAAGTCCAAGTCGGGCAGTTTTCTGAGAGCTGAGAGAGTGAAACAGAGATGTGAAAATGAATGTGATCGCAGTTAAATAAAAGCAATGCCACAGTGCCCTGGCCCGACACTAGCACATGACAGTCCATCAGCCAATGTCAAGGGCTATCCTTTCATCACTTCTTAGTTTTGTACCATTTGGGGGTAGTTAGGGCAGCGTATTACCTCACGTCTAATGAATTAGGGCCTACTTAAAAGAAAATACAGAAGTACAGCACAGTGGAGTACAGTTTTACAACCTGGCAATGACTAAAAGTTTGTTGAAGTTGCTTATAATTTTATCCTTAGGAAATCATGCTTTGAACTAGGTAGAATTGTCGAAGTTCTATCCCTCACTGTGAGCACAATTGAAAAGGTATGAGTGATTCCCGGGGTGGGCAATTGCTGGGGTTGACAGTGGGGGGTATTTTGGAAGACCTTGTGTTTGCTAAGATCTATGGAGGTAGATTGGAAAAGAGAAAGACAAAATATGCAACCCGATAATGAGGGTATCTTGAGTAATTAAAAGGTCTTTTGAAGTATTCGAGTTCTGCAAGGGCATTTCATTGAAGCTTAAATTAAAATAATTATCATCTAAAGGGGAAAATCCCAGGCTAAATATAGACTGTGTACAAATGTAGAAATACATGTGAGGCCATCAGTTATTGGAGAATAAGTCACCAGTTACCTTAATGATTGTGGCAGGGTTCATATCCCAGATACGTCTCAAGCATTCTCACCTGCAAGATAGGTGGTTATGTCTAGGTCAAGACCCGATTAGAAAGATATTGTCTTTATTTATCCAATTTTCTAGTTGTGTCATCCCCCACCAAAAAAAAAAAAAAAAAAAATTATAGCCTTACTAAACAATGTGTCACATAAAATTTATCTTCGAAAAATGTTGTTTTCAGGTAAAATCTTGTATGTATGTGCTAAAAACTATTGTCCCTGGTCTAGGAGTATTTTTTTTAAAAATTATTATGCATATTTGAGGTTTAAAACATAATGTTATGGGATATGTGTAATATGTGTATCTGCCTAGTGGTGTTGAAAGAAAATATTACACTTATTTTCTTCTTTTGGAAGTCTAACCACCCAGCCACGATGGACAGCCACTGAGGAGGGAGTTTCATTTGACTGAATCATTATAAATGTATTTGGGGCTTCCAGCTGAGAAGTAACCTTGTCAGACGATTTCTATAGACACGTATCCCATATTTCACTGCTACACAATGAATCAAAAGTAAAGGCCTCAAGAACTGCTCTCCTTTCTTAGGTCATCACTCCACAGGGGCGATTGTACTGTTTCAAAAGCGAGGCCACGCCAGCGTCTGTTCTCAGGGTTCATGTCTGTTGTGGCAGGGCTAGGGCAGTTTACAGCCCAGAAATAAATTCTAATGACAAATTAATTCATGTATTCCTTTACAAGAGTGTCTCGGCGAATTGAAATGAAAACCCATTGGCGCAGTGGGAAGAGTGACCTTCATCAATGAGGGTCACTCTAGTGGTGACTGACTGTTCCTTCTGATGCACATCACTTTGCAAACCAGAGGTGCAAAGCTGTTTAGATTACACCTCAGTCAATTCCACAGAGGGTGCATATATATAGCAATGAGCATCACCTGCGTGACAGGTCATTTATCACTGTACATACACGTTTACAAAATTGTATGTTTTAAAGGTGTCAGCTTGAATGTTGTATCATCATCAAATATTTTAAAGAACTCAATACACTTTATTTCAATACACTTCATAATGATCAAAGCACACCACAAAGTCTGACCAATTGAAGCAAAGCTGAGGTTCTGAAGTGCGGCAGTGAGCAGTCGTACTGATGGGATTGTGCTTCAGGCCCGTGGGCTTTATCTAATGTCTTTCCCAAATTTTCCAGAATTTGATCCTGGACGCCTCTGGCTGCTTGTGAATTCATCTCTGGGTGTCCTTCAGTCCTTCCCCATCTCTGCTAAAATCCAGCCTCTGGAACACAGCAGGGAAGGGCTCAGTGTTCCTAGCACAGGCAGAGGCTGGAAGCATAGCTCAGCGAGGGACAGACTCCCCCCAGCTGGCCAGGAGAGCATGGGCTCTGCAGGGCCGTGCTGTGAGGTTGTACCCATTCACAGAAAGAGAGTGGGACAGGCAGTTGGAGGATATGCAGAGATGTAAAGGAGAATTGGAGAGGAAAGTTAAGAGAGAGGGTCAAACATGGAAGGCAGCTTGAGCAGAAAACGGTGATAAGAATTGAAGATTTGTTGAGGAGTGTAAAGACAGCAAAGAACAAGAACAATGATGAGGGAGAATCAGCCAGAGAGAGAAGATGCATACACACACACACACACACACACACACACACACACACACACAGGAAAGACAGAAAAACAGATATGCCAGTGTGTGTATGTGGACAGAGATAGAGACAGACATAAAGAAGGGGTTTCGTCAGCCTGACACCAAAGTATTCTTGATTCCAACAATCAAGGCTTCATTGGCAGATATTAAAAAGTGGAAAGTTTTGCATACTGTACTCATATTGTCCATTATATCAATACAGAATTGCATCCAATGATAAAATTATAATAGTAGGGACCGTTTTTAATTTTCTTCTGTAGCATTGTCCTATAACAATTTTAAGAGTGCATGAAGGTACTAGTTTTTTTATTTTATTTTTTTAATTTGGCAGTTAATAGTTTTGATTATAAAATGAGTCACTCATTTTTTCAATACTCGAGCCAACTCTGTGCAGACCAAAATGAGTTGGTGCTTAAATTAAATCTAATTCCAAATGCATGGATCGAATGTCTAACATGTGCCAGGCACACAGAAATGCTGAGGCCCGAGACCCAGGAACATCAATGAATGGCTAAATTAATTGGACCTAGAAGGCATGTTTACTGAGCATTGGAATGCAAGGGAGAATAAGCACAGGGTCTGAAGGGAATGCATTCAATGACTCAGAAGTTCACGTTAGGGGGAAATCACATGACTCTAGAGAAGCAGGTAAATATTCTGTTAGGAAGAGAAAGCTGAGGTAGATAGAGAAAGAAGCAAAGTTTCCATTGGCCTAAGAGGAGCAAGGACTCAAAGCCCAGGAAATACTGGGTGTGCCTGGAGAAGAGTGAACTGCCCCAGGGGGCTGGAGCACAGGGCGAGTATAGGGTGAGGACGGACTTGCAAGCATCTGGGGAGGACTCAAGATGCCAGTTTGAGGAATATCAGGTATTGAGGAGGTCAGGAGAGCTGCTGAGTGGTTTACAGCTGAGAAAGAGCACTACATTTCATCGCAAGAAAGGAGAATTTACGGATGCATTACGACCATGCACCTAACTTTACGTGAGACAGTCCAGGGCTCCTCCCGCACAACAGCTACTCAAGTTTCGAGACTTACCCGCAGTACAATTCTGTCGTATGCAGCAGCAGTCACTGCCCAGCAGAACTGTCTGTGATGCTTGAGGGCCTCTGTATCTGCACTGTCCACTGTGGCAGCCACTCGTGGTTACTGACCCCTTGACATGTGGCCAGGGAGACTGGAGAATTAATTTTGTTTAATTTTAATTTACTTAGCTATAAATGTAAATAGCCATAGGTAGCTACTGGCTATTGTATTGGACAGCATAGCTATATCAGGATGAAGGTAAAAAGTAAAAAAGCTTCTAGAACATGTTAAATAATCTAAGATTTTGGCCCTTTGAGGTCCAAAAGTTTCTCCTGTTTCTGTTTCCAATGCACTATCAAGCTCATTATCAGAAGATTTCTGCTTATTGACGAAACTCGATGTTGAGAACATTGCCACGGATACCCTGGAGGGTGTAATAGACCAGTCGTCTAAGGTCTAATCTAATTTAGCAAATCCCCAGTTTCTATTTTTCTATCTGCTACAGTCACTTGACCAATTTTAATTGAACGCTTTTCTGTAGTGTTTATCAAATACCTTCAGCCCTTTAAAATGTTTTGCTTGGTGGCAGCTTTTAATGGTGGATTTCTTTTGGTGGCTGAGAGAAAAGCAGCTCCAAAAAGTCATTTCATGCTTGGAGATTTGTGTTCCTATAATTAAGTTAGGTGTTGGGCAAGACAGTCAAGGTGAGAAAACACATAGTGAAGAAAAGTCATCACTGTAAATGAGTGGAAGAATGTTCACTGAAATCCTGTAGACAAGAATAAAAGAAACAGAGGATGTGCTCTTTATAGAAAATCCAAACAAATGAGAGAATTCCGAATAGCAAAGCGAAGACTTTCAAAATGATGCCCATAGAAATGGATGGAAAGACGAGAGGTAGAGTGGTGGTTAATGGAACTGGAAACACTCATTTGATTCCCTTTGTTCCCAAATTTCACTCTGTATTGGCCTTAAGGCACCTTAATAGATCCCAAAGATTGGAGAGAACAGAGTCAAGAAAAATACTTGCACCTTAGGTTAGAAATGGCCTCAATGTCACGGTGGAGTATAGCAACAATTCCTGTGCTCATCACAGTTACCCAAAATAGAGAAGGAACTAACAAGGCCATTTGAAGGCGATAAAACAAACAAACAACATCCAAAATAACTTGGTTTGTGGATGAAAATCTGAAAGTATCTAATTACAGTTTGAGATGCTTGTGGTTTAGGTGGGCATTCGATAGAAAAACCAGTTGTTTATTTCTATGTACTATATTTCCAAGTAGAAAAATAAAAGGAATTAATATCTTTTAGATGAATTAAGACTGAGAATTTTTATCAAAATCATCTGGATATATCAACAAAAGTCTAAATATTTCCTTAACAGAGAACACTAAAACAAAGGGAACAAAGAACAGCCCGCCCATTTCTAATCCTGTCTCAGCCCTCTAAGTGCCATAGATGGGAACTGAAACTCCGACCTCTGGGGTCTGTATTTGGGAGATGTGTTAGGGTTAATGGAAGAACTTGATGGGTACAAATTATGACTCCAGTTCTCTATTAGGGCTTTGGTTGGTGGTTACATAATAGCTTCTTCTCCCAGCAACTTATTAAGAAAAAGAAACACTCATTAGAATGTTTCTGTACTTTAAATTAAAATTAAATTTTGTAATTTCCATTCATTTAGTCATGGTGCTTTCTGATTCTCAGAAAAAGATCATTTTTTCCTTGGGAAAATGTTTTCAAACATTGATTTTTGTTGAGGAAATTCTGAGAACCCAGTCATCTGTTGCATGCCTGGTAGAAAACAAGGAGAGTATTTCAGAACTTAATGCACCCACAGAGGCAGAAAGGAGAAAAGCTGTCTCATCATGTGGTTCTACTTAAGGAGCTAAGAGACTCTCCTTAACTACCTTAGGAAATCTCATATTCTCATTATCCCGAATGGTCCGCATGGCATTCCGGAACTAATTGCTTTCAAAGGCAGTGGACCCAACTTTCTCTGGTTGCATCTTAGACTTTTTAATGTCTGCAGCACATGGCCAATGGCATTTGTGTGGCACACTGTGATGACCTCCTGAGACTGTTCCCACCCTCTAGCCAGCCTGCCTGGAGTGCCTGGCTACCAGGTGTCCTTCCTGGTTGAATTCTTGGCCCACAGCAGTCCTTACCTAGATTAAACTCATCACTCTGGCCTGTGAACTCATTCGCCTCCCCCGACATCCAGGACTGATTGGAGCAAGATAGACACAGCTGGACACGCAGAAGAAATGGGGCCCAGGGGAGGAGAGCAGGGAAGCCCAGGATGGCAGGCAAAGAGCTACCTGTAGAGTCATTTTCTGTAGGGACACATTTGATTCCTTAGGGTTTTTTTCCCTAGTCATAAAACTGTCATTTTTTCACACAAAATACAATTACGGTAATATAATTTCTTTTGTAATCTGACTTGGTAGTGCAGGTCTCTTACTAGAATGCAGAGAGCTAGAAACATCATGTCCTGCAAGAATCGTGTATAGCCAGCATCCATGAGCAGGGGTGAGGAAGGGGGAGGAGTGGGAAGACGGAGAGTGAAGATGCTCTTTGGGAATTTGGCTGATAAACATTCGCTCATGTTGTCCCTAAAATGTGAGATATTTATTTAAGGACATACTGGAAACGGTAATGCATGCGAGCTGCTGCCATGTAGGGGGACATTTTTAGTCATTTCAATCATTTATTATTGCAGAACATTTGAGGATCTCTATTCAAATGTATTATTGTCATACTACAAAAGTACCAAATTTGTGCAATTAAGAATTTTTTACTTCTTTTTAGGAAGCCTGACACCTATCTTTGCCTGAAATCTTATAGAACTCTTTCTAGTTTATAATGAGGTGTACTTCCACTGCTCTTAAGTAATATGGTCATTAACATGTATATTAAAACATCCTAATAAGTGTTTTCTTAAGCAACATTGGATAACAACATAATTGTTCTATTTGGATACTGGATTATATCCATGCATGTTATAAACACATCATTTTCTAGAAACATAAAAAGCAGTGATGAACTTCAGTGCCCTACCCTAATCACCAGAGACCAAAATTGCCTTACTTCAAACACTCGAAATCCAGTAAAAATGCCTACAAGTGTGTCCTTAGAGAGTTATTTGTTCTAGATTTAATCTTACAGCTACTTAGGGAATAAAAAGTTTGAACTTAAAGGTAAAATGTCATTAGATGTATATTCTAATCATTCTCAATGCATGATTACTGTGTTTATGTTCAGCTATCGTGAGTATAAAGTCTTAATGCTTACCGCATGTTCCCTGAAATTCCTCATATATTTTTCTGAGATGAATATCCTGGGAGAAAGGAATACTTCTGTTCATCCTGCAGCTAGAAAATCTGGAATAGGGGTGTGATAGCTAAAATTGAGGCAGGTGATTGCTCCTTCACATATCAGTTTATGAGTTATAAGTCATATAACATTAATGCAAATCTATCAGGTGTGTATATTGTAATGCATGTCCCAGACATGGCTAAGAAGAGACACAAATGTGAAAAACAGGCGCACATAACAAACAACTGAGCAAATAACCGAGCAAACAACCAGTGTCATTTAAAGCAAAGAATGTAGCTACAAGAGCAGGTGTTTAAAATCCTGGGCGGAATTAGCCCGGGGAGCCCAGGTGGTCACCATGAGTGTTTCAAAGGAGTTTAAAGGTAGTCTTCTCCACAACCTCTAAAAACACATTTTTGTGATAGAGAATCCATAGTGTTTTTCCCATATAGTTGTATTGGGCATATTCCTGTGCAGGGATGATAAAATATGAATTAAACGCATTCTATGCTCTTAAGGAGAATGCAAGTGGGAACAGAGACAGGATATTCATATGAAAGAAGAGATATCAGTACCAGGTTGCATATAAGACTGGCCAAATGGGGGTGGGGACTGAGTGCCATGCAATTTGCAGCAGGCAGGCACAAGTTGGAAGGGGCAGTTAAGCCTTCATGGGAGCTGCAGGGGAAGAGAGCACTCAGGGGACCAAGGCTGGCAGAGGAAGAAATAAGTCATGATGTGGTGGGAGAAGTTCATGATATGCTATTTTGAGATAGAAATTGGAGGAGAGAAGATCAATACCATGTCTTCCTAGCAGTGAGTCCCATGATAATTAAACTAGGATTTTATAAAAGCATTTTACTCTGGTTCTTCTATTAGAACTGACTTGTAAATAAATAGAGGTGCAAAGGAGAGGTTTGAGTGGTATTGTAAGTGGTACTCTACACCCCTGGTAGCTCCTAGGTGGAATCTTTGCATGTGAGAAGATGATATCTCCAGGCTTCCAGACAACTCAAGGGCTGTGGGGAGGGAGTAATTAAGAACAAAATTGAATTCCTTTTAAATGTTTTTTGTAATAGGTTTTCAGATGAAGATGTTGCTTAATCAAATTACTAATACAAAAGGATACTGGGATTTCAAAAATGCTGGGACTTGGTGGTTGACCATTTGACCCAGTGAGTAATAATGAGACTTTGGTTTATGGAGCTGCCTCCTGCAACAGGGGAGGGTCTTAGCACAACAGATTAAAATGACAAGAGTGACTGCAGGGATACATGATACCAACAAAGAAATATGACCTTTCTCTACAGCGTATGGTAATAGGATGTCGGTGCTATATTCAGAATTAGGTTTATTGTGTTGTGAATTCTTTGGCATTTTTTAAATTAATCTTTTAACTCATCTTTTAGCAGTTATTCATCTCTCTTAGCAATTAAAATGTGGAGACATAGCTTGAGGTCAGTCGGTTGAAGCTAACGTTCTAGTTCCTTTGATAAAACGGTGCAGTAAGCATGAGTCAGCCCCAGTCTGCTCCCCACCCCCGCCAAGGGGGAAAAAGCCATTTCGTAGCACTATATTTATACAGGTATTTCCAAAATATGAACTTAGTGTGACCTTGGCGCTTACCAGATAATTTGAACCATTATATAAATCAGAACATACTGTGAAAACATACAGAAGACAGACAAGTCATAACTTCTGAAAAAGCCAATTGCTTCATCTTAGCAGCATTTTTCTCATTATTTACTGGAGTAAATAGACAAGAAGCCAGGAATAACTAATTTCTTTAAAATTAGTAAAATTGCCAACTATCCCAACTAATAAGTCTTATGATTAGGAGCTAGGTTGAATGCATTACATCATGAGTTTAGCTGAAGAAGCAGAAAGCCAGAGTGTACCTTTAGGTAAAAAAAAGACTTCACTACTAATAATTGTGTAAAAGGTCTCATATTTGTCATAGCTGTGGCATTTTTTTCTGTTCAGACCACATATTTGTGAGCAGACACCTGTTATGTCTATCCATCCCCCATAGGCTTCTGCGTTCATGGAAGGCACTGGCGCATGCTGGGCCAAGGGCCTCCTAGGGACGCCTGGGGGATGTGAGTCACTGTGCAAGCAGTCTTGTGTCTGCAGGCCAGGTGAGGGTGCTGGGGAAACCCTCCTCCAACTGTTGGGCAGTTTGTGCAGAGTTTGCACAGAAGCTCACTGCCCATGCCTGGGAAAACACTAGAGTATCCCTGCTGGGTGGACCTTGCGTGCACTTGAGCTCTCAGCTTCTGGGACCTGTGCTGTGCTCTCCGGGAAGCTTCGGGGCTGTGCTGAGTTTTAGGTTTTAGATCAGGAAAGTCCGGGAGTCTGTAAGGCAGGCTGATCCTCATTTCAGTTTGGAGACCCACATTCCCTGGGAGAATGCACGTGTACGGTTTACAGCAAGGTGTAAAGATGGAGACTCCTAGAAAAACTGAAGTTCAAACAATTTTTGTTGCTTTTGTTTTTAGAGAAAGGGTCTTACTTTGTTATCCAGACTAGAGTGCAGTGGTATGATTTGGGTCATAGCTCACTGTAACCTTGAACTCCTGGACTCAAGCAAGCAATCTCCCCACGTCAGTCTGCCCAGTAGCTAGGACTATAGGTATGCAACACCATGCTCAGCTAATTAACATCTTTTTTATAGACAAGGTCTCACTATGTTGCCCAGGATGGTCTCAAACTTGTGTGCTCAAGCAGTCCTCCCAGCTCAGCCTCCCAAAGCACTGGGATTACAGGTGTGAGCCACTGTGCCCAGCCTATATTTGTGAGTTTTCTATGAAAACTTGAAGCAATACTGGAAATGATACTTGAAAATTGTCTATGGTCCTTCTAAAACATCTTTGTCTAACAGAATGCCAACATAGACCAAAATTTGAGGTACCTATGTAATTTTAAAAGTTCTAGTAGCCACATTAGAAAAGTAAAAATTAAACTAGTTAAATTATTTTATAGTATATTTTATTTAAACCAATATATCCAAAATATTATAATTTCAACATGCAGCCAGTATTACATACTTTTATATTCTAATTTTTTCATATTAAGTCTTTGAGGTTGGTGTGTATTTTATACTTGCGGCACATCTCGATTTGGAAGTGCCACACTTCAAATGTTAAATAGCCACATGTGGCTCCTGGACACTGTATTGCACAACTTGGCTCATTATAGTTGATGTGGTTAAGCAATGTTAAGTCCAGGCTTTTCCTGGGCCCCTACATTCATCCAATACCCCCATTAATAGAACTGGTTTTTTATACACTGTTTCCTTAGTGTCTTACACCACTGATTTAATGCTGGTCTAGAACAGCAGGTACTTACCGTAATCTTAACTTCAGATCCCAAGATCTCACCCCAAATTCCTCAGTCCCATTAATCATTTCTCAGAACTATTTGGGGAGTCAAAGTTCTCAAGAAACCAATGTGTACACTGAATAAATTTAACCTCAGAGAAAAATGCTGTGGTTTAGGATAAGTTGACTGGGAGTCAGTTTGTTTCAGCAGGACTTCCAGTCATCTGAGCACAAATCACCATGGTACTTTTCATCCCAGCTTTTGTGTCAGCCTCTCAGAAGTAGAGGGGGCAGGGACCTAATATATTATTTGGCAAATCTTCATCATCTTTTAGGTGAAAAAACCAAGATTAGAGAAATGCTCAAATCACCTAGGACTTTGAAAAAAAATATTTGTAAAAAAAACAAAGCTTTCCCATCATTAGAAATGACCATTGTGATAAGATGAAGCAAAAGTGCATAAATAGATCAAGCAAGGACTTCAAAGCTTACGTCTATCATGTTTCCCCCCATCTTTTAAGATCTCCTTAGATTTGTATGTGACATGACAAAATTAATTCAGAGTTTTTCATTTTATGACTATTAATAGGTTGATTACAAATCTGGGATGGGACCAAACTGAATATACTGGTGCTGTTTTGTCAGGTACAGAATTCATATGCAGTCACTGTGTCACTCCCAAATATCCAAATACCACAAAATTGTGCAGAATGAAGGGGACGAATGCCCTCTGATCGTCCTTCCTTCCCAGCCTCGGTCCTTTCCAAAGACAAACTTGCCCAGTTTTGTAAATAACGTTGGTTTTTATAAATTCTCACACACACACACAACTCTTAATCTAAACAACTTTTTTATTTTAGGAGAGTTTTAGGTTTATGGGACAGATGTGAACATAACAGAGAATTTCCATATATCCACATCCTGTTTCTACTCTTCTTAGTATGTCATATTAGCATAGTACATTTGTCACTATTCATAATCCAATATCCATATACTCTTATTAACTGAAGTCCAATCTTTTTTTTTTTTTTTTCAGATTTCCCTACTTTCCATCTAATGTCCTTTCTCTGTTCCAGGGTCATACATTAGATTTAGGTATCATGCCTCTTTAGGGTTCTCCAGACTGTGACCATTTCTGAGCTTTTCCTTATTTTGGGTGACCTTGACAGCTTTGAGAAGTATGGCTCAGGTATTTTATAAAATTTCCTTCAATTTGTTGATTTTCTTTTCTAATGACTAGGCTGAGGTTATGAGTTTGGGAGAAGAAGACCCCCGATATGAAGTGTCATTTTTAGCATGTGACTCTTTTTTTAAATTGTTTGGCCCCAACTCGTAAATTCCCCTAGTGGAAAACTGACATAAACATCACCAAATGAAAAGGAAGTTTTCCTTCTATGTTTTATTTTTCTCCAAATATTTTTAGTTATAAAAGTGGAAAGAGCATCTCAAAAATTGGGAATTGACAAGTTAAAGTTCTTGATGATCCTTCCAGGAATTTCTCAAATGCTTTCTTTCCACTTTCTTTCCACGTGTGAGCAATGACTGTCACCCTCACCGATGTCTAGGGAGCCTTTATTCTGTTGTGTTGAAGATGAGTGGACAGCAAGCTGTTCCTAAAAAATGGCCATGTCACCCCAGGCAGAGTGTCATTTCCACTCCCCCTTCAGTTCTACATTTGGCCTCCCAGCACACGATGATGCTGACACCTACTGTTTGTGCAGACACCTTGGTACAGCCTCACTGACACCCCAGTCCCCTCTTCTCATCCACGCAAGCACTTCCTGTCCACCTCAATGGAATGGGTAAAGGAGAAAAGAAAGGCTTTGAGACAGAATATTTGGCTAATCAAATTTGTAGTAAAGAAATCTAAGAACACAAAAGTAGATACATGAAGAAGTAGTGAGGAAGGGGAGACCAGCAGTCCTACCTTCCTACAGTTGCTGGTAGAATCGTTTTCTTGTGGTTGTGGGGCTGAGGTCCCTGCTTCCTTGCTGCTGTCATTCTCATGCTGCAAACCCCTCTGACTTCTTTTTCTGCCGGTTTTTGGGTACCATTTTTAGAATCTGACCATCACAGCTATGTCACATGTTTTTCACCAGAGTTAAATAAAATAAACCAAATAGAATTTCTTAGCATTGAGTCTAGAAGCAGAAAGATGGCAAAAAAAAATATTAAATATGTCTCAAAATTCACAAAATTTAGAATTTTTGTTTAATATCTCTGACCTGTATTTTTAAAGTAAGAATTTTAAAATGTAAAATTTTATGTCCCTACATAGTTCATGGGAAGCAGTTAACATGAACACTTGGAATAGTGGCACCATGAATTTCATTGGCTCTGAACTGTTGACTGTTCTTGGTTTTGTTTTCCTCATCAGTAACAAAACTCAAAAAATCCACACAGGCCAGGGAAGTTGTCCCATCCTTTTATAAATGGGTGTAAAGTGCAATGTATATATTACATAAGAAGCCTCCTGTGGAATTGGACTCGCAGCTTGTTGAAATCCAGATATATTCATTTATTCTTTGGTCCCAAGTCTTTGCCCATTTTCCAAACGTGGGCTCCAGCAGGGTAGCGCTGGCCAGCTCTCCTGTGCTGACATCAGAAGACCCCGAGTCAGAGATGTCAATCACACCTTAGCATCCTGGCGGGTGGCTGGCTCGATGTCCCATAAGCCAGACATCTGTGGGCTGAAATCTCTCTCTGCTTGCCTTATGATAGACAGAAATCCTTTTGTGAGCTTAGCCTGGAAGCTCTTCCTTCTTCCAGGCTCATCTTGAATAGTACAATAGAACTGAAATGACAGCATGTCAAGTTTCCTAATGACAACATCGATTCTGGGGGTAGTTTTGTAAGGTGAGCTCTCGAGCCTGCCCGGGTAACTCCGTGGAATGCTGTGGGTCTCTGTCAATGCAGATGACAGAATCCAGTGTCAGGGGATGATGGCGTATGTTTCTCACAGCAGAGGGCAGGTATTCTGGGGTGACAGCATCTAGTTTCTGTAGGATTCCCTTCTTTGGGACTCATACTCCCTGCCAAGATTAATGAAGGCTTATGAATAGGAGGCTTCCCAGGTTTGCCCTAGGTTCCTGAGGGAGAGGTGGAGCAAACAGGTAGCAGCAAACTAAGGAGGTACTGTTTACTCTGCTTCCGTGTGCCTGTTAACTTACCACCCAGGAGTGAAGTTGCTCAACCTACCAGAAAAATCGCTGGAATTTTTAGAGAGATGGTGGATGCCATAGGACCTATAAATTCTGTAGCCTGATGTTCACTGGTACAGGCACAAGGGGCATGAATCTCTGCATAGAAACATCACTGTGTGAGAAGTACTGCAGTGCCATTTTCTTGACAATAATTTAAATCAGTCTCTGAGATGCCTCTTCCTTCCCATGACCTTCAGCCCCCAGTGGCAAATAACTCCACTTAGTCGTAACTGGGACCCTGTCATCTCCAGGGCTATGCCAGAGTCCACAGGCTTTACCCCACGTCAGCACATGTGGGTGGCTCTTGATGCCATGAGTCACACTGGTGGTCTCTGAGACGTGCCCCGTCCTACATGACATGGCTTCCCCGATCCAAGGGTCTGTTCTTTTTGTGTAACATCTGATGCCTCCTACACTGGGCTTGTCTGATCTCTGACCCACCCACCTGTTCTATCTTAGGGTGATCTTCATGCCTCCTTTTGACAGCCTCAATACTCCTCCCTTCTTGCCTCTGTTGGAGTGACTCAAGGTGTCTTCTCATCAAGCTCCCAGTTTGACACAGGACAGATAGGACATGCTGGCCTCATGCAACCTCTGGTTTCTCCTCTGCAAAATCTCTGAGGCAAGAAGGTTCCAGCAACCTCCTTAGAAAGGGCAAGATGACGGTGGGAGGCAGAGAGTGGGGAGGGCTCGCACAGATTCTCATCTGTGTAGCTCAGCCTACCACCCACACAAATGAAGCTGTCTTCCTTATTCACACTTGTGGGAAAAAGTAGGTCAAAATCTTGGATAGATAAAGCAGCAGCAGTTCAATGTCCACTAAAGAAGCAGAAAAAGTAGGAAGCATTGTAGAAATAATAGCAAGGAGTTTTCAGATATCCTTTTTTTTTTAGTTTCATTTTAATGTAAGCATAAAATATTTCCATGATTTAATAACCTAGATGAAAAATTAGATTTTTCGTCACTATGTGTGAAATGACAGAGATGTTTTCTGATGGTAAAGAGAGCTATAATGAATGAGAAAATAGCACTCAAAAAAGCTTACATTGTCAAAGATTTCCAGATTGTGAAGTCTACTGATCTACTTAATTTTTCCAATTCTAATATTCCCCAAATATTTAGACAGTCTTATTTAAGGGGATTCCTAATAATCATATGTAACCTGCTCTTCCCCTCAAGTTATGGTGTTATTATCCATTTGCATATCATTTCATAGAGTCAAGATGACCCCTAGTCCTCCTATGTCTTTCTGCCTTTGCCTTCCCAAACAGTGCCTCTCAGAAGAAATTACTAACAGGTGGTAGGTGCATTTCTTATTCTTCTACCCCACCCCATGAAACATTACAACAATACAAGATAGAAAATGATTTGTTTGAAGACTTGTGCAGAAAATATATTTAGAGGAGGAGAAGGCCAAGCCCAGCTCAGAGGGCTTGGGGAAAGCTCTGTCAGATAGTTAAGTTTTGAACCAGACCCTGGAGATTGGGAGGAATTGGTACATACTATGGTTACTGGAAAGGAAATGTCCATTATAAGGAAGTAAGTCCTAAAATTGCAGTGCCTGCTGGCAGAACAGCAGAGACAAAGTGAGAATTGAGCCAGGAAGACTTCTCAGAGCTTAATAAAAAATGTCAATGGAGATGGATAGGAAAGGCTTCATCTTATATGAAATTCAACACTAATTTGTCAACTCATTTATCTAGCCAGTAAAACAAATAGTGGGCTTTTCTGAGACTCACCTTTAAAACTAACCTAGTATGCATGGCATATTAGAGTAGCAATTTATTTTCTGTTAACACTAGGGACCGGGGACCTTGGAATGTTGTGATTGCAAAGTTTTATGTTTTTCTAGTTGTTTTTTTTTTTTTTTTCTTCTCCCTGAGTTGAATTCATACCCAGGAATCTTACACTGTGGAAACATTAAAGGGGCATAACTCTGAGGATATAGGAATGGGCAGTCTTTGAATCAACAGAAGCATTTTCAAGGCTAAATGAGAGATGAAAATTTGTGCTATTTCTACATTCACATACTTTAATTGAAAATGAGAAGCTGTTTCAGGATCATCCCAATTCCCATTCTGTGCTGGAGCAACAGCAGGTATGGTACTGGGAAGGACTAGAATTCCAACTTGGGAAACTCAGCCACACCTAGAGTCCTGCTGGGAAACACCTGGCATCTGACTGCTATCCGCCTATAAGCAAGAGGGAGAGTCTCAATAAACTGAGTTTCCTCCATTTCCAAACATCAAAGAAACCCTACATCCCATCTCTTTTACTCTTTTTTTAAATTTTTTTTTAATTTCAGCATATTATGGGGGTACAAATTTTAAGGTTTCAAATAATGACCTTCCCTTCCTCCCCCCACAAGTCTGAGTTTCCAGCATGACCATCCCCCAGATGGTACACATCTCACTCATTATGTATGTATACACCTGCCCCCCTACCCCCTCCCACCTGCCCAATGCCCAATTACTGTAGTTCCTATGTGTCCACTTAGGTGCTACTCAGTTAATACCAGTTTGCTGGTGAGTATATGTGGTGCTTGTTTTTCCATTCTTGGGATACTTCACTTAGTAGTATAGGTTCCAGCTCTAACCAGGAAAATATAAGATGTGCTATATCACCATTGTTTCTTAGAGCTGAATAGTACTCCATGGTATACATATGCCACATTTTATCAATCCACTCTTGGATTGATGGGCACTTGGGCTGTTTCCACAGCTTTGCAATTATGAACTGTGCTGCTATGAACATTCGAGTGCAGGTGTCTTTTTTGTAGAGTGTCATTGGATCTTTTGGGTAGATGCCCAGTAATGGGATTGCTGGATCAAATGGTAGATCCACTTGTATCACTTTGAGGTATCTCCATATTGCTTTCCAAAGAGGTCGAACTAATTTGCAGTCCTACCAGCAGTGTAAGAGTGTTCCTATCTCTTCGCATCCACGCCAGCATTTATTGTTTGGGGACTTTTTGATAAAGGCCATTCTCACTGGAGTTAAGTGATATGTCATTGTGGTTTTGATTTGCATTTCCCTGATGATTAGTGATGTTGAGCATTTTTTCATATGTTCGTTGGCCATTCTTCTGTCTTCTTTAGAAAAGTTTCTGTTCAAGTCCTTTTCCCACTTTTTAATAGGGTTGTTTGATTTTTTTCTTGCTGTTTTTCGTGAGTTCTAAGTATATTCTAGTTATCAGCCCCTTATCAGATGTGTAGGATACAAAAATTTTCTCCCATTCTGTAGGTTGTCTATTTACTTTCATGAGAAGGCTGCCCACTATCTCCACTTCTTTTCAACATAGTGCTGGAAGTCCTGGCTACAGCAATCAGTCAGAAAAGTAGAATTAAAGGTATCCCAATTGAGACAGAAGAGATCAAACTTTCATTGTTTGCTGATGACATGATATTATATTTAGGAAACCCCAAAGATTCAACCAAGAAACTCCTGGAACTAATAAATGAATTTAGTAAAGTCTCAGGATACAAAATCAACACACAGAAATCAGAGGCATTCATGTACACCAACAACAATCAAATTGAGAACCAAATCAAAGGCTCAATTCCCTTCATAATAGCAACAAAGAAAATAAAGTAGCTAAGAATATACTTAACCAAGGAGGTAAAAGACCTCTACAGGGAGAACTATGAAACACTGAGGAAGGAAATAACAGAGGATGTAAACAGATGGAAATCCATACCATGCTCGTGGGTCAGCAGACTCAACATCATTAAAATGTCTATACTACCCAAACTGATCTACAGATTCAATTCAATACCTATTAAAATCCCATCATCATTCTTCACAGATATAGAAAAAATAATTTATGCTTCGTTTGGAACCAAAGAAGACCCCGCATATCAAAAGCAATTCTAGGCAACAAAAACAAAATGGGAGGTATTAATATGCCAAATATCAAACTATACTATAAAGCTGTAGTAATTAAATCAATCTGATATTGGTACAAAAATAGGAATATTGACCTGTGGAACAGATCTGAGAATCCTGATATAAAACCATCCTCATATAGCCATCTAATCTTTGACAAAGTAGACAAAAACATACACTGGGGAAAAGAATCCCTTTTTAATAAATGGTGCTGGGAAAACTGGATAGCCACTTGTAGAAGGCTGAAGCAGGACCCACACCTTTCACCTCTCACAAAAATCAACTCACGCTGGATAACAGACTTAAACCTAAGGTATGAAACTATTAGAATTCTAGAGGAAAATGTTGGAAACACTCTCCTAGACATCAGCCTAGACAAAGAATTTATGAAGAAGACCCCAAAGGCAATCACAGCAGCAACAAAAATAAATAAATGGGACATGATCAAACTAAAAAGCTTCTGCACAGCCAAAGAAACTCCACATCTTAACA